>CM062805.1:771670418-772270418 GCA_031772625.1 Pinus tabuliformis
TTTATTGAAAGTTGTAGAATTTACAATTTATGAAGTTTCAAGGTCTAATTTTAAAAGTTTAATTCTTTAAAGGGTGCTAGCTCAATGGAAGAGCACCTGCTTTACAAGTAGGAGGGTGGTGGTTCGATTCCATCGTGCCCTGACATGATCCATATGGAATTAGCTTTTGACCATCACCAATGAGCTTTGGTGACATTTTTCATCCGTCACCAAAATATGAAATGGTGACGGTCAACGAATGCCACCATATATATGCATCAATAGTGATGAATCTCAAGGTCTGTAACCATAAATCGTTGTTGTTGATATGAAATGGTGACGGTCGATGTCCGTCATTACATTCATTATTCGTGACAGAACTTGAATGTCACCACAGCACCTATACTTATGGGAATGCAGCTTTTGGTGTGAGGGTCAATGAACATCACCATATATATGCACCAATAGTGACGGCCATGAAATATCCATCACAATAAATCGTTGTTGTTATTTTGAAATGGTGGCGGTCACTACTTGTCATTATAATCAGTATTCGTGACGGACCTTTAATGTCACCATAACACCTATACTTTTTGTGACGACACCTTTGGTGACGTTCAATTTTTTATGACGGAGGCTATGGTCTGTCACCATTTCTCATATGAAATGGTGATGGTTGCTATCTGTCATTATATAAATCATTATTGGTGACGAAATTTGAATGTCACTACAACACCTATACTTTTGGCGACACCACCTTTGGTGACGTTCAGTTTTTGGTGATGGAGGCTATGGTCCGTCACCATTGCTCATATGAAATGGTGATGGTTACTATCCATCATTATAAATAATTATTGGTGACAGAATTTGAATGTCACTACAACACCTATACTTTTGGTGATGCCACTTTTGATGACGTTCAATTTTTGGTGACGAAGGCTCTTTTGACTGTCACCAATGAGCTTATGGTGACATTTTTCGCCCCTCACCAATGTCCTTTTTTCTTGTAGTGTTTGTTTGTTCGCTGATTGATAAATGAATGTTATGTCTTAGAGAACAAGTTTTTATCCCCTTTGCCAACCCTACTTTGATTTGATTGATTAATGTTTCTTTAATGTTTTCTTTGTCATTATTGATCAATAGTAAAAGTTTGAATATAGTTGATTAAGCTTCATTCGGAAGAAAGTGTCGTAAAGTCTTCTCTTCCTTCGAATTAGAACTATCATAAAAGTTTTCATTCTTATGAAAGATTGATTGATTGTATGTGCATATTTCCTTTTTTTATATTCACATTAAGGAAATAAAAAAGAAAGACTTGCATCATTCATATTGTAGTTTGTGAATGCTTGAAAGGAATAGCTAGGGAAATTGCATTAGTTGTGCTCTTTGCTTTTTGTCAAAGATCTGATTGCTCTATTCCTACTAGCTAAGGTTTTCATTGTTCAATTGAATGAGAATAATTCTTATCATATTAGTTACATTTTAGGAATTTCAAACATACATCATGTGGTGAACCTTGAAAGGAAAATTCTAAAGAAGATCAACTTAAAATTGATTTGAATTTACCTAATGGAGCATTGTCAGTTAACGAAAACGTTTAGTGGTTCTAGGCTAGAGACATGTTTTGGCGTCGTAAAACAAAGCAGCTATCGCTAACTTGTCTGCAATACATCCTGAGTGTGATACCTTATTCCACGTACATGAGTATATCGTAGCTCCTCCACATACCTTCAGGTATATAGGGCGATGTTACAATACGTAAAGTATATGGGAATGCTCTCACTATGTGGTTTTGCATTAGACAACGCTTATACAGATCGGGCCTCCACGTAATTTTAGGTATATATGGGAGGAAAACACTAGGTTGCTATCCATCCTTAGGTAACTGAGTCGGACGCCTTGTACAATGTGATACAACAAACACATCATTCGAGGGGATTGCTTGCGCAAACTTCTCGATTTGCCAGGAGGTATTCTGTAGTTCACAGTTGCTTGGTAAACCTTTTGCCTATATTATCCCTTTTTGTTTTGTTATGTTGCTCTGGTTAAAATAAAATTAGTTGACCATGAATAACATCCTCCACGATCACTCCTTAGTTGATATTAGGTTGAAATAGATGGTGACAAATCCAAACTCTACCGATCAAGGAATTCCTTTTGATGGGAATCCTAGTCCTTTTCCTCCTTTTGGAAATATTGGTTCTCCTTATGGCTACATTATCCCTATCGGGACTTACCATTGGCTTCCCAGTATGGTTGTTTTCAACCTCCTTGGTTCAAAATGTCATGATTTCTCTGCAATCGAGTACACCTCCAACTAGACAAAATCAACCTCTAGTTGATCCTAAAGCTGACCCTTTGCCTTCTTCCTCAGTTGTTTCTTCCTCCCCTTCTTCCTCTTTGCCTAGTGAAAGTATTGGTACTAGTAACTATGTGGCTAATAAGAACAAGAAAGGAAAGAAGAAGAAGAAGAAGCAAATTCAACAGAGGGGCAACCAAGCAATCATTGTTTTGAATGCAAAATCTGATGAGAAACCATCCGTCAAGCCTCACAAAGTTCAATATCCATGCAAAATTTGTGCGGGAGACCATCTTCTTCGAAATTGTTGTGGTATTCCTCAGATCTTAGAAGAATGGTCTTCTCGTTCACATCATCCTTTGTCATCAACTTCTAGAGATCATGTTGGTGACACACCATCAACTAGTGGTAGTAAAGTTCATGGAAATAAGGGTAAAGTTAAGTTTCCCTGTAGGTTATGTGAAGGGAATCACCCCATTCACCTTTGTGTCTATTTGGATGAAGCCAAAAAAGTATTGGATAGCCGTCTTGCTTCACAACAATGACTTCCATCTGGTTATAGGAGACTCTCCCTAAATCCTTCACTAGTTGGTGAATTGGCTAACCAAAATCAACTGTCGGTCAAACTCACTCTCTTTGAAAGTGAATCCTATGAGTCTATACCCAACCCAAATCAACAGGTCGAGGTAACAGTTGACACGATTTAACCTTCAGTTAATCGTGCCTTTTCCAAAGAGAGTGAATATGATACCACTTAGGTTATTTTTGTTTCTTTAGATTCCAATGAGATTGGGGGCAATCCTCCTATTCCATCAAGACAGGAGGAAAATCCTCCCATTCTCGTAACTTAAGGGGTTAATTCTACCATTCTCAGGGTAACCCCTCCAAGTAGTCTGGTCAATTCGTTTGATTGGAACCGACTGACAGGATTCTGTCTTCCTACTTATGTGCCTTTCCAGATCATAGTACAGGTTCATAATATGATTGTATCTAGTACTATTATAGATGAAGGTGCATCTGTGAGTATCCTTTCCTTTATTCATTGGCAAGCGATTGGTTCGCTGCCACTTGTGCCTGTTACCTAGAATCTGTTGGCTCTTAACATAGGAACTAGTCAACCATTGGGATCCTTCCTCAATTCCCTAATAATTTGGAGGAAAAATCATTTATTTGAATGTGATGGTAGTCCTAGGCCCTTTAGATTACAATTTACTTCTTGGGCATGACTACGTTTAGGACATGGGAGCTATTGTTTCAACACTCTTTCGAGTGATGTGTTTCCCGAATGAAGGAAAAATTGTCACCGTTGACCAGCTTTCATTTCCCGATCCAAATACGCCTTCCAGTCAACCATCTTCCCTAAATAGTCCTTTTGCACCAATGGTATCATCCACGCCATGGGTTAATTATGTGGCAACCCATTCCATGCCTACATCAATGGATGATCAATTCCATGATGTTGTAGTACTGGGGGCATTGGAACCAGATCTCTCCTTCCGGAGCATTGTTCTCCCATCTGATGAGAACCTGTTGGAAGTCATGACCTCCTATCATGGGTCGTGAAACAGACCCATGAGGATAGTTCTTTCACTGTGTCAACCTCATTAAAAAATGAAATAGGCCAATGAGGATAGTTCCTTGTCTTGTGTCAACCTCGTTAAAAAATGAAACAAAGGGTATGAGGATCGTTCCTTTTCTTGTGTCAACCTCGTTAAAAAATAAAACAAAGGAGATGAGCATAATTCCTTGTCTTGTGTCAAGATCATTAAAAATTGAAACAATGGAGATGAGCATAATTCCTTTTCTTGTGTCAAGCTCGTTAAAAAATGAAACAAGGAATATGAGGATAGTTCTTTTACTGTGTCAACCTCATTAAAAAATGAAACAAGCTCCCCTGGAGCAAAGTTCCAAGTCAAGTCTTTGAGTAGATCTCATAAAATCCCAGTCGAGTCTTTCACTTGATCTCGTAAAAGAACCTTCATTTCATCCACCTGATATCCACGAGTAGTCTACTTAGGTGAATGTAATGAAGCTTGGGGGGCATGCACCTAGTGGTAAAGTTAAGTTTCCCTGTAGGTTATGTGAAGGGAATCACCCCATTCACCTTTGTCCCTATCTGGACGAAGCCAAAAAGGTGTTGGATAACCATCTTGCTTCACCGCAACGACTTCCATCTGGTTACAAGAGACTCTCCCTTTCATCATGTTGGGGGCATGTAAACCAATTTCAAGCATAGTTCTTCATTTCAAGCTTGTGTAAAAATGAAACTGAATTCAAGCATAGTTCTTCGTTTTAAGCTTGTGTAAAAATGAAACTGAATCCAAGCATAGTTTTTCATTTCAAGCTTGTGTAAACATGAAATTGAATCCAAGCATAGTTCCCTATGGTTCAAGATTGTGTAAAAATGAACCCATTTCCATTTTAACCCTTGTGATTACCATTTTATTAGCCTCTTTCGTCAAATGAGCCTTGGTTGTTTTCATCCCATTTCCACCATCCCTTTGGCAGATCATATGCTTTCACTTGGTTGTTTTACCCTTTTTGAGGAACAGTTGCGATGAGTGGTCTTATTAGCCAACCTCTTCACATAAATCAACATGTTTTGAGAAGTTCCAGCATCAATAGAACCAATTTCTATCCTAGACACCACCTCATTCCTCAAATTGGAATCCTCTTAAGCTCTTTTCAGACTTTCTAAACATGAAAAGATTGCCGAGCGCTTGTCCTTTCCAACTCATTAACGGATTGGAAATGATATTTCTCTTGTATTATTTTACATTTTTTCGGGCTTGAGAGATTAAATAAAAAAAAAAATAATTTGTGGATTTTTTCTTTTTGTACCTTTTCAAACTCTCTAAACATGAAAAGGACTAAGTTATCTTTGTTGTTAAACTCGTTAAAACATCAAATAGTGACAAACTTGTCCATCTAGACAAGACCGAGTTTCACCTTTGCTAGACTCGTTAAAACATCACATAGCGATGGATTCACCCGAAGGGTGGAATTTTTTGGAAATAATACTGAGAGGGGGGGGGGGGTGAATCAGTAGTATCACATTAATATAACTTTTCCATTTCCATATTACGATTCATATATGCTACTTCTGTTAAGGCAACAAGCATATATCTAGTAAACTTATGATTCAGTTAGTTGATCCTTAATGAGTGCATCAGAACATTATTAACCATAAGAACAGTAAACATGAGTAGTAAAACAGAACAGATCATCACACACAAGAAGCACACATGAACACCATGATGTAAGGTGGAAACCCAATGTGGGTGAAAACCACCTGCTGCAAGTCGTCTCAATCTTCTTTTTAATAAGAAACTTCTTTTACAATGATTCTATACTGGTGCAGTCTTATACCAGTACGCAGGCTACTACCTGCAGAAGGCTACAACCTTCTCTCGTTCTTCAGCTTCTCTTGGAAGGGAGCTACAACCCCCATAGTTCTTATACTATCCGATCCATTTACTAGTACGCAGGCTGCTACCTACAAAAATGCTCCAACCTTTACTCATTTTCCAACTGCTACTGGAAGGGAGCTACAACCCCCTTTGCTCTTGTACTAGCTGAGATACTAGTACGTAGGCGTCGACCTACAATCTTCTCTCATCCGAGTACCATGTTTCATACATTTTCAGACTAGATACTCCTGAAGCACAACACATAATCTAAAGGCCACATTTCATCACATTTTCATACTGGACCCATCAATATTGTTGAAGCACATAATCAACCAACATCAATCTTTACATCACTCAAAATTGAATCACTGCTTTCACCAAAACCAACCTGCGTTCAGATCTGCAAGTTGTTCCATACATCGGTCATACCCAAATCATACCATTCATAAACATATGCCAATAATTCAGATCTAATTTATCAAACCAGATAATGATAAACATTTCAATCCTTAAGATCCCGATCCATCAAGTATCAAATGAATCTGCAATCAACCAACTTCCTTGTACACAAACTGAATCAATACTTTCTCAGCACACAACAACCAAATATCAAATCAGAACCCTGAACACCACAGTAATAGACAAAAACAACTAAACCATATTTCAAGAAAAGTCCGCAACTTCACCAATAGAAACTTGCGGATGTCCGCACTTCTTCTGTGTCGGGACTGCGCACCTCCGCACCTGCTTCTACGGATCGCCTGCGCACCTCTGCACCTGCTCCTACTGCTCACCTGCGCACCTCCGCACCTGCTCCTGTGGCTCGCCTGCGCACCTTCGCACATGCGCCTGCTGCTCACCTATGCACCTCCGCACCTACTCCTGCGGCTTGCCTGCGCACCTCCGCACCTGCTCCTACGGCTCGCCTGTGCACCTCCGCACCTGCTCCTGCGGCTCACCTGCGCACCTCCACACCTTCTCCTGCGGCTTGCTTGCGCACCTCCACACCTGCGCTGTGTCTCACCTGCGGTCCTGTGGTTATAGAGTTTTTCAGACTTCAAGTATACCCTAGACTATCAGATTTACAGATCTGATCATGCACCAAGGAGATCTCGACCCATCAGTAGATCCGCCTTATAAAGCTCAGGTTTCTCCTTGATTCAGATCCAGCTATCACTCACCAACCGATCACCAGAATTTCAGATCTTGCTCTCCTTAAGATATTCAACACATGAGTGTTCAGCCAAATGATCTCCTTTCCTTTTTATAGACAAGCCCTTACTCAAACCATGGACCAAAACCATAGAGATCCAATACTAGGGATCCAAAACTGGGGTTCAAACCTTTAGATGCAAAACCACGGACCAAACCATATGTTCAAAAAGCGTCGGACTAAATACCATGGACCGCCCGTAGATTTCCCACGTGCGCGCAATTTTCTCTGCATTGCAAGTGTGTGAACTGGGGTCCACACCTTTTGAACTGTGAACCTACGAACATGTCCGCACCTTCTAAACGATGCGTATGCAGAACCTGCCGATGACTGCACCTTTTGATCGGTGCACCTGCGAACTTTTTATTTCCTTCATTCTTTGTAGGTTGATCATCAATCTTTGCTACTGACCTGTTGCACTATGATCTGTCATCTATATGAGTTGCCATCAAGGACAACACTTGAGCCATAATGCCAACAATCTCCCCCTTTGGACTTGATGGCAAAGCTAACTTGTCATACTAAGGACTGTCATTTGATTCCTTTGAGCTGTCCTGCATCCCATGTATTATGTCACATCTGATATCTCTTCTGTAGATTCATCTGATTGTATATAAGTGAGATGTTCTTCTATGAGTGGGTTGCCATCAAGTAGAACACATGCAACATAATGCCAACAATCTCCCCCTTTGGACTTGATGGCAACAATCCAACTCACTCTCCCCCTTTGACATCAAGGGCAAAGGGCAGACCAAGATATTCTCTTTCCTTGATAAACATTCTGCTGTCCACACTCCCCCTAAGTATCTGCTGAAATCTCTGAATGAGCTCCCCCTTTGTATATGCCAAGGTGTACCAATCTAACCATACTCCCTCTGAGTACTGCTGAAGTCTCTGTTCTGCTGAAGGGTGCTGTTGATGCTCCCCTTGACTGTAAGCAAGGTCTGCAAAAAGATGTTTTCCAAGAAGAACATGACTGTATACATCATAAATGACCTTCCTATCACCTAAGACTCATACATACATCCATCTCCCACCAAAATGGGGATATACCAAACTTGACTCATCCACCCAATCAAGTGGGGATACATGATAGCACAAGAGTATAACATCATCCATCCCAGGCATAGTGGGGAAACCAACATAGGCCATTACATGACCTTGATAATGACTGAAATATTTCATCATCCTTCTTATGCATGGGGGTACAAATTACATCATATGACCAGAAGAGATTTCATCAAGTGACTACAATAGATAGAGACACACTATTACATCATGACCTTTACATCGAATGAAATACATGACATTTATAACAGAGATCAAACATCTAAATAAGACCATGATAGTCATCAGCAACTATCATACATAGTGAATGATCAGCTCCATAAGCATCTGCCAATAGCATCTAGACCAGCAACCTGTATTAGTGTATAAGTCATCAAGGTATGTCTGCATCAATTCATCCTTTTGAACAGAATTCTGTATATACAGAATCATTCACATTCTATCATATGTGAGAAACACCATAGCCATCCAGATCTGCATGAACCAAGTATCATCAATTGGGAACATCTGCATCAATCAACATATGTAAGTATCAACCTATCATCATATAGGTAAGAACTCATCATCATCATGTCTCCAACAATGCAACTTTGAATAATCATCCGTGTATCTAGTACAGTGTATCTTGAGCTCAAAATGACTCCTTGTGATTCATCCACAACAACCATCCTCTTCCACATGAGCGCTAAGAACTATAGGAATCCTGCATCATAACTGTATTATATGATCTTTATGCATATGATGACAGCAGCATATGAGTGACTCATCATCAAGCAATGAAGATGTGTATTCAAGCTTTGTACTTCTCCTTATCCTTATGAAGATCACCATGTAAAAACCATATATGTATCATCAAAGAATCAACCATAAATCTGATCAACTATGTAACCCCAAGAATCATATGACAACAATATATAAGCATCATCACCAAGGACCATAATGCCAACAATGCATTATTAAAAGCATAAACTCCCCCTGAACTTGTGCCATCTGTTTACTGTCAGATCTGAACATTCATATATTAGCAAGAATTATTAAGACATCATCATCATCAAGTTAGGTGCAAAAACACTTCTAAACATCTTACAAGTGTCAAGACATTTCCACACATCATCAGCAAATTGTAACCATTATCAACCACAACAAATAATAAACTGAATCATATCAGACCCTGCTAACATATACGCGACTGAGAAGTGACTAAATCATGTATATATGTGTCTTCCCTTTATCAAACTTGCGTATAGATTTAGGACACTGAAGTTTTACACTTTCAGCTCCCTCTGAGTCTGTATATTGAGTTGTACCACATCTTTCTATCTGTACTTCCTTCTTCTTCCATATCTTCAAGTGTGATGATGTTTTCTTCTTTTGGTATGGTGTCCATACTTTGTTCCTACATTCCTTAGCTATATGTCCAAGCTTGTTACATGCATATCATCTTACATGTCTCATATTCCTTATTATAGCAATCAACAACTCTGTGACCAAACATATTGCAAGAAAAGCAATATCCATTAAAGTACCTGGAGTGTGATGATCTTTCTGCGTGATGACCTTGACCCATTCTGCATCTGGCTGCAACATGTCCATAGCATTCAACCTTATTCATAGGAGGAGTAAAATATTTTCTTTGAAGAATTTCTTTCCTTGGTTGACCTTTCATCTCCTTGTTCAGCATTTCAGATTTTGCATTAGAGTCCCTTGTCTTACTAGATTCACCTTTAATAGATTCATGAAAACCAAGACCAACTTTGATAGCAGGAGACATTTGACTACTAAGAATATCATCCAAAATCTTAGTACTATCTTGAAATCGTAAGAGCTTATCTTTTTCTTCTAACTTATCTTTTAGCATATTTACCTTAACATGATGTTGCTCTTCCTTTTCAAGATACCACTTCTTCATGTTTTCTTCAGCTTTTCTTCCTTCTTCCAACTGATGTCTTAGGTCGAGAACTTCATTTTCTTGTTTTTCATGAGCTTGGAGAAGTTCGTTGTTCCTGCTTCTTTGATTCTTCAAGATCTTCCTTTAGCGAGAGGATCATAGCTTCAATACTTTCATAGTAACTGGATCTATCTCTGAGTTTCTTGATTGTTGTGCTCTTTTCATTGACTTCATCTCTTAGTGATGTTACTTCATCCTGCAAATTTTGATATTTTTCCTTGAATAACTTCCTTACCTTGTTTCCTTCCTCTAGTTGAGCTTTTAGTTTGGTAGCTTCTTCTTTGAAGGCACATTCCCTTTTGTTCAATAGATCTTGTTGATCTCTAATTTTGTCTGTAAGCCTTTTAAATTCTGCCTCTACTTGACATCTTTCTTGCTCACCCATAAGAGAAAATTCAGTTGTTTCACCATCACTTTCATCATTTCCAAATGGATAGATACCTGTATCACTAGAGGATAACAAATTCATACCTGATAGATCATTTGCTTTGTTCATCTTCATCATGAAGTGATTTTGAATCTAAAGTGCTTCTTCCACATATTCCCCAATTAATTCTCCCACTGTCATAATCTTTCTGAGATGTCTTCTTCTTCTTAGGTGCTTTCTTCTTGAGCTTCTTTCCCATTGTTCTATGGATCTCCTTCAAGCGATCAAGCTTCAATCAAAGGACCTGCTCTGATACCAATTGTTGGAAATAATACTGGGGGGGGTGAATCAATATTATCACATTAATATAACTTTTTCATTTCCATATTACGATTCATATATGCTACTTCCGTTAAGGCAACAAGTGTATATCCAGTAAACTTATGATTCAGTTAGTTGATCCTTAATGAGTGCATCAGAACATTATTAACCATAAGAACAGTAAACAGGAGCAGTAAAACAGAACAGATCATCACACACAAGAAGCACACATGAACACCATGATGTAAGGTGGAAACCCAATGTGGGTGAAAACCACCTGCTACAAGTCGTCTCAATCTTCTTTTTAATAAGAAACTTCTTTTACAATGATTCTGTACTGGTGCAGTCTTATACCAGTACGCAGGCTACTACCTGCAAAAGGCTACAACCTTCTCTCGTTCTTCAGCTTCTCTTGGAAGGGAGCTACAACCCCCATAGTTCTTGTACTAGCCGATCCATTTACTAGTACGCAGGCTGCTACCTGCAGAAATGCTCCAACCTTTACTCGTTTTCCAACTGCTACTGGAAGGGAGCTACCACCCCCTTTGCTCTTGTACTAGTATGTAGGTGCCGGCCTACAATCTTCTCTCATCCGGGTACCACGTTTCATACATTTTCAGACTGGATACTCCTGAAGCACAACACATAATCTGAAGGCCACATTTCATCACATTTTCATACTGGACCCATCAATATTATTGAAGCACATAATCAACCAACATCAATCTTTACATCACTCAAAAACAAATCACTGCTTTCACCAAAACCAACCTGTGTTCAGATTTGCAAGTTGTTCCATACATCGGTCATACCCAAATCATACCATTCATAAACATATGCCAATAATTCAGATCTAATTTATCAAACCAGATAATGATAAACATTTCAATCCTTAAGATCCCGATCCATCAAGTATCAAATGAATCTGTAATCAACCAACTTCCTTGGGCACAAACCGAATCAATACTTTCTCAGCACACAGCAACCAAATATTAAATCAGAACCCTGAACATCGCAGTAATAGACAAAAATAGCTAAACCATATTTCAAGAAAAGTCCGCAACTTCACCAATAGAAACTTGCGGATGTCCGCACTTCTTCTGTGTTAGGACTGTGCACCTCTACACCTGCTTCTACGGATCGCCTGCGCACCTCCGCACCTGCTCCTACTGCTCGCCTGCGCACCTCCGCACCTACTCCTGCGACTCACCTGTGCACCTTTGCACATGCGCCTGCTGCTCACCTGGGCACCTCCACACCTGCTCCTGTGGCTCACCTACGTACCTCTGCACCTGCTCCTGCGGCTCGCCTGCGCACCTCCGCACCTGCTCCTGCGGCTCGCTTGCACATCTCCGCACCTTCTCCTACGGCTCGCTTGCACACATCTGCACCTGCGCTGTGTCTCACCTGCGGTCCTGCGGTTATAGAGTTTTTAAGACTTCAAGTATACCCTAGACTATCAGATTTACAGATCTAATCATGCGCCAAGGAGATCTTGACCCATTAGTAGATCCGCCTTATAAAGTTCAGGTTTCTCCTTGATTCAGATCTAGCTATCACTCACCAACCGATCACCAGAATTTCAGATCTTGCTCTCCTTAAGATATTCAACACATGAGTGCTCAGCCAAATGATCTCCTTTCCTTTTTATAGACAAGTCCTTACTCAAACCATGGACCAAAACCATAGAGATCCAATACTAGGGATCCAAAACCGGGGTTTAAACCTTTAGATGCAAAACCACAGACCAAACCATAGGTTCAAAAAGCATCGGACTAAATACCATGGACCGCCCGTAAGATTTCCCACGTGCGCGCGATTTTCTCTGCATGAAAGTGTGTGAACTGGGGTCCGCACCTTTTGAACTGTGAACCTGCGAACATGTCCGCACCTTCTAAACGATGCGCATGCGGAACCTGCCGATGACCGCACCTTTTGATCGGCGCACCTGTGAACTTTTTATTTCCTTCATTCTTTGTAGGCTGATCATCAATCTTTGCTACTGACCTGTTGCACTATGATCTGTCATCTGTATGAGTTGCCATCAAGGACAACACTTGAGCCATAATGCCAACAATCTCCCCCTTTGGACTTGATGGCAAAGCTAACTTGTCATACTAAGGACTGTCATTTGATTCCTTTGAGCTGTCCTGCATCCCATGTATTATGTCACATCTGATATCTCTTATGTAGATTCATCTAATTGTATATAAGTGAGATGTTCTTCTATGAGTGGGTTGCCATCAAGTACAACACATGCATCATAATGCCAACAATCTCCCCCTTTGGACTTGATGGCAACAACCCAACTCACTCTCCCCCTTTGACATCAAGGGCAAAGGGCGGACCAAGATATTCTCTTTCCTTGATAAACATTCTACTGTCCACACTTCCCCTGAGTATCTGTTGAAATCTCTGAATGAGCTCCCCCATTGTATATGCCAAGGTGTACCAATCTGACCATACTCCCTCTGAGTATTGCTGAAGTCTCTGTTCTGCTGAAGAGTGCTGTTCATGCTCCCCCTGACTGTAAGCAAGGTCTGCAAAAAGATGTTCTTCAAGAAGAACATGACTCTATACATCATAAATGACCTTCCTATCACCTAAGACTCATACATACATCCATCTCCCACCAAAATGGGGATATACCAAACTTGACTCATCCACCCAATCAAGTGGGGATACATGATAGCACAAGAGTATAACATCATCCATCCCAGGCATAGTGGGGAAACCAACATAGGCCGTTACATGACCTTGATAATGACTGAAATATTTCATCATCCTTCTTATGCATGGGGGTACAAATTACATCATATGACCAGAAGAGATTTCATCAAGTGACTACAATAGATAGAGACACATTATTACATCATGACCTTTACATTGAATGAAATACATGACATTTATAATAGAGATCAAACATCTAAATAAGACCATGATAGTCATTAGCAACTATCATACATAGTGAATGATCAACTCCATAAGCATCTGCCAATAGCATCTAGACCAACAACCTGTATTAGTGTATAAGTCATCAAGTTATGTCTCCATCAACTCATCCTTTTGAACAGAATTCTGTATATACAAAATCATTCACATTCTATCATATGTGATAAACACCATAGCCATCCAGATCTGCATGAACCAAGTATCATCAATTGGGAACATCTGCATCAATCAACATATGTAAGTATCAACCTATCATCATATAGGTAAGAACTCATCATCATCATGTCTCCAACAATGCAACTTTGAATAATCATCCATGTATCTAGTACAGTGTATCTTGAGCTCAAAATGACTCCTTGATATCATCAACAACAACCATCCTCTTCCACATGAGCGCTAAGAACTATAGGAATCCTGCATCATAACTGTATTTTATGATCTTTATGCATATGACGACAGCAGCATATGAGTGACTCATCATCAAGCAATAAAGATGTGTATTCAAGCTTTGTACTTCTCCTTATCCTTATGAAGATCACCATGTAAACACCATATATGTATCATCAAAGAATCAACCATAAATCTAATCAACTATGTAACCCCAAGAATCATATGACAACAATATATAAGCATCATCGCCAAGGACCATAATGCCAACAATGCATTATTAAAAGCATAAAATCCCCCTGAACTTGTGCCATCTGTTTACTGTCAGATCTGAAAATTCATATATTAGCAAGAATTATTAAGACATCATCATCATCAAGTTAGGTGCAAAAACACTTCTAAACATCTTACAAGTGTCAAGACATTTGCACACATCATCAGCAAATTGTAACCATTATCAACCAGAGCAAATAATAAACTGAATCATATCAGACCCTGCTAACATATACGCGACTGAGCAGTGACTAACTCGTGTATATACGCATCTTCCCTATATCAAACTTGCATATAGATTTAGGACACTGAAGTTTTACACTTTCAGCTCCCTCTGAGTCTGTATATTGAGCTGTACCACATCTTTCTATCTATACTTCCTTCTTCTTCCATATCTTCAAGTGTGATGATGTTTTCTTCTTTTGGTATGGTGTCCATACTTTGTTCCTACATTCCTTAGCTATATGTCCAAGCTTGTTACATGCATAACATCTTACATGTCTCATATTCCTTCTATAGCAATCAACAGCTCTGTGACCAAACATATTTCAAGCAAAGCAATATCCATTAAAGTACCTGGAGTGTGATGATCTTTCTGCATGATGACCTTGACCCATTCTGCATCTGGCTGCAACATGTCCATAGCATTCAGCCTTATTCATAGGAGGAGTAAAATATTTTCTTTGAAGAATTTCTTTCCTTGGTTGACCTTTCATCTCCTTGTTGAGCATTTTAGATTTTGCATTAGAGTCCCCTGTCTTACTAGATTCACCTTTAACACATGAGTGCTCAGCCAAATGATGTCCTTTCCTTTTTATAGACAAGCCCTTACTCAAACCATGGACCAAAACCATAGAGATCCAATACTAGGGATCCAAAACTGGGGTTCAAACCTTTAGATGCAAAACCACAGACCAAACCATAGGTTCAAAAAGCGTCGGACTAAATTCCATGGACCGCCCGTAAGATTTCCCACGTGCACGCGATTTTCTCTGCATGAAAGTGTGTGAACTGGGATCCGCACCTTTTGAACTGTGAACCTGCGAACATGTCCGCACCTTCTAAACGATGCGCATGCGAAACCTGCCGATGACCGCACCTTTTGATTGGCACACCTGTGAACTTTTTATTTCCTTCATTCTTTGTAGGCTGATCATCAATCTTTGCTACTGACCTGTTGCACTATGATCTGTCATCTGTATGAGTTGCCATCAAGGACAACACTTGAGCCATAATGCCATCAAAATTATACAGCAAGCATATGTTATCCTCCTCAAGATTGATAAAGATAAAGAGGTCCTGGTCAACAATGACTGGGGAAAATGGAAAAACAGGAAAACCACTTTATGGTAGCAGGTCGTTCTTGAACATGACACTTTCACTTCATCTCTGTGACTATTTGGGTTGGGTTATCTGCTTGATAGTTATCATACCTATGGTCTATCACACCGTCCATCACTTTTGGTTTTGGGTCAATGCTACCAATTCATTCAGACTATTTGGGTTGGGTTATCTGCTTGATGGTTATCATACCTATGGTCTATCACACCATCCATGACTTTGGTTTTGGTTCAATGTTGCCAATTCATTCAGTGTCACCGATATGTTCAATAGAAGTCATTCAGTTAAAATTCATCCTTTGCAATACTCATAAACCTTCATTTTCTTGACCTCCATTCCTGAACCTTGTGTCGTTAGTCAAATTTCGTCTCCAAAATCACTACATTCGTTTCGTGTTGTTGATGTGGGATACATCAAGGCCCTCCTACAACGAGTCGCTTCTTGTCGACATCAACACATTATCCAAGAAGTTGACTTAGAAATTCCCTTCCAGTACCTTTAGGCTTGCATACATCAATGGTAGGTTTCTCGTTTTCAGCGATAGGCATACATCAATGGCCTTCCACCAAAAGAATTTGTATGGTGTTCGACATCAAATCATCCATTCACACCATGTAGAATGTACTTCAGTACCTTGAGGATCATTATCATTATTGATGATTTCTCTCACATCTGTTAATAACTTACATCATTGGCTAGTAATGAGATGGTGTCTTCCCATGTTCAACTTCAGATCACATATTCACATGGTTAGACTCATACTTGAGTGAATGATTGAATGAGATAGAAGACCCCAGATCTAGTTTCATCTATCTGGGCTGCGATTTCAGGAGTACTAAATCATATGTACAATGGATTTACATTGATGGTCATTTTGATCATGGGTCTATATCTGTAGACGACTGTTTATGTACATGTAATGAGAGTTTATAAACTGAGCATGGGTATGCCTTCCCTCAGCAATTCATGTAAAATCAAATATCATGATATATGTATTGTAATTGATGCAGGTCACATTCCACTTTGATACCTCCTCATCACATCGTAAAGCATTTCATTCGACATTGGCATTTTTCCAACTTCATGCTTTAGGGGGAAGCTGTTACAGATCCATTTGGGCACATCAATTCCCAAAATCCAGATCAATGTTTTATGGCTCATCGAACCCTAATTTTAGTTGCTTAATGCCCTAAACAAGTCACCCCTTTGAATGCCTGCTTCCCAGATAGTTTAATGACTTGAAGACATCCAGAAATAGCCCTTAGAGGGACCAGCATAGGTAAACCCTTGTAAAGGTGCACAGAGCAGTTGAGTCCACTACCAGGGTGCTATGTAGAGCACTTAGGCTTCCTTTCACCTGCACTGGGTGAGAATGAGTGAAATTCACATAGGGTTTGGGGAATATTATTATCTTTTGGAGTCACCTAGAAGCTTCCCTCACTTATCAACTCCTATGAGCTCGAAAATGGATGAAGAATGAGTTAAGGTGCATCCTATCCTCTCATCCCTTCCTCCATGGAACTAATTCTAAGTATGGAAGGCCATTCAATGCCACCATTTATGACAAAACCTCCTTCATCTTCCTATAAATTGACCACTCATCTAAGTGATCAGGGGCTGGATTATGTTGAATTGTAAGGAGATATTGTTGCTATGAGATATGGATTTGAAGCAAGTATTGTGATGCTACAAGTTTGTCATGCTTTTGATGTGATGTGGATGGGATCCAAGCTGGAGGAATGGCTTTGAATCAGACACCGATGGTTGTAATTCCTTCTTCTATCTAATAAAGTGTTTGAACCTTTTTCCCATATGTTTGTATTGTTTCATAATGCTTATATGTGTGAATTGTATCTGATTCCTTTCACTTATATTCAGTGGATTGTTTGCTTTGATCAGTTCTTTGTTTTCTGTTGTGTTTATAGGGTACTTCTCAAGCATATTAAGTATGGGAAGGAGCAATGAGATCGACACAAGGGAGAAGAGAGGAAAGCGAAACTCCAAGTAGGTATTCTTATATTCTCATCTTATCTATTTCTTATAGGAAAAGTCTAAAATACTTTAAACTGTTTTTCTAGATACATCTACTTATCTAGGGAATTAGTACTTATCCGTAGATACCAAATTCTCGAAAACAAGAACCCTGGCATGGACTTAACTGCTCTGCAGTGAACCATTACATGGGCCTACCTGCGCTGGTCCCTCTAGAGGCCATTTCTGGATGTCTTCAAGTCATGAAACTGTCTGGGAAGAAGGAATTCAAAAGGGTGACTTGTTTAGGGCATGTAGCAACTAGAATTAGGGTTTGATGAGCCATGAAACACTCATATGGATGATGGGAGTGACATGCCCAAATGGATATGTAACAGCTGCCCCCTAAAGCATGAAGTTGAAAAATGGAAATGTCGAATGAAATGCTTTACGATGTGATGAGGAGGTATCGAAGTGGAAGGTGACCTGCATCAATTACAATACATATATCATGATTTTTTATTTTTACCTGAATTGCTGAGGGAAGGCATACCCACGCTCATCTTGTAAACTTACATTACATGTACATAAATAGTCATCTACAGATATAGACCCATGATTAGAATGACTATCAATGTAAAGCCATTGTACAGATGATTTAGTACTCCTGAAATTGCAGCTTGGATGGATGAAACTAGATCTGAGGTCTTCTATCTTGTTCAATATTCGCTCAAGTATGAGCCTACCCATGTGAATATGTGATCTGAAGTTGAAAATGGGAAGACACCATCTGATTACCAGCCAATGATGTAAGCTATTAACGGATGCGAGAGAAATCACCGATAATGATAATGATCCTCAAGGTACTGCAGTACATTCTACACGATGTGAATGGATGATTTGATGTCGAACACCATACAAAGTCTTTCGGTCGAAGGCCATTGATGTCAACCTATTGCCAGAAGTGAGAAACCTGCCATTGATGTATGTAAGCCTCAAGGTATTGGAAGGGTGTTTCTAAGTCAACTTCTTGGATAATCAACTGATGTCGATAAGAAGCAACTCATCATAGGAGGGCCTTGATGTATCCCACATCAACGACACGAAACGAGTGTAATGATTTTGGAGACAAAATTTGACTGACGACATAAGGTTCAAGAATGGCAGTCATGAAAATGAAGGTTTATGGTATTGCAAAGGATGAATTTTGACTAAATTAATTCTCTTGAACATGTCGATGACATTGAAATGAATTGGTATCATTGACCCAAAACAAAGTGATGGATGGTATGAAAGACCAACGGTGTGATAACCATGAAGCTAATAACCCAACCCAAATAGTCACGGTGATGGAGTGAAAGTGTCATGTTCAAGAGTGACCTGCTACCATAAAGTGGTTTTCCCCTTTTTCCCATTTTCCCTAGTCATTGCTGACCAATACCCCTTTATTTTTATCAATCTTGATAAGGATAACATATGCTTGTTGTATAATTCCACCCTTCGGGGGAATCCATCGTTATTTGATGTTTTAATGAGTCTAGCGATGCTGAAAGTCGATCTTGTCTAGATGGACAATTTTGTCACTATTTGATGTTTTAACGAATTTAATGACAAAGATAACTTGGTCCTTTGCATGTTTAGAGAGTTTGAAAATGGACAAAAAGAAAGCTCCACAAGTTCTTTTTCATAAATTAATCTTTCAAGCCCGAAAAAAGGTAAAATAATACAAGAGAGATGTTGTTTCCAATCCATTAACGAGCTAGAAAGGATAAGTGCTTGGTAATATTTTCACATTTAGAGAATCTGAAAAGAGCTTAAAGAGGACTCCAAGAGGGTTCCTTTTTCGTTTTTAACAGAGCTCAAAAAAGAGATAAAAGTGTGTTCTATGGTCAAAGGTACAATGTACAATTGAGCACATCGAATTCTGTAAGTCAGCTGGAAAACCTGCTCAAAACACCACCAAATGGATTAAAAATAACTGTTTCATAGGAAAAAATAGGCAAATACTAATGTTTACTTGATTAATGAACATGAAATAGACATGAAACAAGTTTTTACCATAACATTTTTACCATTAGGAACTTACCATTCAGTTTTGTGCTCTGAGCTAGTTTTTTACCTTGAACTTTCATTAGCTGATTGTGAGAGATTCTGTGGACCATTTCTTGAGCCGTCTGGACCAGGTAGGAGTTTAACCTCTCTTCTTTCTTTTCAGGTCATTCTTTTGTCATTTCATGTAAGTTTTAGGGTTTTTTGGGGCCCCTAGGGTTTCATTTTTTCGCCCTGGGATCAGAGCAGGCTTTCACATTGAAAACTACGCTGAAGAGCACCCAGATGGAAGGCTGCATGCTCTGCAGTGCACTGTCTCTGTGCCTGGGCTGCGCTGGGTGAGTTTCCCAAGTTTGATTTAGCTGTTTGCTCCAAAATTTGTCCTATTTTTTGCATGGAAAGGATCCTAGCTAAGCTTATGATTGTGTTTCAAGCTTTCAGCGGATCAGAATGTCAATTACATGGCGAGAAATAGAGCACGAAGAACAAGACATGGTTTCCCTTAACAATCTAGGTATAGTTGACGCCCTAAAAAACTATTGGTTACTAAAATACTTCAAGTTGTCTCGAATGAGGCAACAAATAGAAATATTGCAGTTCCTTGTTCATGCATGGGATCCGACAGATCAAATTTTCACATAAGGGACAAGATGGTCCCTATTACCATTTATGATATTTACTATAAAACCGAACTTTCAAGGTGAGGTGCCCCCATCTCACTTTCTAGATTAGCCCGTGGAGGTGAATCAGTGAGAGATTATATTAGACAGTTTTGTTGGCCAGGTACACAACCTAGCAAGGATGGGAAAATAAACATCAGGGATGTAGGAGATTTTCCTTTGTGAGTGATCCTTTTCAAAATCGAAAAATTTCCTAGTAGTGTGGCACTACACTTGGTGAACAGATCATACATACAGTATGCACTAGAGTGTCTAGAGCCAAAAGTTTTCAACTGGTGCGAGCTTGTGCTTTCTTTACCGAAAGAACAACTGACCAAGGTAAAAAGTGGTAAGATGAAGAATTTATGCTATTGTTCAATCTTAATCACTTTCACCTTAGAGAGAATCCCATTGATGCAACCACAACATGTATCATTGGGTGTAGTTGGTCCTAGAGATCCACGTATGCAGAGGTGGGTCGAATTGATGGCTTGACATGCAGATCGGTCAACAATCATTTTTTCCACTGAATTCTTCAGTTGGTTTAATTGAGAACACATTGTTATCGAGGAGCATCCATACTCAGGGATGGATTTCCATGGAGATCGAGATTTGATTCTACCAGTGGGAGCACAATGGCGTGCTATAGGTAAATTTTTTGACCAAAGTGTTTTTTGATTTTTCAAGTTTCTACATGTTTTTGTGTTTTTAATGTTTCCAAGACTAAACTAAAATCATTCTTATGCATGTAGATGTGTGTATTGTTTTACCTGTGGGGCACCAACAGGGTGCAGGTGGGCCAGCACAGAGAAACATTGGGAGAGCAGTTCTCCAGGACTTGGATTTGGCTAAGACCTTAGCAGAGTTGCAGGATCACATAGAGGGATTAACCCTTGGTATTCTGGATGTCCGGATCGAGGAGTTACTTATGAGGCTACAACGCCACACTGTTGGTGTTCCTAGCCGTTGGGTGAGGATTTTACACATGATAGCACAGGCTGTGACCTGTTATCATGAGCACCACTAGATCTACTTAGGATGTTTTGCATGCATTTTGAATTTTTTGGGTCAGATGACCAAACGTGTCTTGGACACAAATTTTGTAAAAACTTTTAAAACACCTATCTATTTTACTTTTAGATTTTTCTATGGTTATATGCAATCCTATTCAACTAATGATGTGAATTGAAAATATTACTTTTACATGTGTCGCAAATGTCTATTTAACACATAATTTGCTAGAGAATCAGTTAATGTGTTAAAGTTTCTGGAAATATGTTGATATTGAATGTGTTCAAAATACCTTTCCAAAATACGAACTCTAAGGAACATACAAAAAATTGTTGGATTCGGACAGTATAAATGTTTGTTAGTTGTAGTACAATGAGTTGTGAGTCTAGGCTAATGATGATTCAGTGAATGCCAAGTGAAATGGAATCAGAGAGAAGTTCAATCAACATGCTATACTCAGTGTTGTTGTTCATCGATTGACCGACACAAATCCCTTGAAAACTCACTAACTCGCCACTTAGAGCAAAAATATCCCATTTTGCAGAAGACAAATTCAGCATACTACGACTAGCACCATCGGTGTAACCAACAAAAGGTTTTGAAGACTCCAACATCTGCAACAAATGAAAAGCAGATTAGTAACCAGATAAACACTCTAAAAGACACACACACACACACATGCAATGAAAGCATATATACAGTGAGTTTTACTACAGTCAATCAAGCATAGTAACGTTTGAGGTACAACCCATTTCGGAGCTGCGACAATGGAATCCCATCATAATCTACTAACTCGTAGGCACCTTTTGTCAGAACACGTTTGAAAATATAAGGACCCATCCACATTGGCTTGAATTTCTCTGCTCCAAGTTTATCGGCTTCCCGATAGTAAAGAAAGACAAGGTCTCCTTCTGAGAATATATGAGGCTTGACATTTCTATCATATTGCACTTTGATTCGTTTCTTATGTGCTTCATGGCCAACATGGCATAATGACGGGTTTCATCCAGATGGATTAGTTCCAAGAAACGTGCTTCTTCATTAGAAGTTTCGGATAACAGGTCAATCACGAGTTTGAGAGATGAAATTTCACATTGTATTCATAAGACTGCTTCCAAACCATACACCAACTGAAAGGGCATGAATCCAGTTGCATTTCTCATCAAGATTCGATATGACCACAAGGCAGAGTACAGGATTAAGTTTCAGTTTCGCTTATGAACCCCTATCATTCTTTACAACATCTACTTTAGGACTTCATTGATGGCATCAACTTGTCCATTCGCTTGTGCGTAATATGGTGTAGAACTATCATGTCACAGTCCTAACTTAGAAATCAACTCAACCATCATGTGATTGCGAAAAGGCAACCCATGATCTGTAACTATGGCTTGTGGTACACCAAACTGGGTAACCACATGGTTAAAAAAGAAAAGAGCAGCTATTTTGCCATTGTTGTTTAATGTTCACATCGCCTCGCCCCATTTGGTAAAATAGTCAACGATAACTATAATATACCCATGCCCCCCAATCGAGGTAGGGTTACATGTCATGAAGTTAATGCCCCATTTGGCGAATTGTCCAACAACAACGACTGGATGCAATGGTGCATGTGGTAATCTGGTTTTTCTGTCCTATATCTTGCAGGCATGACAACTTCTAACAACAATAATACAATCTTTGAATATAGTTGGCCAGAAGTAACTAGCATGGAGAATTCTCTGTGCGGTTGCATATCCAGATAAGTGTCCACCACAGGCACCTGAATGGCAATCATTCAATGCTTTCTCAGCTTCCTCATGCGTGAAGCACCTCCGTAAAATCGTATCGATACCACGACGGTAAAGGGTGTCGCCAATGATTAGATAACATTTGGCTTGGTATCGAATATGTCGCTGTTGTGAGAGAGAGGTATCAGACCGGAAAGTTTGGGTCTAGAGATAGATCAGTATATCTCCATACCACGGGTTAGATGACAATATAAGAAACAGAGACTCATCCAAAATCGATGGTTCAGATGTTGAATCAATGGAGGTCAAGGGAAGGTCGCAAAGTAACTCTGCGAAAATTAGAGATTTATTTGATTTGGACTTGATGAATTCCATATCAAACTCCTACAAAATGATTATCCATTTTGAGTATTCCCCCCCAGCAATTGATGTGACAAAATGTATGTAACAGGGTTGCAATCCGAAATGACAGTGGTCTTTCGGAGCAGGACGTAATGGCGAAATCTCTGAACAGCTTGTACAACTTCCAAAGCTATTTTTTCGACATTAAAGTACTTTTTGTATCATTGAGATTACGGCTCAAATAATAAATCGGATGTTCAATCCCATTTTGCTTTTGGACTAAAACCATGCTAATGGTTGTATCTACAACGATGAGATACAGGTAATAGTCATTTTGATAATTTGGAGAATACATTAATGACGCTCTAATCAAGGAATATTTAAGAGCATCAAAAGAAGCTTGTGCAACCTGATCCCAATGGAAGGGTATCCCCTTTTTCAAAATATGTGTAAAACCTTTAGCCATCTCAACGTAATTAGGAATGAACCTCCTCAGAAAGTTAGCCTTCCCTTGGAGCCTCTGTAACTATAAAAGATTTGAAGGTGGAGGCAAATCAAGAATTGCTTGAACCTTTGATGGATCGAGTTGAATCCCTTCTCTAGACACTAAAAATCCAAGAAATTGACTAGAACCAACAAAAAACACACATTTGTGTGGATTGAGTTGTATCTTGTAGTGTCAGAAATGTAAAAATATTGCTCTCAAATGTTGCGGGTGATCAGTCTGCTTTTGTGAATGAGCAAGTAAATCGTCAAGGTAAGGTTGAAAAATGTGCTTGATGTAATGGAAGGCATAGTTCATTACCCTCTGAAATGTGGCTCCTGCATTCTTCAAACCAAATGGGAGTTTCCTATACGTGAATGTGCCCCATGGACAAATAAAAGTTTTTTTAGATTGGTCTTGTGGGCGGATATTGATTTTATTATTGCTGGAAAAACCATCCATAAATGAGAATATTTCGCATCCGGCACATTCGTCAATAATCTAGTCGATAAAAGGAGTAGGATAATTGTGTTTTGGACATGCCTGATTTACATCCCTATAATTGATGCGCACTCGAATTTTCCCTTGTTTCTTCATGACAGGAACAATGTTGGAAACCAGGTCAGTAAGAGGTATGGGGTAAATGAAACCAACACGTAAATTTTTTTAAACTTTTTCTTTAATTGTAGTGGATTTCTTTGGATGAACAGGTCGAAGCTGCTATCATATTGGCTTGACATCAAGGTACATTTTGATTTCGTGTTCAACAATACTAGAGTCAATGCCTGGCATCTCCTCGTAAGACCATGCAAATATATCTCGAAATTCACGAAAGAGAGTACGGTAACTATCAAGTTTTGATGGAGAACAAGATTTTCCGACATGAATGTTCTCTACAACATTAGGCTTGGTCGAAATATTAATAGAAATTGTTTCTTCAATATTTGATAGGTTTCGCTCGGATTCTACTGTGTCTATGAAAATTGAATTCGAAAGGAAATCAACAACTGAAGGGTGGTTTAGTTCATTTGAATAATCTTCAATGTCATCTAGAAGATGGGAACAATGATGATAATCTTCCCAAGGTTCTTCTCCTATCATCATTGATTGGATGATTCCTTCATCCGTAGAATGTATACGTGAGAAAGGATCCAAAGAAGTACCATATTCTAACGAATGGTCTACCCATACAATTGGTGAAAGTGGATTTGGGTTTGCCGCACAAGCTAGAAAAATTGATTGCTATGCTAGCTCAATGGGGCTTAGTGGCATAACCTTAGTATTACTATCAACTTTAGAATTGTTGGTAATCCTTCTTAAATTAGATGAGGTGGAGGAAATTATGTTGCAAGTCTCTACTCTTGCCACTTCCGCCAAATCAGATGGTGACGGTAGCGTAAAAGTACCCATTAGGGAAGGATCTTTAAAGAGACCTACTCCAACACTTTGAAGTGACAGCAGGGGTCCGTGTACCAACGAAATGCTTCCCGTAGCCTGTGAACTATTTGCAAAGAAGGCAAGTTGATTGATAACTGTGATTCCACCCTTATGAGGGAATGCAATAGTATGAAAGTACATGGAAACCACAACAGCCATAGCATATACCCATGGCCTTCCCAGTAAAATGTTGTAATCGAGGGGTCCGTCAGCTACCTAAACTTCAACAGTGACTGTTTTTCCCCCTAGTTTAATTTGCAGGTTACTCAAAATCCCACAAGGAGTATATGTTTGTCCGTCAAAGCTTTTAATGTGGTTGGTGATCATGACAACGACAGTGAACCAAGTGTTTTCCAGGAGCTCACTGACATAATGCAAGTAGATGCCCCAATCATCAATAATAGTTCGGTGAACATTCTTATTGAGAGATTTTACTTGAATTAGGAAAGCTATCTGCACCAGTAACTGTGGTGTATATCCTGCATGCTTAAAAACCACAAGATTGGAATCCGTAGGGTCTATTCTGTTAATTACTGACAGTAAAGCTTGCTTCTGGGAGGGACAGTTTTGTAACACCTTGAGTGTCGACATAGCAGAAGGTGATTGAGCAAGATCTTCCACTATGTTATAGTTCTGAGCTGCTCGAGCTCAAGGGTTAAATGTCGATTTATGCACAATTCCCTTTGGTGGTTTTATTTTCAATTCTGGTCCAATAGGTGGTGGAATATTTTCATATGAAGTCGAAGTCGAAGGATTAGGTTGATCAGTGGCCTGATTATTCAACAATGACGGTGGATTCCATAATATTTATTTCTCATTGACACCAAAACTTCATTTTGTGGCTTTGTGATGGATAACATGAGTACTTTGGATTGTGGAAGCATGGTCTGTCACAACCAAATGTGTCTTTAGGTTTGGAAATGGATCAGTCAACACTGTAGATGTGTTAGAAGTATTTATAAGTTTAGAGACCTCTAAGGGGTGTGGAAAATCTCTTGTAAAATGCTTGTCATTACAGATTAGACATGGATGACGAGGTTTCATTGTTGAAGTAGAGGAATCAGATGATTTCTCTTGAGGGGGATCATCTTGATTCTTCTTATTTTTCCCATTCTTCTTGCCTCCTGGTTGCTTTTCATATTTTCCTTTGTCAAATGACACGACATTAACTTTGGAAGCAAGAGTGTTTTCTAATGCATTGGTAGTTTGATTGGTAATGGCAAGACTTTGACCAAATGGTATTCCTGCTGTTTGCGTGCTCAAAGAACCAGTCACACCGTCGCTAGCATGAGATTCCTTACTCGATTGTGGAGGAGGAGGAATAGTGAAAGATGGTTAGGGTGCATTCGGAATCTTGTTGTAGAGCGTGTCGAATTGTGTATAAATCAAATCTAAATATTGGGCATGATCAATTACTTGTCTTTTGTGAAAACTCCACCTTTTTCCACATCCTCGATGATTGATGGCAACAAGGATTTTATGAACCACTCAGCCAAAAGCTGATCAGGAACATATGTCTTAACCATTTGACGACGACGCTGCCACTCATGAATATGATCTGATATATGGGTAGCAGTAGTCTGTTTAAAGTTGGTTAGGAGTTTCGTTCTAGTCTCATATCTGATAGGTAACTGGAAGTGGGTCAGAAATGTGGTGGCTAAAGTCGTAAAGTTGTCGAAAGAAGCTCGTGGTAACTCAATGTACCACTTAGCCACCGGACCAATAAGAGTTCTTTGGAAAAGACGGAGTCTAACCGAAGGTTTGATGAAAACCACAAATGAAAGGTCATGACATGATTTTATGGGTCTTCTCTAGGATTTCCATTGAATTTCAGAATGTCAGAAGGTAACTTATGCGGAATCACTGGCCACTAAGGTGCATATAAGATTGGATCATTAGTGAGACGATTTAAATCTGGTAATTCTAAAGTTGCTACAAATGGCAACTGTCAATTCAGGTCAGGTTGAGCATACCTAAGATATGATGGAATTTCCTGAGCAATAGGTCTTTGCATACCAACATAGGGCATCTGCATTTGGTAACCTTGATAAGGTTGTTGTTGAACAAATCCGGCATAAGGTGGTTGTTGATAACCAGGTTGAATTTGCGGTTGTCCATAACCTGCAAAGCCTTGTTGACCAGGACCTTGGTAAGCTTGATACTATCCAAACCCAGGTTGAGCCTATTGGGCAGGTCCAAATTGGGGTTGGAATTGCTGGAATTGAGGCTGTTGAAATTGGGGTTGCCATGGTTGTTGAATCAACTGTTGTTGTTCTTGGTACAACTATTGTTGATTTAACGATTGTTGTTTCCTAGCAATGAGCGGTTGTCCGGGTTGTGAATAAACTATACCAGTGTAAGCCCGAGTTAGTCCAGATAAGGGTATACTAACCTGAGGTTGTTGAACCTCGGACACAAGTGGTTGTTGTACAACAACCTGAGAAACTTGAACTTCTTGACCCAAAACTTGTGGTTGCGAGGTAGAAGGACCAGTTTGTACTGGTTGAGATACAACAGTTTGAACTTGTGACTGTGGTATAGTAGTAACAACAGGTGTAGTAGGAATAGCTGACACAGTTTGCATTGGTTGTGTTGGATACACAAGCCTTGGTTGAACTGGAATTGTTGGTTGCCATTGAAAAACTTGAATTCTAGGCTAACCTGAATACTGCGGGATACTACCATATGATGGTCCTCCGGGATAGGGAGGATAAGGTGAATAAGCATATTTCTCTCCATATGGAGACAATCCAGTATGTAATGGATACATAGGTCTTTGTTGACTAGATTTCCCAGCTTGATATTGATATGCAGGATCAAACTGTTGAGTTCCCGTTAAGGAAGAACCAGGTAAAATTCCGGTTGAGGACATGGGTGATGACCATGGTGTAGAAGCAACCCCTGAGTGGGTTCCAGATAAGGATTGGTAACCAACCGGGATGGACGATTCACCATATAGGCGCGACTCAGGTGTGGTAGAAAACATCGAAGAGGTTGCAACAAAAGATTCTACCACAGCTACATCAGATGATACTGTTTGGGATGTTGACGATTGTTCAGCCATAGATAATTGACCCTAAATTTGTCCTAAAGAATCGACGGGGACTTGAAAAGAAGAAGGATCAAACAGAGCAGTAAAATGAGGAGTATGAGGGTAAAGATAAAGCCTAGTTCCGAAGTGGAATGGGGTTCCTGGTGTAGAATCTTCTTCCAGTTCTTAACCACAATTAAACCAGGTGGAAGAACTTCACCGTCTTGTCCATAAGAGACTTCTAGTGTTGATAAAGTGGAAGTTTCAGTAGTTATTGATGTCTAAGGGGTAACCAGTTGATCGTATTCTGATAAAGTAACAACTTTTGAATGTTTAAATTTGAAGTCCAGATGTTTGGGTAAAAGAAAAACATTTTTAGAAAGAGTTTCCTAAACAACTTCAGGTTCAGATGTAACTTCTATTTGAACTGTGATAGGTTTTGGATTAACTTCTGGTTTAACTGATTCAAGTTTAGAAGTAATTTCTTGTTGAGCAACTTCAAGTTGAGGATCAACTTGTTGTTGAACAACTTCAGTTACTGTTTCACTAGGATCAATGCTAATGTCCTCAGGTAATTGTGAAACTTCTTCTTTAGAAACGGATGTACCATAAATGGTTGGAGTAACTGGAGTCTCAGTACTTACCGAAATAGATAATTCAGGTAAGTTAGATGAAGAACTAGGAGTTCTTGATGTACTTGACTTAGTTAAGCGAGATCGCTTTCACCAAATAGGTGTAGCTTCGGGCGACAAAGGCGGTTTACTTGCTGTTCTTCACGAACGACGGGGTAAGGGTTGATGTTCCTCCACGATTGCTGATTAATTTTATTATCAAAAAAGAAATAAAAAAAAAGGGTAAGCTAGGTAAAAGGTTTACCAAGCAATTGTGAACTGTAGAATACCCCCTGGCGAACCAAGAAGTACGGGCAGGCAACCTCCCCGAATGCTGTGTTCGGTGTATCACAGTGTAGAAGGTGGCCGACTCGGTTATCTAAGGATGGATAGCAACCTAGTTTTGTCCTCCTATATATACTTGAAGTTACATGGAGGCCCAGTCCGTATAAGTGCTGTATAATGCAAGACCGCACAGTGAGAGCATTCCCATATACTTTACGTACTGTAACACCTCCCTATATACCCGAAGGTATGTGGACGAGCTACAATATACTCACGTATGTGGAATGAGATATCACACTCGGGGTGTATTGTAGACAAGTTAGCGACAACTTCTTTGCTTTACGATGCCAGAACACGTCTCTAGCCTAGAACCACTAAATGTTTTTCGTTAATGACAATGCTCCATTAGGTAAATTAATGTTAATTTTAAGTTGATCTTGCTTAGGAATTTTCCTTTCAAGTTCACCACGTGATGTATTTTGAAATTCCTAGGAATGCAACTATCACGATAAGCATTTTTTCCATTCAATTTAATAATGAAAATCCTAGCTACTAGGGATAGAGGAATCATATTTCTTTCAATTAAAGAGAAAAAAGTACAATCTAATGAAATTTCCCTACACTATTCCTATGAACACACAATTTTTTTCAATGCAACATGCATGTATTTCTTTTCGATTTCCTTAATGTGAATATGAACAAAAGGAAATATGCACATACAATCAATAAATCTTTAACAATAATGAAGAATTTTACGATAGTTATGTTTCGAAGGAAAAGAAGACTTTACGAAACTTTCTTTCGAACAAAGATTAATCAACTATATTCTAACTTTGACTATAGAATGATAATGACAAAGAAAAAATTTAAGAAACATTAATCAATCAAGTCAAAGTAGGGCTAGACAAGGAGATAGAAACTTGTTCTCTGAGCCATGACATTCATTGATCAATCAACAAGCAAACAAGTAGAGAAAAGTTGGCAAAAACACATTCCAAAGGTGGGAAACTCACCCTAGGAGGATCATAATAGCCTTGAATGGGAGACAGTCCACTTCAGAGCATTGTCCCTAAGCCAAGGGTGCTTTGCAATGCACTGTATCCCTCACAAACCTGTGCTGGTGATAGTGAGCCATTTCAAAAGGCAATTTGACATAGTTTTGACCAAATTTTCAATGAAAAAGAGCTGAAATACAATCAATGAACACAAGTAGGGTTTGCAAGGATGTCCTAGGAGGTGGATAAGCTACTAGGAAATAGGATCTTCCCTAGCAGAGCCGCCAATTTGTTTTGGAGAATTTGGTATCTATGGATAAATACTAATACCCTAGATAAGTAGCCATATCTAGAAAAACAATTTAAAGTATTTTAGTCTTTTCCAATAGGTAATAGATAAGATAAGAAGATGAGAAGACCTACTTGTAGTTTTTCTTTCCTCTCGTCTCCTTTGTATCGATCTTGTCACTCCTTCCCGTACTTAATACGTTTGAGAAGTACCTGTAAACACAAACAGAAAACAAAGAATCGATCAAAGAAAAATATCTATTGAATATAATTGAATGGAATCAGATACATTTCACACATATAAGCATTATAAGATAATACAAACATATGGGAGAAAGGTTCAAATACTTTATTGAATATAAGAAGGAATTACAACCATTGTGTCTGATTCAAAGTCATTCCTCCAGCTTGGATCTCATCCACATCACATCAAAAGCATGACAAAATTGTAGCATTACAATACTTGCTTCAAAGCCAATTCTCATAGCAACATTATCTCCTTACAATTAAACATAATCCAACCCCTGATCACTTAGATGAGTGGTCAATTTACAGGGAGATGAAGGAAGTTTTTTCATAAATGGTGGCATTGAATGACCTTCCATACTTAGAATTAGTTCCATGGAGGAAGGGATGAGAGGATAGGTTGCATCTTAACTCATTCCTCATCCATTTCTGAGCTCATAAGAGTTGATAAGTGAGGGAACCTTCTAGATGACTCCAAAAGATAAGAATATTCCCCAAAACCTATGTGAATTTCGCTCAAACTTGCCCAACGCAAGTGAAAGGAAGCTTAAGTGCTCTGCAGAGCACCCTGGCATGGACTTAACTGCTCTACAACGCACCCTTACATGGGTCTACCTGTGCTAGTCCCTCTAGGGGCCATTTCTGGATGTCTTCAAGTCATGAAAATGTCTGGGAAGGAGGCATTCAAAAGGGTGACTTGTTTAGGGCATGTAGCAACTGGAATCAGGGTTTGATGAGCCTTGAAACACTGATCTAGATGATGGGAGTGATGTGCCCAAATGGATCTGTAACAGACTACCATCACATTGAGATAAACATTTTTTCCTTCCAAAGTAATAGGCAACTGAGGAAGGATCGCTAATGGTTGATTGGTTCCTCTGTTAAAAGCCAACAAATTTTGGGTAACAAGCACAAGTGGCGGCGAACCGAGTGCTTGCCAAGTAGTGGAGGAAAGGATACTCACAGATGCACCTTCATCTATAATAGTGCCAGATACAATCATATTATAAACCTGTACTATGATTTGGAAAGGCACATAACAAGGAAGACGACATCTTGCCAGTCGATTCCAATCAAAGGAAGTGACCAGACTACTTGGAGGGGGTACCGTAAAAATGGAAGAATTACCCCCTTGAGTTACGATAATGGGAGGATTTTCCTCCTGTCTTGATGGAACAAGAGGGTTTCCTCCAAGCTCATTGGAATCTGAAGAAACGAAAAGAACCTAAGTGGTATGATACTCACTCTCTATGGGAAAGGTACAATTAATAGAAGGTGAAATCGGGTCAATTGCTTCCCCGACATGTGATTGGTTAGGTCTAGACTCATGGGATTCACATTCAGAGAGAGTGGGTTTGACTGATGTTTGTTTTGGATCTGTCACTTCATCAACTAGTGAAGGATTAAGGGGGAGTCTCCTGTAACCAGATGGAAGTCACTGCAGAGAAGCAAGACATTTATCCAACACTTTTTGGGCTTCATCCAGATAGGGACAAAGGTGAATCGGGCGATTCCTTTCACATAACCTACGGGGAAACTTAACTTTACCCTTCTTTCCATGAACTTTACTACCACTAGTTGATGGTGTGTCACCAGCATGATCTCTAGAAGTTGATGACACAGGATGTTGTGAACAAGAAGACCATTCTTCTAAGATATGAGGAATACTATAACAATTTCAAATAATATGGTCTCCCGTACAAAGTTTACAAGGATATCGAAGTTTGTGAGGCTTATTGGACAATTTCTCATCATAAGTTGCATTCGAAGCAATGGTTGCTTGGTTGCCCCCCTATTGAATTTTCTTCTTCCTCTTCTTCTTCCCTTTCTTCTTCTTCTTAGCCACCTAATTACTAGTGTCAATACTTTCACCAGGCAAAGAGGAAGAAGGGTAGGAAGAAACAACCGACGAATAAGGTAAAGGGTCAACTGGAGGTTGATTTTGTCTAGTTGTAGGAATATTCAGTTGCAGGGCCAAGGAGGTTGAGAACAACCATATTTGCAAGTTGATGGTAAGTCTCGGAAGGGAAAATGTAGCCATATAAGGAGAATTAATATTTCTGAAAGGAGGAAAAGGACTAGGATTCCCATCAAAAGAAATTCCTTGATCGATGGACTCCGAAGTTGTTTCCATATGTCTCAACCTAAGATAAACTAAGGAGTGACATGGAGGACATTATCCATAGTCAATTAATTTTATTTTAATCCAAATAACACAACAAAATGAAAGAGGGATAATCTGGGCAAAAGGATTACCATGTAACTGTGAACTGCAATATACTGCCTTAGTAAACCAAGGACTTAACATACATGCAGGCAATATCCCCGAACACTGTGTTCGGTGTATCACAATGTACAAGGCATCCAGCTCGATTACCTATGTATGGATAAAAACCTAATGTAGTCCTCCCATATATACCCGAAAGTGCATGGAGGCCCAATCCGTGTTCGCGTTGTCTAATGCGAAACCGCACAGTGAGAGCATTCTTTTATACTTTTCATACTATAACACCGCCCTATATACCCGAAGGTACATGGACGAGATATGATATACTTATGTACGTGGAATGAGGTATCACACTCAGAATGTATCGTAGACAATTAACGACAGCTGCTATGTTTTACAATGCCAGAACACGTTTCTAGCATAGAGCCTGTAAATTTTATTTGTTAGGTGACAATGCTCCATTAGGTTAATTGAGATAACTTTTAAGTTGAAATTGATTAAGAATATGTCTTTCAGTTTCACCGCGTGATGTCTTTGAATTCCTAGAATGCAACTATAATGAGAAACATTCTTTTCATTTAATTTGAACAATGAAAACCTTAACTACAAGGGATAACACAATTAGAATGTTTAATCAAAGAGCAAAGAGCACATATAATGTAATTTCCCTATACTATTCCTACAAGCACACAAACCTCTAATTGCATAATGCAAGTTTTTCTTTTCAATTCCCTTAATGTTTATATGAACAAAAGGTAACTAAATTCACATAAAATTAATCAATCTTTTTGCAAGAAACGAAGACTTTATGACAGTTCCTTTTTGAAAGAAATGAAGACTTTACGACACTTCCTTTTTAGAAAATATTAATCAACTATAAGCTAACTTTAATAATGAATTGATAATGATAAAGAAATAATTTAAGAAACACTAAAAAATCAAGGCCAAAGTAGGGCTAGGAGGAAAAATACAACTTGATTTCAAAACCACAAGAATCATTGATGTTTCAACAAAAACAAGAGAAGCAACTTTGGAAAAATCAAACCAAAGATGGGTTTTTTAGCCTAAAAGGAATCAACGTAGGCTAAAGAGGGAGATAGTGCACTAAAATGCACTGCCTCTAAGGCAGGGGCTGCTCTGCAACACACTGTGTCAAGACCAATAATGCGCTGGTGCCAAAGAGTCAAATCAAGAGACATTCAAGCATAATTTTTGACTAAAAACACTTCAAAAAGACTGAAAGAAGATCAATAAAGTCAAGCAAAGTCTACTTGGGTGTAATATGATTAGGGTAATCCATCAAGAATGATAGTCATTCCCCAGTATGGTTGCCAATTTGTTATATGGAATTTGCATCTATGGATAAACACATTTTCCCTAGGTGGGTGACTACACCTAGAACAATAGAAAGAAAGTAGTTTAACCTTTTCTTATAGAAGATAGATGAGATAAAGGAACTTACTTGTAGCCTTTCACTTCCTTGATCTCTTTTGAATCACTCCCATCGCTCCCACTTGAACTAAACCCACTCAAAAGGTACCTGCATCGAGAGAAACAAAAACAAGAAATGATCAAAGCATACATGATCTATCTACTATAAAACAACGGAATCAAAGACATTGAAACACATAATCATCACATATATGAAAAATCATACGAGAAAATGAATAAGCTCTTTATTAATGTAGAAGGAAGAGTATCACCAAATACAATTTGATCCTGTGCCACTCCAGCTTCAGTCCAAACCTAGCCACATCAAAAGCACACAACTCCAACAACATAACATTGCTTAACATAAACTCAATCCTCAAACCAATAGAATTTCTTTACGAACTTCAGATTCTAGCACCCTGATCACTATGATGAGTGCTCAATTTATAGGAAATGGAAGTGGTTTTGTCATAAATGAGGGTATTGAATGGCCTTCTAATCTTGGTGTTAGTTTCCATGGATCAAGGGATGAGAGGATAGGAGGTTAATGGATCCTTAGCCTATCCAATTTCGAGATCATAGTAGGAGATAAGAGATGGGAACCTTCTAGAATCATCTAGAATGAAGGAATATTCCCAAAACCCTATGCAAATTTTGCTCAATTTCACCCAACACAGGCTAAAGAGGGCCTAATTGCACTACGGTGCAGGCCATAGTGGGCCTGCCTGCTCTGCAGCACACTGTCTCAAGGCTTGGGCTACACTGCTATCCCAAGGAGGCATTTCAGGAAGGCTTCAGGCCAGGAAACTTTCATAGAAGGAAGAATTCAATGAGTTGACTTGTCTAGGGCATGTAACAGCTAAATTAAGGTTTGATGAGACCTAATGGTACTAATCTTAATGTCGAGAGTGATGTGCCCAAATAGACCTGTAACAACCCTCATGACTCTTCATCTACTCTATGACTGTTACATCCAACTATCAACACTTGAACTTACCCTTGACAAGGTGTTACATTAAAATGCACATGTACCCATATGAGACAAAATGGATTGAGAAATCCATGCAAGACATCCCTATGACTTGGAAAACTATTGGAAGACTAGCTCTTCGACATTGTCATGGTGGTCGATATTAGTGAACTAATTCCAAGCTCGGTAGTCCGCGATGGTGTCCGTGTACTCTAAGGTGACATCTTTCTAGAAATGAACTCTTGCTTCCATAACATCTGGGTACACTGCTTAGGATCCTCTTTACAACTCATTTGATAGAATGCACATCATTGTCTTGAGTGTGGCCGGACCAACATCATAAGTGTGCATGCTGTCTGCATTGATCACAAAGTCTGGGCTAGTGGCTATGCACATAAACTCATCGAAGTATGAGTCAAGCTCCAGTCTAACCTGTGCCTTTGTCTTCTTCTGGGTGTGTGTCCCAATAGATGGGATCACATGTGTGCACACAAAAACATCCATACTCTTCAATACACGTGCATGGGAAGCCTATAGACTAGTGATGATCTACGGGAGATCTTCGTAGTTCCGGATCTGACTCCAGATGCGTGCCTTCAGCTCGACCACTTTGGGTTTCATCATCTTAGGTAAGTGAAGCGGGGCTCCCTTGTATCTCATCATTCATGTTTGAATGTAATAAAAAACAGCATGCACGTTTGACATGATATGTGCTATTCTAACACGTCACTGCTACCAACTGTTGAGATGGATGACTGCCTTATGCACGGTGCCAAACTTGGAATACAATGCCTGCATGATTGTGTCAAGGGATAATACTTCATGCAATATTTCCTTCTTCAATTTTTCTTGGGCGGATGCTGTAACCAATTCTCCTCCCTGCTTGGCCACCTGTAACTCATCCATTCGCTTGTTCTGAGCTATTAGGAAGTGAACACTCGAGCTAGTGGCTTTGCCATATGCTCTGGTAGCATCGGCCACTGCTGTGGGATATTTGAGCACGTTTGACATGATCACTCATTCCTCAAAATGCACAGGATATGTATGATCATCTAGAGTCGACACTTTGCGAGATTTCACAACCCTATGTTGGGACTCATCGAATGAGATGTTGTGCATCTCCTCCTTCATATTATCTCCAAGGATTTAAGTGTCTCCTTGGTTGCTTGGGACTTGCTCCTCTTCTAGACACGGTGAAGCTGGTGGGTCGACTTCTTGGTGGTGAGGCATGAGGTTGATGTCTTGCTCAGACTCATGTTGCTCCATATCTGTATCCATCTATTCAAGTGCTTGCTCTATCTCTTGAGAGAAGTCTTTCTGTTGTGATGGATCACCCTATCTGCTAGATGCTAGTTGTTCTGATAAGTCTACTATCTGTACGAGCACAGTTTCATTTGTCTATACAAGTTGCACCCCCTGCTGTACTTGTTCCTGCTATTCTTCCTTCTCATGTCTACGCATCTCCTATTCCTTCCAGAGTTTCTCCTTCAACTCATGCAACTCCTTCTCTATTTCCTCCATTCTCCATTTCTCTCTTTGCTTTTGCTCATTTCTCTTGTCGCGTTATTGCCTCTTCACCTCTATTGCAAAATATGATTCATGCACAAGTGGGTTTGCTCGGAACTTGCAACTTTTCTCTTCCTCCATGCTATTGATAATCTTCCTCTTGCCCTTGTTGCGCACTGGTATGTTTACCTCTGCTGCTACTGCTTCTGGTGCTCTTCGAGATGCTGCTTCACGCTGCTTTCCTACCCATTCTACATCGAGGCTGACTGGTTCATTGAGTCTGGAGGATTTGTAACAATATCTTCATGGGTATTCCTCCGCCCAATGACATGCTCCATGGATCTAGTTAAATTGTACTCGCATGCACTGGTCTTTTGAAAGACAATGCGGGTCATACGGATTATAACTTCGGGCGTCGAATGGATATTTCTTCATATCCTCTGCTTCGACATCCACATGCTTAAAAGTTTGTATCTCGTAAAACCCGATCTGCAATGGAAGAACGGGCTATGGTGGGTTCTTCTTCTAGTGTAGCCTAGCTGATAACCCTGCCGAGATGTGATATGATACTTCCTGCATGACAAGTTTATCCAAGTCAAACTTTGGTAGAACATGCAAAGGCTTCTCGGTGCTGTAGATTCGTATGAAGGTTCCAGAGGGTGAGGCATACCAATCAGCTATGTCGATTAGTGCCTCCAATGCTGCCTTCGACATGCAAGGTGGATCCTGTTTGAATATCATCTTGTAAACTGGGGTGACAAAAAGATCGGACAACTTAGTGATAACTCTCCTAAAGCTGCATTCGGGCAACATCTTATAATAAGTGTTCACATAGGTCTCCGCTGGTGTCCATGGCCACCTCAAGCCCGGGAACTCCTTACGGGCACAGATTTCATCCAAGATGTAGGCGGACATGTAGATTCCTGCTTGCATGCCTTTGGACGGCTGTTGAGCCCTTGTTACCTGTTTCTTCAACTGGTGATCCAACATGTCAGACCAGTTGCATGCTTTGCCTTCTCTGGCCAGTTGGTCCAATGCGATCACCCAACTATGCGGGAAGGTTTCCATGCTTTCTTGGCCATACAGATGACATGAAAATATGACCAAGTATTGATATTCCTTCCACAGTATCTTCATCTTGTAGACTTGGTTGGGTGTCATCCTGAATTTGGCTGGCTCCTTCACCCAGTTCTTCAAGATATCTCTGGAGTTGGAATTGCTACTAGGTATGCTAAAGGGTGTTTCCATGGTGATCACGAGCTTCTACGTATGATACATATGTTCATAATCCTATGCCATGAAGGTAGAAATCTCCATCCCACTGAAACTGCTCAATCTTATCGTCTCAGGATCAGTGTGTAAGACGATCCAATGTATCATGTCCGCGCATGGGAGCACGAAATACCTGCATGCAATCTGGTACAAGCTGGACTTGTGGATGTTCACATAGACTTGGAAGTCTTTGAGGTCTTCCCCAAATGTGTCTACAAATTCATCATTTACCTCTTGCCATTTCAACTTGATGTCCTTATCTACAATCAACTTGGTGTCTTCATAGATTGACAGACCTGTAGACACTCGCTCCACTGCAACTCCAGTTGCACTTCCGTCAGTGTTATTTGATCTTGAACCACTAAGAGACAGATGAACACCTGCTATATTTGGAGACAAAGTGACATGCATGGCAAGAAATCTGTTAGCTAAAACCAAAGAAAACTTGAGGAACGACATGCAACATACTTGGGGATTGACTGGCAAGGATTGCACAATTTTTCCTGGGAGGCTGGGAGACTAGCTGCTAGAACTGTGCAAAAGGAAGTCTGGGCTATTTGGGAGGCTGGTTGGCTATTGGAATTTCGCAATGTGTAATCCAGGCTGGCCTGATGGCTGTTGGAACTGCACAATGTGCAATTTTAGCTAGAAATGGTTGTAGACCCAGTGACTGCATTGCGCAATTTTCTGGGCCAACAGTCACTGTCCCTCAGAATTGCACAATGCAAGACTGGAGGACAATCACTGGGTAGAAATGTGCATTTTCTGAGAGGAAGACAGAGCCTTCCCTCTCAGGATTGCGCAATGCTGTCTTGGTGAGGCAGAGTCCGGGCCAAGGCTACCCAAACCTACCAATGGGCAACTGAAAGAAAATGTGAATGTGATTGCATGGCAATACTGAGTGTAATAAGGAGTGAATGATCGTGCATGCAAACAGTGAGTGAAATATTCATAAAATGGAACAACATGCATGTGGGTGAAGTGAGTCACTGTATCGACAACCGTTTGTGCAAAACAGTGTCATGAATGCGACAATAGTGATATGCTAACGAAAACTGAAATGGTTCTAGTACAAGCTAGTATGCATGTAAATGACAACAAGTGTTCACATAAATCAAGCAAACAACACTCACACAAGCCAAAACACAAAAAGCGATAGAAATTCTACAAAAGACAAGTTAAGCTGACTTACACGTGAATAGCTGAGCTGGATGTGTCGAAGACTCCTGGATGTGTTGCGGGATATCAGATCTCCAAGGTCGATGAGTATAAGTGAGCTCTGAAGTGTCGAATAAATAAGTTTGAGACTCATGACGCACATGCCAAAAATCTAGGAAAAAGCAACAGTTAGAGGGAAGATTCTAAAACGATCTTTGCATGTAACCTCTAGCTGCTAAAAATAGCTCCCTAAAATCTAGGGATGCTTTTTGCATGTTGTTTTTTGCTATTCCATGAAAAAGCATCCCATGCATTCAATTCAAGTTTTCTTGGTCCAGGGTGGAACTAGTGAACTCAATGGCACATGAAACAACCTGCTTAGCTAAGGGGAAAATTTTCGCATTTCTGGGAGGGAGCTGGGCTGACTGCCTAGAAGGATTGTGCAATTTCTAGGTAGAGCAGCAAACTACTGGCTAGAATTGCGCAATTTCTGGGCTGGTCAACCCTGTTGGGAGGAATTGCGTAATTTTCTCAGTGAAACTTGACAGGCAGATTTGTGCAATTCTGGAGCCCAGCAAGCTTCCAGATAGGATTGCACAATTTCTGGAGGGAAGGCTAGTTCCCCTCTAGAATTGCACAATTTCTTGAGGGAGCTTCTCAACCTGTAGTTGGACCAAGTTCAGAGAAACAACCGTGAGGGGGGTGCAACAAGCCATCATGCATAGGCTGGCAATCTGCTAGAAAATCACTGAGGCTTGTGTACTTGAAATGCAAGACATGCTGCTGAGGAAGGTTGGTAGAGAGGCTCCAAAACGAAGCTAAGGAAAAATTTTGGAGGGTGGTTGTAGCTGCTACAACAACTTCCATTGGCAGTGCCATCCCAATGCTCTTAACTTATTTTTTTATATCTTGACCAACATTTTCATTTTCAAGGCTAGGTACCTTTACAAGTTCTTTTCTTGCCCAAAAACCCTATTTTTCTTCCCACTAGCATAGAGTAATTTATCCATAGAGCCATACAAAATTGTAATAGCCTAGGTTAAAGTTCTTGTAATAAAGGATAATAAAGGAAAAATAAGACCAAGGTCATGGGACACACATTCCAAGATGAATGTTAGGAAAACATTATAGCGGGCATCAATTTTGGTTTATATTTGGCTATGGAAATTGGCAAAGGAATTGGAAAAAGGAAAATAGACAATAATTGACATTTAATTATGACAAATAAGGAAAATAGGAGAAAAGGGAGGTGAAAAGAAACATATTTTCATATTAAGGAAATTAGAAGGAAAATGAAGGAAAATGAAGAACAAGGAGAAACCAATGATAAAAAGGCATCAGAGAATCAGTTCACAACTTTTGTCAGTTCACTTTGGCTATCTCCTTTCATTCCCTCTCTCATACACTCTTGCACGCTTAGAATATTCTTAGACCACTTTAGCATTCACTTGGATTTGGAGAAAGGCAAGCAAATGAATGAAAAGGACAAGCAAAGGAAAGCGTAGGAAAGAAACAAGGAGGTTGGATCAACAACTTCAACATGGGTATTTGTAGGTAATAGGTTGCATGTGTGATTTCCTAGTTGAGGTGTGAATTAATGGTACATACATTTGTTTATTTGGTTCATTTGTTGTCATTGGCATGGGTTTTTCCTAATTTTACAATGTTTTCAACCTTACCATTCCCTTTCCTGGATAACCATGGTGTGATGGGATTTATTCTTGGTTGAGCTTTGAATTTCCAAAAGGTTTTGGAACCAAGTGAGGTGGTCTCAGGATAATTCCCAAGGGTTGGGGGTGGATATGGTTTTCTCTAGGAAGCCCTCAACAGGTGGGTGGAGATAGGGAAATTCCTCAAGGCACGGTGAAGAAAGTCTGAGGCATCCAAGCTCAATTTGGTTTTGTGATCTTGGGACCGATTTAGGTGCGATCACAATAACTTCAGGGTGGAGGTGGTTTAACCTCTGGAAGCCCTATTTGAGTATGTCTTGGTTTATCCCATGAGACCCCACATTTATGCTTGGAATATGGCACAAGTGTGATTGAATGAAATAAATATTTGGTATAGCTCAACCTATGGTTAGGTGGTATAGGGAAGTCCCTGACTTGGTTGGATTTTGCATAAGTTAATAAGAGATATTTTCCTATTATGATCTATGAACAATTGTACTTGTTATTATGTTGATTTGATGGTTGTTTTTTCATGGTTATTATCCTGGTTATATGTTGGTTATAAACATGGTTCTATGATGTTCTCTAGCGATGGCTCTTGTTCATGATTTGATAAGTATTGGAATGGTTGATGAATGCATGGGCTAACAAGTGTGGTTGCAACTACTTGAGAGGGAATTAAAACTTCTTGGTGATTCTCATATGAATTTCATAGATTTAAGATCATATATGAATTCATGACCTGTAACTCACATGTTTACCATATGTTTGACGAAATGTCTAGTGTGTTCTAGGAAGTCTAGGTCAAATTTGGTTTCAAGTTTGAATGTTTGCAATTGTCGTCATGTTAAATATGATTCTGGAAAGTTACAGGAAGTTTTAGGCAGTGGTATGGAGGCTAGCCTTGAAAAGTGGATCAGATCATGGAACTGCTGACACTAAACTGGAGAATTTAGGTGATAACCACATGGATGCAAGCTTTTGCATGTGGCTTGGGCCTCATAACCACACTCTTGCCTTGTTGTGCATGCGTTTGGGGGTTAGGTTTGAGGAAAAGTATTTCCAACTTAGGACCTAGTCACCAAAGGTTGTACACTGACTTTTGGGTGATCTAGTGCTCTTGAGAGGTGTTAGTAAGTTGTCAGTTTGTCAGCCCCACTTCCATAGTTGGAACCTGGAGGTCGGGCCACGTAATAGTAGAAATCACCTCACATTTACCCCAGAGAGCTTGTAAAAGTGAGTAAATGTGGGAGAGGCATGCTACAGATTAGTAGTAGAGTTGGGATGTGATTGTTATGCATGCATACCTCACATTTACCCCAGAGAGCTTGTAAAAGTGAGTAAATGTGGGAGGGGCATGGTACATATTAGTAATAGAGCTTCCAAGTTCAAACACTTGGATTGGATGGGCGGGATGTGATTGTTATGAATGCATGTCAGTCATATGCATGCATTACAATAGATATGGTTGTTATGTATATAGCCAGTGTTATAGTTTGAGTTATCATGCATGACATCTATAGGTTGATATGTTGGTTTCATTATGAGTATATACATGTATATCATGCTAATTTGGAATGATTTGTGTAAACGCGAAAGCCCCCCCTAAACTTCAATAAGGTATGATTTTAATTATTTCAATATTTGGCTTATCTAACATGGTATGTTTGCATGAAGAAGAAGATCATAGATGATAAGCATAATGGTGGATTACAGTTCATGTGACTCACCTTACCTATTGACTGAGCAACAAGGAGAATAGTATTCTCCTGAGATAATAAATACATTGAGAAGTTTAAAGTAAAAAATCAAAAGTTGTAAGGAAGATATGACAGGATAATTGAGTTACAGGAAAGGCTTGCCAAAGCTTAGGAAAAGAAAGACAAGGTCAATGTAGCGATCCTTCAGAACTTATCGGATTTGCAGAGACAAGGAAAACCAAGCATCAACTATGAGGAAAGGAATAATGGGGAAAATGGTAGCATGTATCGATTAGGATATAGGTTGGACAGGGAGGACACAATCAGAGGTGGAAGATGGTTGGATACACCTGACAAGAGAAATAATGTTTATGTGTTCTATTCTAGTTATGGTTCAAAGATATAACATGGCCACCACCACCATCATCCTTATAGGAGGAATGAGAACCAATATTTTCTAGATGAGTTCAAGAAAGCCAAGCCTACTACATTTTATGGAGAGCTAAAGAAACACTAAGATGAAGAAGCATGGTTGCTTGGGATAAAGAATTTATTCAAATTACATGATTATACAAACTAGAATATGAACGCTAGGATAGCTATTTTCAGTATCAAGGGAAAATAGACATCTGGTGGGAAGATGTGAAGCGTGTTAGAGGCATCAAGAAATAGGAGTTGAGTTGGAATGAGTTCAAAATACTCTTCATGAAGAAGTACTTGTCCGAGAGGTATTATGATGGAAATGCTAATGAGTTCTATGAGTTGAAGATGGGTTCTATTATAGATGAAGAGTACATGAATAATTTTTCGGAGCTATTGAGGTATGTGCCTTACCTCAATGGTGAAAAGAGGAAGGTTCAAAGGTTCATCAGTGGACTTCCATTAGCATTGAAGGATCAAATTGAGTATGATGAGCCTCGATCATTGGAGGAATTTTGCATTGGGAAATTGAAGCACTGTTATGAGTAGTCTAAATGTAAGTTTGAGCCTAAGCGTGATTAGAAAGGGAATGAGAAGGCTAAAGGAAAATGGCCTTCGAAATAGGAAATACCTTAGGATACAGGTGAGAAAGAAAATGTGGCTCCTTATAAGAAGTTTAGTCCAACTGAGAAGGGACATGGATCTTAGCTTGGAGAGAAATAGAATACAGGCAGTGGTAGAGAACCATTGTTGTGTTGGATTTGTGGCAAGGATCATCACAAGAAGGTTTTCAATTGTACTAGGGTGGTAGACCTCAGATATATGTTGCTCAGAAGGCACATACAATTGGGGATGTTGGTAAGAGAATTCTTATAATTTATGTAGCACTTGATAACAGGAAAGCATACCACTGTGCATCCATTATTGAGGTGGAAGGTAAGATTTGTGATCGAGTTGTTTCCATTTTGATTGATCCTAGATATAATTATAGTTATGTTATTCCTGACCTAGTGGATAAGTGTGGCTTGAATAAAGAAATACATGCAGAGTCTTGGTTGGTGCAATTAGCCATAAGGACCAAGAAAAGTGTTCATCATTGGGTAAGAGCCTGTGCATTTGAGTTTAATGGTATGCCTACATTAACACATCTAAATGTGCTTCCATTATGATAATACAATATGCTTTTGGGTATGGATTGTTTGTTCACTCACATGACCAAGGTATATTTCTATGAGAAGACTATTGAGTGCCTAGATGATGTTGGAGGAAAGAGAGTCTTGCAGGGAAAGAGGAAGCCTACATCAGTGAGAATGGTTACAACTATGCAAGATAAGTGAAATTGTAGAAAATGGTGTGTACTATTTGCAGTGCATGCTTCTAGTGAAAAAGGGAAAGATGTTGAGGATAATGAAGTCTTGAAGAGGTATCCTATTTTGTAGGAGTTTCAAGATGTGTTTCTAGTAGAGATTTTAAAGTTACCACCTCATAGGGAAGTGGATTTCTCTATTGAGTTTGCATGAGAAGCAACACCAACATCAAAGGCACCTTACATGATGAGCACTCCAGAGTTGGTGGAATTAAAGTTGCAGCTTAAGGAAATGTTTTATAAAGGATACACAAGATCAAGTGTATCACCTTGGGGTGCACCAATGTTGCTTATGAAGAAGAAGGATGGTACTATTGGGTTGTGTATTGATCACAAATGGTTGAACAAGGTGACTATCAAAAACAAGTATCCTTTTCCGTAGCATGATGATTTTTTTGCTCAGTTGAAGAGAAATGTTACCGAATATTGATTTGAGATTAGGATATCATCGTGTGTGCATCAAATAAGAAGACATTTACAATACAAAATTACGTACCAGGTATGGGAATTATGAATTTGTGGTGGTTCCTTTTGGTCTTACTAATTCTCCAACTAATTTCATGTGTTTGATGAATAATATGTTGCATCCTTACCTGAACAAGTTTTTGATAGTGTTTATTGATGATATATTGATATATTCTAAGAATGAGGAAGAGAATGTAGAGCACCTGGAAGTAGTGTTGAGGTTGTTGAGAGAGCATCAGTTGTATGCCAAGCTTAGAAATTGCAACTTCTTTCAGACTAAAATTCATTACTTAGGGCATGTTGTTTCCAAGAAAGATATAACAATGGACCTGAAAAATATTAGAGATATCATGGAGTGGCCAACTCGTAGGAATGTGGATGAGGTAAGATAATTCATGGGACTAGCAGTTTATTACATTAGGTTCATTAGAAACTCTTCATAGATTGCCTATCCTATTACATCTTTGCATAGAAAAGGGAAGAAGTCTGAATGGACTGAGGAATGTGCAACTAGTTTTGAGCAGTTGAAGCATTTTCTTACAAATTCTCTAATATTGAATATTCTAGATCCTGATAAGGAGTTCGCGGTATGTACAGATGCTTATAAGAGAGGACTTGGTGGATTCTTGATGCAGGAAGCATAGGTGGTACGCAATGAGTCAAGGAAGTTGAATGAACACAAGTAGAAATACGTGACTCATGATCTTGAGTTGGTAGCTATCATTCATGCATTAAATATATGGAGACATTATCTTCTTGGTAGAAGGTTTGTCTTGATGAGTGATTATAGTGGACTGAGATACTTGTTTGACTAACCCAATCTAAATTCCAGGGAAGCTAGATGGTTGGCTACTCTCAGTGAGTTTGACTTCGAGATCAGGAACATTAAGGGCAAGGAGAATAGGGTTACAAATGCTCTCAGTAGGAGAATGCAGGTGAATCACATTGCAACAATGAGCTCTTATGGGAAAAACTTGTAGGAGCGGATATTGTAGGCATGACAAACCGACACTATAAGGAAAATATCTTCTAGCAGAGGTTATAACATAGTTTTTTAATGTTATAAAATTGGAAAAAATTGTCAAAAAAACACCCACTAAAACATCCATTTGCGATAGAAGATGTTTTAGCAGAGATTATAATGAAACTTCATCACAATTGAAAAAATTTGGGTCACTCTAGGTTTTAGCAAATGTTTTTTTGTGGTGCACTTCATGGAAAAAGTAGCACTGATGCACTACATATATAAAAGCAATGGGGCTACATACATCACTTAAATCATTGAGGCATTGAATGTAAAGAACACTAGTGCCCAAAATCTCTACTGCTCGGGTGCGTATATATTAAAAAACACCCTAAGGCATTCTTTCAAGGAACGAAACCGAGGTAGGCAAAAACATATTTCAGACCCGATGCTTTTATTTAAATTCATGACCCTGATGAGTATGGTTTGCATAAACACACCAATGCGCTAATGATATAAAAGGACCAGTGTTGTTAATTTTAATAATGCACCGGGGATGGAAATAATATTTTGTAGGACTAGGACATTAGTTCTATGAAAGCACTAGTGCGTTAAGAATTACATGCACCAAGGCATTAACTGCAAACAACATCGATGCTTGAAGACTTAGATGCCCCGATGTTGTTATTTTCCAAAAAGGCACCAACCATGCAAAAAATATGCCGTCGCAATTCTTTTATATAACATAATGCACCGATGCATGTTTATGTTATGGATGCACTAGATTTTGCATGATATTTTCTCTTTTTTGGAAACATCAACTTGAGACAATGCAATTATTATTATTTTTTAAAATCAGTTGTCACCAAAACATTGATGTATATCTTATAATAATATTCATAGAAATTAAAATTTGAATAGTGCAATTGTATATGATGTTTGGATTAATTTGTTGTATTATTAAATTTCACATCTCTTCATTATAATATTTAATTAGTGTTGTAACATTTCACAACGACATTGGATAACACAATAGAATAAATTAAAATGTATTTTATTATATATCAATAAGAGACTCTTTGTCATACAAAATGAGATTGTTATTGGTAACCCCTTGTCTTTCAATTGGGACACTATGTCCATTACATTAAACAAAATGTCTGATTTTCAGAGACAATTATTTCAAAAAATAGAAGTTGCATTATATCCAAATAGATCATCATTCTTTGCTAGAAATATTGTCAGTGCTCTAGCTACTTCCATGACTTGGGTTATTGGGACAAATGTTTTGTTGATTGCATAAATTGTTTTCGTCAACTTGATCTTGTTCCATATGCAAACATAAAAATAAAGTGTAATGAGTGTCTTTACATTGGTGAGAATAATAAAAATTGAGATAAATAATATATATCAATGTAAATTGAATAACAATGTACCATATCAATATGTGAATCATAAACTATACACATGGTTTCAAAATCAAGTCTCATGCCTTGTTGCAATAAGTCTTCTACTGGTGTAGTTCCATACTTTGTTTCCTACATGTTTTAAATTCCATTATAAATCATATATATAATATAAATGATTTTTTTGTTCTATTAATTATAAACTCAGAGAAGTATAACAACATAGATACTTACAAATTCCACATTTAATTTTTGATATGCCAACATATAATCACAACCCATATTTAACCCAATGTCAAACAATTCTTCCGATGACTCTTCTTTCTATGTTAGCACATATGTGAAAACATTCAATGATGGTTGTTGTAAAACAACTTAAAAAAATACAAAAATGAAACTTTGAGTTGTTATAAGGAAATATTAACTATTACTCACAAACTTTGGTATCCACTATTTTCTTCCTTGTCATCCTATTTTCTGTTCTGAATGAGTTCCATTTTGTTTTGTTTGTTTTTTTTTCTCTACAAGAAAATACTTGAAAATTAATTTTTAATACTAAATTATTTTTTTATAAGTACAAAGTCAATCATGATTACATACATTTGAAACACATTGTTGTTGAGATGACTCATCCTATGATGCAATTATGTCCATTTCTTTGACCATCTCCTAGTACACTTTTTTGGACATTCCTACTAACATGTTTCACATATCAACTCGTTGATCCTTTCGAATTTTCATAATCTTACTGAAAAAAGTAATAAACTATTTTTATATTGATATATGAAAAATAAATATAACAAAATTGATATTAATAAATGAATGGTTTGTAGTAATATATACATATAATTCTATAAAATCATTTTAATTTGAAATATTACCTTTTGAATGATTCTTTTTGGTTGTTGTATGTTTTTTCTATTGCAAGTCTAACATATTACATTAGCCATTGTTTTGGAAACACTTCCTGTAGTTTAGATATAATTTGATTCTTGGAATCATTGGATTGATTTTTTTATTGCAAGTGGAAAGCATGCCTATACATTCGCTCCACTAGATCCCTCATAGTTTTGTAAAAAAAACCCCTTTCATTATCCTCCAACATCACTTTATATGAGCTAAGGACCAATTCATCATCATTTACAAGTGAAAGTATGGTGCTGACTTAAAAGTTTTGGTGAGAGAGGGCCCATTTGGGTAGAAAAAATGATGGCTTGATTGATCCATTTAAGTACTTGATCGAGCCTTTTTTAAGCACTTGATTAAGCTCCTCGAGCTCTAAAAACAACTTGATCGAGCCTTAAAGCGAGAAAATATAAAATTTATATAAATATAAATAATGATATGAAAAATTTAAAATTTTAAGTATTCAATAGATTAAAAAAAACAAATTTAATTATTAGTTATATTTGAATAGGTAATTAACAATGGCGTGGATTAATTTCTCATTGCATTTCTAGTGTTTTAGTGTATAAATTTGAAAAAGGATTCTATTCCACTTGCAATTGAAATTGTAATATGCTTATATTTATAATTTGCTAACTTAAAAATTAATTTTTAATATGATTTAAATTTTCAATGTTACAATTTAAATAATAAATGTATTATAAATATAACTTAAATAATAAATTGATTAAACATAAGATTTTTTTTTTTCAATTGGATTTAGTAAATATTATATTTTTTATATGAATAAGGGTATCTAAAAAATGTGAATTATAATGCAATAATATCCACTTGTTCAAGAAAAGAAATGAGTGCAGTAATAATTAACGTATTTGTAATAGTTGTAAGTTATAATTAATATAATTGTAATGGATGTAATGATATCTGCGGTTATAAATCTCTCTAAACCTGTAAGATGTGATTTCACTCAATTTTGTCCTCAGTCTGCACAAGTGTGAAGTATATTTAGTAATATTTACTCCTGACTTAGGTTTGCAATATATATTTTTAAAATAATAAAAACATAAGGAAATCATAAATTTTAAAATATTATTTGACCAATTTAAATTTGAGTAATCTAGATTTAAATGTGCGTATGAAATTATTTTTAAAATAATAAAATTACAAAATTTAGTTTAGTTTTAGTTTGTTGTTATTTATTTATTATAATTTGATTCATTTTTATTGAAAATTTCTAGATTAAGTATAAATATGTTATATTTAAAATCAAAACAATAAAAAAATTAATATTTTCAAGAATTTCAAAATTGAAAAAGGTTATCTATATATTATTCTAATAATTTTCCTGGTAAAATAAAATAAAATTTGGATTTACAGTTAAAGAAAATGAGAGTTTGGAATACATTTAAATATTTATTAAAAAAAATTGTGGAATAATTTTTTTTATAATTAGCTTATAAACAAGTATTGAGAGGCTTTATTTTTTTTTTTCTTTCTTTTTTCTTTTTAAAGATAATTATGATAGCTTGATCAAGTCTATGTTTAACCATGATTGATGGTTTCTTAAACCCTCGATCAATGTATTTGAATTTTGAATTTCAAACACTCGATTGAGCTGTTGAGGGCCTAAAAAATGAGTTTTAGCTCTTTTTATGTGGATTTTTCTCAACATCATTTTGTACATTAGTGGGCTCCAAGAAAAAATTACCTTTAAGTGGCGGAGTTGATCATGTTGGATTCAAGAAGGAACCCTCTATCCAATGGCATATGAGTTTGACATTTTTGAATTCATATGATATTTTTTATCTAATCTCTTTTAAACATAATGTTTGGTTTTATTTTGAACAATTTTAAAGAGGTTGAATAAAAAATCAACATCATAAAATATACACAACAAAACAAATTCAAAAAATACCACTATCTTTGTTTACGAGTCCTCTTGAAAATGGTACTTTTATTTTTTTAATTTATTTAAATAGGTGAAAAAAACCTTACATGAACACATGTATCTGCAAAATGCAATTGAAATATTACTTCACCAACTTTGAAAAATAATAAAAAATATAATTTTGCATAAAAAAAATTAATATGAAAAACTTAGCTCTCTCCATGTAGACTATGCTCATATATATATATATATATATATATATATATATATATATAGATATATATATATATATATATTTTAAATTACACATTTTAAACTAAGTTATTCTACCTGAACACACACATACCTCTTAAGATGTGTAGAAATTTGCAAGGACAACCATTTCATTTAATGGAAAATTAACATATTATACGACACTAAATATTTTAGCAAAAAATATCATTAGGACAACAACATAATTCTCCACATTTTGTTTTTTTACTCCAAATCAAAATTCACAATGTTTATATGAATTTTGAGGGCTTCAATTCGATAAAAGAGGAAAAACTTGAAATCTCATCGCCACATTTGGCCCAAAAGTGTGACCCATATTCATGCTTTCACCTTTACATGTTCTATAGTTTTTCTTTTCTTGGAACGACATTGATATTTCCTTTCATTATTTCTCCCTGTAGAACATTCAACATATATGAATTAATAGATTGTTTGAAACATGTTTTCTAATATTCTTAAGTATATTATTAGTAAAAATTCAAAAAAATAATTTAAATTGAACAATATTTTTTCATTCACCTAATTCATCATTCTACAAATTTTCTATTAGGCTTTTGCGCTCTTCTGCACTTATATTAGAAATAATCTTATCGACCTTCTTCATTTTGTGGCTCTGCATGAGACACACTAACCAATACATATTAGTTAAACTTACATATAATTCAAGCATATTAGTTTTGTAAAGAATTTAAAAAGAACTCGTATTCTCTACTTTTTTCGATGTGCTATCATTGTGTCGATGAGTATTTATGTTACCTGACACTTTCTTAGACCTTTTTTTTATCAATATACAACTTTTACCATTCAATAGAAAAGCCATTAAATATATTTTATACATAAATCAAATCATCTTTAGCCAAAAAGAGATTTGATAATTAGGGCATTTATTTGAATAAACACACTGGTGCATTTAGGCAATTAAACGCACTGGGTGTTTAATTTTCCAGCACCGTCAGTGAAAATTAAAATTTTAAAATAATTTGAAATTATCATGGTGTGATTTGTAATGATAAGCACACCACAATGACTTAACGATGCTATTTGGCTGAGGTGCGCCGGTGCGTTATATTACACCGGGAGCACTGATGAACAAACTAGACATAATCAACATGCTTAAAATACACCAGTGCGTTGTATTACACAGGGCACATTGGTGCATTATATTAAATTAGTGCATTGTGAAACATTCACTGTTTTTTTTTTAAATGGGCAGGGCCAACAGGGTTTGGATCTAATTCAACAAGTGATCCCCCTACTTTACACGTCAAACACCCTATATATTGTAAGTACAAAAACCCATTAAAACTAAAATGTCTAAAATGAAAAACCCTAATTGTGAAGTGGAGTGGGAGTTAAACCCTAAAGTTGTCACATAAGCAAGGGTTTAAGGTAAGTATTGAATTATATATATATATATATATATATATATATATATATATATATATATATATAGATATATATATATATATATATATATATATATATATATATATATATATATATATCTATATCTATATATATATTCTGAATTTTAATTAAATTTAAATAGGAACATAGATCGTAAAAAAATTTACTAGTAAAATCAACAGTAAAATTTAAATTTTTTGCTATGCAAGGTTTTGAGTGAATCACCATACCTTTCGACTTCTAATCTTTTGAGTAGTTCTGCTACTCCAAAGTATTCTGTTGTTGCACAATGCTGTTGGTATGTCTCTTGCAAATCACTCCCTTCAAATTTTGGGAAAAATAATGAAACAGTGAATAAATTTTTACTATTTAAAAGAATTTCTGAAATTAGATTTCAAAAAATCAATTGTTGCTCATTTTTGAATTAAAAGAAAAAATCTTGTATTTTTTTCTCACTTAATCCGAACGTTAGTGGGTTCGATAGTAAAGAGCACTAGTGCATTTGATAGTAAACAACACCAATGCGTTCGATAAATAAAGCACACTGACAATGTTGGTGTGCCAAATTTTTTTAACGCACCAACATGATACAATTTTTTTTTTATTTTCAAAATCCCAAAAAGGTGCGATTAATATTTTAACGCAAAAATGTGGTTTGTATTTAAATGCATCAGTGTTGTAATTGTTATAAGAGAAACAAAATGGTAGAATTTGTTTTTATTTTCAAAATCTTGGAAACAAGTGCATACCGGTGCTGTTTTTATTTAAACACATTGATGTGGTTTTGTATAAGAGCACCGGTATGATAAAATATTTTATATATTTTGAAACGCCAGAAATTGGTGTAGGTATTATTTGAATGTGTCAGTACTATTATTATTTAAATGCATCATTGCGATTTATTTTGATAAGTGCACAGAAAGGGTTTAAAAGGTATTTGAAATTTTATTTTCACATAAAATGACATATTAATCTCAAATTATCCTTTAGGGTGCATCCACATGAATTACATTAGTTCATAGTATACATTTTCCACTTAAAGTCACCTTATTCTTGAAAAATGGTTTGAAAACTAAATTGAAATTCAGATTGTGGTTATATGGTTCTCAAAATTAATTTTAGATATGTAGACAAAAATTTATTTATGATTTTTCTCAAATGAAGGGACAAGATCTCAATAATTTCAAATGGCCAATTCTTCAAATTCCATCTCGTTCCATATTTTTGATCAAAGTCCTTCACAGAGTTCTCCCTTTCCATTTCCAGTAAGTTCATATTTTATTTATATTTCGATTATCTAATTGATTTTCTTTGTATCCAAATTTATAGGATCCTAATTAAGAAAAGAGTTCAGATGCATAAAATATTCCTCTATTTCAAAAACATCAAAAGCTCAACATATGAAAATGGACAACCTCTTCACTCTGTTAATTGGATCATGACATCTTCCAGCAACAATATCAGATCGTTGGTGGTAATAATTGTTTGGTATAATGTAATTTAAAAAAACAAATTGCATTGACGTGCTTAATAATATCATTAATATTCTATTAATGGCATTCAATAATTTTTGAAATTAAGATTCTAGTGATGATGGGTGACACACCAACTATCTTCTGGTGCACCCCAATACAATGTCAACTTGAGAGAGGGCTACATTAAGAGCAAGGCTTAGAGAGGAAGCATACAAATAATGGTTGAATCAAACACCTATTCAATTCCAACTATGTCCAGATTCACCAATTAGGAATGACTACACCAACAATAGTTATTAATCACATGTTGGCAATGGAGGCAATCAAATAGAGGTTGGTATGGATGATTTCTTACAGGATATGACTTCCATGGAGAAAATTTTGTTAAATTCATTCTATAATGATGATCTAGGGGACGATTCTCATATCAATGATACCTTATTCTAAACCCTGAAATATGATTCCACCACCCCTCTATTTGGATCCGATGACAACTTAAAGTCTACTCAACATGGGATAATGATGTTGTTGTACAACTTGAAAGTAAAGTTTGGCATGTCGAATGCATGTTTATTGGCAGTATTGAGGTAATTCACCTGCATGATCTATTTAGTTGATTTTACGAACATTAAATATTGACATTATACAATTATATTCCCCACCAACTGCAGGTTATTTAGAGATAATGTTCTTCTGAGTGATAATGTCTTATTGGGTAGCTATGAAGAGGTAAAGTAGTTGTTTAAAATGTTGGGTGTTAAGTACATATCATATCATGCATGTTCGAATGATTGCATTTTATATAGAGGAGAATATGTAGATAAAGATATATGTCTGAAATATAGGCATGATAGGTACCGTAATTCAAAAAAAGGGAAAATCGCATGGTCCTCCTCATAAGATATTGAGGCACATGCCTATAATCGCAAGGATTCAAAGGCTCTTTCATTGCAAAGAATTAGCTATGTTATAGGGATGGCATGCCTCACATAGAAGTGAATCAGGAGTTATGCGAATCCTAATAGATTCAATAGCCATGAAGCATATAGAGGATACATGGCCTGGAACATTCATCGATGAAGTACGAAATCTTTGACACAACATAGCCATGGATGACGTCAACCCATATTCCCTCCAAAACACAAACTATTATATTTGGCTTGTAGTAGTGGTCAAAAAAAATATTCCCCCATGGTTGTTCGTGAAGAATGAACATCTTATGTTGGCTCTCATAGTCCCTGGAAGAAGACAAGTGAAGAATATGGATGTCTACTTACAACCATTGGTAGATGAATTGAAGGAATTATGGGAAGGGATACATGTGTTTGGTATATCAAGACCCATTGCAACAGAAAGGAGTTTTACATTGTATGGCATATGTTCTTACACCATACATGATTATCCAGACTTAGGAGTTTTCTCTAGTAAATTACATTTTTATTGATTTGTTTATATACGTAACAATATTGTTTCACATATTAATTTAATTCACTACAATTGTTCTGATCTTCATGGTCGCTAACATGTCGTCCTGTATACAATAATTTCGTACGTCTTGTAATAAAAGGGTATCATGGAAGCCCCAAGGGTTAGCTCAACCGGTCAAATTAGTGCCTCGCAATACGGGAGGTCAGAGGGTTGATTCTACCCGAAAGCCCTTAGGGTTAGGTTAGTACATAGGCCGAGGGGATGTGATCCCCCTTTGGGGTTGATTTGCCCAGAATTATTGTGGACGTAGCGGCTACACAATGACCAAGGGTAACCGTGAACCGCCGGGAAAAAAAAAGGGTATCATGGATGTAAATGTTGTGAACCTTCTTTGAAGGCTAGGTGGTTTGAACACCTACAAAAGTGAGTGTATCACTGCTCTCGGGTATTCCTGCCAGAAGAATGCCCTTACAGAAGAGAAACATCCGCTTTCAATGGTAAATCAAAGAGAAGCCAAAGGCCTGCAATAATGACACCAACTGAATGGCTTAGATCATCTGAGAGAGAGAACAAGAAGGAGTTTGCAAAAATGTTCAATTCAAATGGGGAGCCTATGTTCGATGATCCATAATTGTTGAAACCTATGTTGAGAAATTTCCCACTGGGATGAAAAGGAAATTTGTCTTTTATGAGCTTCCATATTGAGAACATCTTAAGATTTCCCACTTACTAGATCCCATGCATATATTTAAAAATGTTTCATCTTATTTATGGAGGCACATATAATCGAAAGAAAATGACACATTGGATGTTAAGAGAGATATTTTTTCTTCAAAACCTAAAAAGAAACATTGGCCAAGACAAGAAACTAGAGGAGAGGCTAGTCCCTCTTAGACTTTAAAAGAAGGTGATGTCCCATGGATTTTAAAGAAAGGTGATTTTTCTTTGGAAATGAAGTTATAATGAGTGTGAGGGTTCCTTCTTTATATGGGTCTTCACTACGACATTGATTCACTATGGAAGACCATTTGGTGATTGAAATTGCATGACCATTTGAACCTTTTAAGAGTACGTATGTCAAAAACATGATATTATTATTATTGTTTTTTTTTTATTATTATTTATTTATTCAATGAGATATTTTATAATTAATTTTTGTATAATGTACTATTTATTGTGCAATTTCATTACCCTTTGCTCATGCGTGGGTGTGTGAACCATGATCCCCTCCAAGACCTATGATGTGCCATATCTAAATTATCTAAATTTGTAAGCTGGATCACATCAAAGGAGATTCATAAGGCTAGCATTCCATTGTGGCGTCAACAGATAGCTGAGATTGTTTGTATGTTTGAGAAGAAACTATCGATGAGTTTCGTGGACTTGCGGGTTCATCTTCTAATTCACCTAGTAGATGAGGTTGAATTAGTTTGGGTGGTTTCTTGTCATTGGATATTCATCTTAGAGAAGTACATGAAGAAATTTAAAGGTTTTGTTCGACAAAGGGAAAAACCTTAGGGTTATATGGTAGAGGGGTATATATTATATAAGTCTTTCTATTATGCCAATGAGTACATGAATTAGATCGAAAACACACCAGGTGCGATGATTTGGGATGAAGACAAAAGAGAAGGGGGAATTTTTAAAACGAATGGAAAGAGGCGCATGATAAAGAGTAAGTGGATTATCATTTGTCAAATTTCTACACAGTAAATATTCACATTGAACTTCATATTAATGCATATTTTAATCTAATACATACTTTATATGTTGGTTTGATTTCATCAATGAATTTAGAAACTGAATCCATCAAAAAATTCATTCTTTACAATATGGAAGCGACAAAATCATGGGTCGCATTGTACGATAAAAAGAGGAGGAAATGGGGTTGTGACAAGAAATAATTCAAACGGTTGAATGGTAGAAGTGTGCCTTATCCTAATCATTTAAAAGAAAATATGTCAATTACATGCCCATAGTTGGGTTGCTGATCAAGTCAGAGAGAAATATGGTGCATCTATTTGTTACCACATTCTGAAGAGGACACACTAAACATAGGGATTGGGTGTTGTTAGTGTCAGTGTCTTCACACTGCCATCAGTGATCAAAATTTACTCTTTTGCATTTCATACTAGGAATCCCATTTTGATAAGGTTGCATTCCATTAGGTCATGGATATACTGATGATAGGGTTCATTTCAGCCTTTCTATCATGATATGTACTTGTTGACCTCCTTTCATACTTTTCAGTCAATGGTTTATGCTCATTTTCAATTCATTTCATTGAGTACATAAGGTTTCAGTCTCATTAGGTCTTAGGGTTTTCACCATGGTCAAAATTCAGTGATTATTGCTAATAATGGTCAGTAGACACATGAGGATGAAAATAATGATCAGAAAACTATAATTTCTTAATTTGTAAGCTTAATAAAGTTCTCACCTCAAAACTAGTTTTGAGGTGAAAACAGAGCATTTGTATTTCATGTTTAAATTTGATGTAATTTTATTCTTATCATATGAAATAAATGGTTCCATGCTGCTCCTGGTCACCCGGTGATATTGCCAAGTACTTGCCACTACAAAAGTCAAAGAATTTTAGCATCAATCCACCTATCAAAGAAAAAAGATCAAGCATCCAAAAACATAGTATTTGAAAAAGCAAATAGACATTATGAAAGTGGGTTTTCACCATCAAAAATAAAAAAGTGAAAGCCATATAAAGCCCATCCCTCTATTGATCATTTCATTATGCTAATGTTGAAGTCAAAGTGCCAAAGGAGAGCTAAGGAGTAATTTTTAAGTGTCATTGGGAAAAAGAGTGAAATCGTTACGTTTTTGGAGAAATTCAGGCTGGCACTATGCATCTGAGACCGGTGTTGCGCATCTGGAAGGCATTGTACACCTGGCAGGGTTTTCCAGTGTAAAATTGCATAGGCGATGTGCATCTGGGAGGTGTTGCACACTTGTGTGAGGCGCTGGGCATCTGTCCAACCAAGCCTAAAACTCTCCCAAGTTTCCAATTCACCTTGAAATCTTCAGTTCCTCTCTCTAACAATTAAGTACATTACTCCTATCATATGATCTAGGGTTTTGATTGCGAAGCTTGTTATTTAGCATTTTTTAAAATTAAAACCCTATCCTCTAGGGTGAAACCCTAGTTCTCATCATCTCTCCATTGTTTTACTTACCCTATCCTTGCCATTATTCCCTAGACCAAAACCCATTCCCATTTACCTATTTCCTAAATCCCATTTCCCTCATGCATTTTCCCCATTCCCACATTCCCGCTTGCACTCTCTCCAAACCCTACAAATCCCATTCACACTCCCTAAACCCTACTCATTCATAAAAATCTCTCCATACTCATCTTTATTCCATTCACCCTTCCCATCATTGACCACAAGTGTTCACAGCTACAAAAAGCAATGGAAAGAGATAGTGAGTATGAGTTTGAAGAAGACACCCTTAGTGACAGTTCTAGGGAGAGAAACATACAACAAAGCAAGCCTCATAAAGGGGGAAGAATTATCATAGGAGAGCCTATTAGTTTGAGGGAGTTGCAAGCCTATCCACTTGCCATTTCTTGCTTTAAACACAAGTCATGATTTTATTTTTGTGAAATGATAGAAAAAGTTAAATTTCATCATGAGTTGGCAAGGTTGTTTGTGACACATTTGCACAATAATGAAGTAACCCTTACCGGAATTACATTCACCATATCACCAACTGTCATCCCAGAGGCTACAGGTATTCCATATGTGGGTGAAAAATGGAACAAAGGACAGGATATTGATAGGAAGTACTATGAGCCTTACATCAAGGCTAGATACAAAGACAAAAAGAAGAGAGTATTCCCCTTCAAGTTTTTGGAAGACAGGTTTTCTCCATTGATGAAAATCATTATCAAGTACTTCACTTGTGAAGGTAGGTTCTCCTGGTTGTACGCCTACCACATTAGACTTCTCATGCATTTCACTAGAGTAAGAATGATGAATATCCCTTACTTCGTGTTCAGAAACATTGAGAAAATGGCACATATTGTAAAGAGGAAGCCATACCCCCAGCAGTTGAATAGTATTTTCCATTACTCTTTGATTAAAATCATTGTTCTACATCAGTTGAACTTTCTTAACATGCCATGGGAGACTTTCATTTCTCATGAGATGTTCAAAGGCCCACAAATCTTTTCATCAGTACATCATGAAGAAGATGGACCTTCAGGACATGGAAAGGTCAAAGAGACTGAAATTGTTGGAGTGCCAGAGTTTGTGACATATAAAATGGGTACTAGGAAACGTTTTGCAGCTGATAGGCGAGTATTATCTCCACAAGGTGCGGAAGGGGTCTTGCCTTCATCATCAGGCCACAGGCAAATGCTCTCTCCACAAGGTGTGGAAGGGGCTTTGCCTTCTTTTTCGGCAAAACATGTACGGGTTGAGCAACAAAGCAAAGGCAAAAGTAAGGGCAATAAAAAGGTGCAAGAGAAGGATCTTAGTGATGAGCAAGAAAGATATTTTAACGTTGTTGATCATGAGGAGCCTCAACAACATTTCACTCATCATGGAGTTGACATTATTTATTTGGAAGCTTAGGATCCAAAGACTATCAAAGACATGATCATAAAGGAACAAGAGGCTGAAATACAATCCTTGTCAGATAACTTAGAGAGAGCTAAGTTCATCATCAGGTATTTAGATCAAGAAAATAAACAATTGAGCGACAAGCAAGTCCTCATGGAGCTGAAAATGATCGAGGAAAACAGGAAAAAGGCCAAGGAGGCAAAAGTCAAGTTGACTTCGATTGAACAAGAAATTGAGAATGATAGGGAAAATTGGCTTGAGATGGTTAATATACACCTTGAGGGGCTGATTGAGAAGGCTAACATAGATAATAATATGCTTCGCCACATGGCCTACCACTACATGACTCACAACAAAATCTGCAACATAAGGATGAGGAAGCTTACGGCTAGGTTGAGGAAGGCCTTAAAGAGAAAAAAGGAGCAAGATAAGTTGAAAATCTTGGCTGAAGCCTCACTAGCCCATCAAAGCAGCTAATGGTGGTGTCCTATGCCAAATCTGGGCAAGTTTTGATGAATTTTTGTCTTTTTCAAATTTTGAAATTTTGAAAACAGAAAATTGGCCCAGATGCGCAGTGCCACCGACGCTGAGCTTTTCCCTGGAGCACGTTTTGGAGGAAAGGATTATATCTTTTGGTTCAACATGATGAGAGCATCAAACCCAAAAAATTTCAGCAATTTTGGAGCAAAACTAGCTCACCAAAAGGTCAAAAAACTACCAAAAAATGACCTCACTGCCTCTTTTTGGACACATAGAAGAAGCCTTGGGAGATTTCAATTGTGAAGGGGCAAATGACCTCCAAATGAAAAAATTCAAGCTGTTCCAGAAACTAGACAAGACGACCTTTCCAATGAGATATCTTGGGCTCAATTTGGCTAAAGTGAAGGCCTCCAAAAGTGGGTGTGAAGCAGCACTATGCATTTGGCCAGTGGCGCTGCGCATTGAGCCAGTTTGCCGGAAAGTCCAATTTTCACCTATTTTCACTGCAAGTTGAGTTTTCCACTCTTCATGGATGAATTTATGATTGTAATTAATGCCTTGGCATGTAAATGTGATAGTGAAATGATCTTAGAAGGTAGATTCATTAGTTTGAGGTGGTTTTGGGGTCAATGAATAAGTTTCCATGCTTATAGAGGCAAGTTGTTCCACTGCCTATATTCCTATTCCCTATTTGGAAATGGTTGTAACAACTCCTTTTCTCTTGGTTTCGACCCCTGATGGCTAGCATAGGTGGTTTGATGTCTATATTATGTATTTTTTCTGTCATTATCAAAGGTTGGACTCTCTTGGATGCTCTGAACTTCATGGTACACCCTTATCAGTAGTTTGGCAAGGAAATAAACCAGGATTTGCAGCTATTTTTATGGGATACTTGTGCAAAATATTAGTTTTTCTCATGTGTTATGTGTGCCACAATCTAATTCATTTCTTCTAGCTGAATGATATCAAGATAGATAGGTAGAATACATTGTTTACAATGCTCTGCCTTGGGAAACCATTTAGTTTTTTATGTTTTCTACTGTTTGAGAAGGATACATGATCTTTGCATTCCCTCCTCAACTCCTCACCAATCTTAGACCTCTCATCTCACTCAATTCCAAGTGCCAAAACACCTACCTACTGGTGGGCTCCAGTATTGCAGCAATGATGCTGCAACTCCTGGGACTCCCTTCTTTAATTTTATCAACCTGGTAGTTCGTAACAAACTTGGAAGCGACAGTGTTGTATGCACAAGTACTAGCTCTGACTGCAGGTTGTCACTTGGTCGGCTGGCACAAGTTCACTAGGAGCTCAAGGCAACTTCTATGAGTTCTCAGAATAAGCTTTTAATCATAATGGAAGAAAGCTAATCTCAAAAGAGCTATTCTACTTGCAGAAAGAAGATGAAAGCTGAAAGGAAACGCAAACCCTGGCAAACCCTAGTTTTACCCATTAACCCTACCTTTGCAAGAAAGAGAGAGGAAACTATTGAAATGGATGCCATGGACTACTATCAATATGAAATGCATGCACTTAAGCTATTTCTAAAGGAAAATGTGGAAGAAACATCTTTTTGTATTTTTGAGTAATTTTGCAGAATTATTATGCATGTGCTTTAACTATTTTTTACTGTGCAGGGGTTTATTGGCGAAAGGAAATGGAGTGGGCGCTTGCAGGAGGTTGGGAAGGTGAGAAGAGGGCATAAGGGGTCCCTAGCACCCTTCCAGAGAGTTTCACAGTGATCAGATCTCGAAAAACCGCTCACGTGAACTTCTACAGGAAGTCTGCAGGGGTTCTACAGGATGTTCTACAGGAATAGGCCGAAAGTGATTTTTGAAGGTTTGGAGGAGGAAAAATGGTGGGAAAAAGGAAATGAAGGTTGGATGAGGATGTTAGAGGGTCTAGGACTCTGTCAATGAAGATCAAACATGAAGGTGATGGCTGGATTGGTTCAAAGGATAAGAAAGCGATTTTGCACAAAAACATAGAAATTAGGGTTAGTTGGGAAAGTGTGGAAAATGGAGGGAAGAAATCTTGAGTGAGGGGTTGGAATAGGTTGTATGATGGAGGAAGGGTAGGTAGGGATGTGTTACAGGTGTTTTTCACATTACTTTCCAAAACTGACCAAACAAAGACTATGCAAACCAAAGATCTAGCTATTTTGACCTAATTTGACCTAGAAACCAGCAACCATGATGAACATAAATTTATTGGTAGAAAATCATGTAAGATAACTATGAAAACTAAGCAAGAACGGATCTAAGCATGTAATCACAACTAGTACCAACTTTTTCAACTAAGAATCTAACACTAGCAATTGCATGAAGAAGCAAGAACAATGTTTTTGTGGCAGCAAGGACACCTTGGTCTCAAGTCATGGTCCCAAGGAGGAAGAGGTGAGATCACGGGTTTCTTGATGGCCTTTTTCGAAGATATTTTCTGTTACCAACCTATCAAATCAACCTGAGACATGAAAAGCTATTTCAATCATCAAAAATGACCTAAGTAACAAAGAAAGATTTTAATCTAAATAACAGAAATTATTCTATGAATGCAACAAAGACACATAAAAGTACACAAAGGAGGTACTGGAACTTGGGTTGGGTCCAACCCCAAGAGCTACAGCCTCCTAAGAAATATTAGAGCTGGTGCAAAGCTGGATTCATCTTTATTGATCAAAAAAATAATAGTTACATCCCAAAAACTGTCAACAAGAAAAAGCTCGAAAATGTGCTGATACAGAGCTGCACTAAAGTGCTAACCTACTGACTAAAATCTAACTACAATCTAACTAAAATCTGACTAAAAACTGACTAACTGAAATGAGGCCCTAAGCCTTCTTATTTATACAAATTGAGGACCCCAACAGGGCTCCTTAACTTTAGGGACTCGGCTGCCAAAACTTGCAGTTAACAACAGTCCTACTTGACTTGCTTGGCTACCCCTTGTGCTCCGAGTTTTTGATGGAGAATTCGAGGTAAGGGCTCATAAATGAAGGGGGCGCCTTCCTACAAATCCTCTCCCTTGTTCTTCCACGAGTTTGGCTGCCAAGTGCTCATTAAACCTTTGATTTTTTCTCAAAATTGACCAAAAAAACTCCATAAAGCACACATTAGACTTGTTGGCATAATGACAAACCCAATTCACTCTATTAGCATAAATATAATAAAAAACATGCAATAAACTAATGATAATGGTGGATTAAGTCAAATTAGGAGGCTGAATGAGCCCATATAATTACCCATTTCTGGGGCTCATAACCTACCTCTCCCCATAGAACACCCTGCATCCTGACTTGATTTCCCGGACCCAAAGCTGCTTGCTCCATTTGATCCAGCAACAAAGCCAACAAAATCAATAAAAAACCCTAGAGCTACTATACCTAGCCTAAAATCCATATTTGATCCAGTCATCTTGATTGAGATTCGCAAGGAAAGAGCCCTCTCATGACCTAGTAGGGCTAGCTACCAGGTTAAACTTGGATCGTGGTTATCCTAGGATTGCCTTCTTTTAGCCTGAGGTCAATCTAGGATCTAATAGGTGTAACAACATGGTAATTATAATCTCTTTTTGTACAGTTTTAACTTCATAATGCGCCTTTGAATTGTAATATCTATATATATTTTGTATTTTTAATTATGTTCGAGTTATTAGACACATGACAATGATTTTTTCATTTTTTATAGGTGCATTTGTTCGCATCTATGTGGGCATATGGACATCATTTTTTCATAGAGGATGCTAATGATGGATGCATGACACAAGACTATGGGGTGGAAGTTGAGTTTGACCAATCTAGTCATGCTAGCCACTGCGATCAAAACCTAATGCAAGGGACGTTAGGTTACGTTGGAAATATACAAGAGATCATTCAAGTGGACTTCTCTTCATTCCAATGTGTTATTTTTAGGTGCAAGTGGGTGGACACCTTTGATTGGAATAATGTAAAGGAAGATCGCGATAGTAGGTTGATATCTATCAACTCTAGAAAGATGTGGCATGAAGCTAAGGAGCCTTATGTTTTTCCAAAACACTGCAACCAAGTGTTTTTTTACCCATATGTGTTGGATAGGGATTGGTGGTTCATATTAAGACATGACCCTAGATTAAAACATATTTTTGAGAACAACAATGTTATCATGCCAATTGAGGAAGATAATCAGGGTGATGACAATGGATAGTGATATGTACTTGTGTTATTTCATCATTTATACTATTGTTGTATGTTTTCTTTAGTTCACTAATTATATTGTTTTTTTATTCATCTTTTTGGACTTTTATATAATTGGTAAGATTCACAAACATTTTTACACGTTTTTTTGCAGTGGAAACAATTTTGAACTTAAAAATAAGTATTTCCAATTGTGTACAATATCTATGATAATAAGGATTCAAGGTCACAATCCTTCTCAAATAAGAAAATGAGTAGAATATAACCAAAATGAGAAAATAGTGAATTTAGAAACAACATTGAAGATTTATTCTTAATTTAGACACCTATTGGTTTATTAATCAGTTCACATGTTTTATGTTCTTGTTTAGTTCAAAATCAATATAAATCATGTAGTTATAACTCTTTTAGGACTTTAACAATGAAACGATTGTGTATTAATATGTAAGATTAAATCCTTGACATGAGAGGTAAGGTCATGGTCACTATATTTAAATTACAGTTCTTGTAACATGATGTAAACAAAGGGGAGGTCTTATGCATGTATAAAATGCTAATTACATCTTTTTATGGACCATAAAAGAAACAAATGGGCTTACATGGATGCATGAGAGGTTTTAATTTTTTCTTCACGGACAATGGAACAATTTTGACTCTTCTTTTCAATGGTAATTATGAATAAAAGTTGAATTAATAAATATTTTATGGCTAAGAATTAAATGATAAATAATGTGATAGTGATTAAGAATATTTGTTTGAATTTCTAATAGACTTGGCGATGCATTTTTCTTTCCTATTTAGATTATGTAAAATAAATATATATTTCTATATATTTATAAGTAAATTATTTAAAGTAGACATGTCTTTATCATTGTGAACATGATGTAATATTAGCTAGGAGAAATGTAAAAACATGAATTTTAGTAACTGTCTCTTGATAAGTATGTGGAGAAAATAATATTTGTTGAGTTGTTCATTAAGAAATAATCAAATATATTATTTGTCAAAAGTTTAAATGTAATATAGTATCATTTTTGTATTATTTAACTCATATTTATTATTAAAAAGAGTTAAATTTAAACGAGTACAATAGCAAATAAAGAACCAAAATAACACCAAAATGTTATATCTTTATTACCAGAAAGAGGTTTACTTGCCTCTTTAAGGGAGAACTTCCAATATAGAAAATCCCCAACTACAAGTAAGTTCACAAGCCTTATCTTACATTTCTTGATTCTCATCTTTAGAGAGAGAAATTTCTAATTTAAATTGGTAAGAGTTGCTCTAAATACTAGATTTAAATTGCTTGAAAATATCATAAATTTAGTGATAGATTAAATTTTATAAAATATAATTTTTTAAGTTATATTAAATCTAAATTAATCATAAAAATTATGACTTAAGTTTTTTAAATTTAACATTAGATTGAATTTTATAAACCAATATAGATCCATCTTAACAACAGATGTTAGGTCCCTATAACACTACTATATTCCCTCATTATTAGTGTAGCCCCCTTATTGTTATTGTTATGCCCATGTAGTCCCCATATTGTTATCGTTGTGCTCCATAGAAGCCCACTATTGTTATTGTTGTGCCCTTATATTATTATTGTTATGTCGGCTATGATTATATTGTGACCCCTTATACTCCTATATATAGAAATGAGGTTTTTTTCATTTGAATCATCCAAGAATTGTTCATTTCTGTAATGTAAAGGAGGTTTCCCCCTCGAAGAGGCTTATTTTGAAGTCGTTTCTCTACCTCTTCTTCTATTTTGTGAGCTGGTTGCATAACATTTGGTATCATAGCTTGGATTTTAGGGTTTCACTACTACAAACTAGCCATTGTCAAATTTTTGGTATAAAATTTTTTCTATGGATTATCAGAAGCTAGAATTAAAACACATTAGACATGTAATCTCGATGAACCTCGTGTACAAATTTTAGATCTTTGCTCGGTATATTTTTGGAGATATGATCTGAGGAAGTCAGGGTTTGTGTAGGCTCCCAAATTCCATCTCCAACATGTGACCTTGGGAAAATCATCATAACTTTCTCTCTGAGCATTGGATTCAAATTTTGTAAAAATTTATAGAAAGGAGACAAACTTTAGCTTGTTGGTTATCGTTTTCAGAGCCGAAGGCCAAAACAATGACACATGGTACTTCGTAAAAATTCGCTCTACTGAAAAATTATATAATCAGGTCATCTTGGGATATTGGGCATAAATCTTTACTGGAGAACCAAATTTTGATCATAATTGTGGAATTGGAAATAGGACTCAGATTTCTACCAGAAGCCAAACCTTTAGACCTTGGATATCTGAAATTTCAGAGGTACATCAGATTCAATATCGAGCTCCTACACATAAAAAAAAAAAGTGTAGTCTTTTTAAAAAAATTGCATAAGTTTTGTTTGAAAAAGTAGTTTGAAGTGATTCAAAGGGAATAGTGAAGCATACTTATCATTAATTGATGCCCCGAAGAAATAAAATGGAAACACCTAGTAAGAAACCCAAAATCTCTACTATGATTCAGGAAGAAGAGGAAGAAATGCAACATGATATATCAAAATTACGAGACCAACTGCAACAAATTTCACTTTCCCAAAAAGTAACAGAAGCTAAGATGGATGGTTTGAAGAATGGAATCAATGAAGAAAAAGGGAACATTGAATATTTGAAGAAATACATGGAAGGTTTGAAGGGAGGTTTGGCAAAGTTGCTACAAGAAATGCTTCCTAATGGCGAAAAGGTAGTAAAGGAAACTCATGATGAGAACAAAAGAAATGTTAATCATGATTTCATAGAATCTAATGTTGGATTGAAGACCCACCATATTCCAAAGATTGATATGACGAATTTTGATGGAAATGATCCCATAACATGGATAAAATAAATGGAGCAATATTTCAAGTTCCATAATGTACAAAACACACAAAAGGTACGCATTGCAACTTTATATTTAGAACCCTATCAGTTTGTATGGTATCAATGGCTTTGCTATGGTAAATAAATTGTCACTTGGTTAATTTTTATGGAGGAAATGATAGCACATTATGGGGATACAAAGAGAAACACCTTCTTTAGCCAATTGATAAATCTCAAATAAAAGGGTTCAATAGCGGAGCACATTGAGGACTTCCAAAAATTGAATATAAGGGTAAATGATATTCTAGATTAGCATAAGATTGATGTCTTCATCGAGACTCTAAAGGATAACATCCAACATGAGGTTCACCTTTGGGAACCTGATCCATTGGAGAAGGAATTCAGGTTGGCAACAAAAATTGAAAGAAAAATTATGGAAACAAGGAAGCCTACCACTCACAACTATAAATATGGAAGTGGGGTTGGTCCTAGTCTTCCACAACCTACAAGGTTGACACCACAACAATTGGAAGAAAAAAGGGCAAAAGGGATTTGTTACAATTCTGATACAAAATACACTAAAGGTCATAAGTGTGATGAGAAGAAATTATTTTACATAGATTGTGAAGAGGAGGAAGAAAAAGAACAAGAAACATCAAAAGAAGAGGATATACACCAGGAACCAACCCTAGAGAAAGACGAAATGAATCCAACCATATCTTGTAATTTATTGGCAGGAATTACCACTCCTCAAAATCTCAAGATATAAGGACATATCAAGAAGAGAAAGGTAAAAGTGTTGATTGATTCAGGTAGTACTCACAATTTTATTCATTGTAAGATATCCAAGGAATTAGATTGCTTCTTATATCTAGCACCAGGGTGTCAAGTTATGGTTGTAAATGGAGGAACAATAAATTGCTCGGGAAAGTGCCATAATATCAAACTATCCATGGGAGAATATGTATTGAATAGTCCAATGCTTTCCCCAATGGGTGGAGTTGATGTTGTACTAGGAGTCCAATGGTTACAATCTTTGGTTACGATAACTTTTAATTTTCAAGAATTTTTCTTGAATTTTTTTTGCGAAGGAAAGGAAGTTGAATTAAGGGGTATCGTAGGGAAACCATGAAATATAATCAACTCTAATGGCATGACAAAGATTCTAAGGAAATAAAAATGGGGCGTAATTGCACAATTATGTTCACTATATGCTCAAACATCGAAATCATATATTTCTCTAGACCTCCAAAAAGTCTTGGACAACCATTCTAAGGTATTTGAGACTCCCAATGGCCTCCCACCTATTCGTGATCATGATCATGCTAGAGGTTGGTATAATTCAACCTAGTAAAAGTTCTTTCTTTACTCCAGTAGTATTGGTGCACATGAAGGATGGATCATGGCGCATGTGTTTGGATTATAGGGAGTTTGAAAAGCTCACTATTAAAGATAAATTTCCCATTCTCGTCATTGATGAAGAATTACATGGATAAATTTACTTCACCAAGTTAGATCTTCATTCAGGATATCATCAAATAAGAATGAAGGCTAAATATGTTATGAAAACAACATTTAGAACTCATGAGGGTCATTATGAATTTTTGGTCATGTCTTTTGGCCTTACCAATGCACCTTCTACATTTCAAGGTTTGACGAATTCCATTTTCAAAGCATTCCTTAGAAAATTTGCATTATTATTTTTTGATGATATACTAATCTAGAACAATTCTTGGAAGGATCATGTTCAACATGTTGACAGGGTGCTCAAGCTATTGGAGTAGAAACAATTATATGAAAAAACCTCCAAATGTTTCTTTGGAGTACAAGAGGTGGAATATCAGGGTCATATTGTATCTCATGAGGGTGTTAAGGTAGACCCTAACAAAATTAAATCCATTAAGGAATGGAAAATACCCACATTCGTAAAGCATCTACGAGGATTTCTTGAGTTGACGGGGTATTATTGCAAGTTTGTTAATAATTATGGGAGAATAAAAACACCTCTAACAACATTATTGAAGAAAGATGCATTTTCTTGGACTCTAGAAGCAACTAAGGCCATTTAGCATCTTAAAGAGGCAATGTGCCAAGCATTGGTCTTAGCTGTGTCGAACTTCACAAAAACCTTTATTGTGGAATGTGATGCCTCAGGAAATGGAATTGGTGTTGTTTTAATGCAAGAAGGGAGACCCATTGCTTTTGAAAGTCGTCCAATCAAAGGAAATTATTTACAAAAAGCTATTTATGAGAAGGAAATGTTGGCAATACTACATGATGACCATACCTAATGGGAAGGAACTTCAAGGTAAAAACAGATCATGATAGTCTTAAATACTTTTTAGAAAAAAGATTATCTTCAGAAGAGCAGCAAAAATGGGTCACAAAGATGTTGGCTTATGACTTTGAAATCATCTACAAAAAAAGGAAGCAAAATGTTGTTGTAGATGCACTCTCAAGACAGGATGAGGATGTGGAAGCATTGCTTTGTGCCATTTTTATTATCCAACTAGATTGGATAACCGAAGAAAGGGATGAATGGAAGAATGATGAAGATGTGTGGGCACTCATTCAAAAGTTGCAACAAGATCCTAGTACATGTGATACATTCAGCTGGAATAATGATTCATTATGGTACAAAGATCGCTTGTACCTTTGTAATAATTACCAACTCAAACAAAAAATTCTTCGGGAATTGCACACCTCTCCCTTAAGAGGGCACTCAGGGTTTTAAAAAAATTACCACAGGGTTAAGAAGGAATTTGCTGGGATGGCCTTAAATCTAATATTCAAAATTTTGTGGTAGAATGTTTGGTTTTCTAACAAAATAAAGTTGAGACAATTAATACCCCAAGTCTATTACAACCTTTATCCATTCCAAGTCAATATTGGGAGGAGGTTTCAATGGATTTTATTATAAGTTTACCCAAGTCCAAATAAAACAGTGTCATCATGGTGGTAGTTGATAAACTTACCAAGTATGCACACTTTTGTGCATTATCTCATTCATTTAAAGCCAGTACAGTTGCTACTGCCTTTATGGAAACAATTCAAAAGCTACATGGAAATCCAAAGATTATTGTAAGTGACATAGATACTATTTTCACTGGAAATTTTTGGACAAAATTATTTTCTTCTCTGGGTACTCAATTAGCTCATAGATCATCTTATCATCCTCAATCGAATGGGAAAAATGAGATAGTGAACAAATGTTTGGAAGGATATCTTCGTTGCTTTGTATATGATAAACAGACACAATGGATCAAGTGGTTACCTCTGGCTGAATGGTGGTATAATACTTCCTTCCATACTGCAGCAAAAATGACCCCATTTATGGAACTTTATGGATATCATCCACCATCCATCACATCATATTTACAAGAAAATTCTAAGGTTCAAGCAGTGGAAGATCACATCGAGCATCAACAACATGTTCTCCAACTGTTAAAGGATAACCTCAGTTTGGTGCAGAATAGAATGAAACAACAGGAAGATCAACATCACAATGAAAGAAGTTTTGATGTAGGTGACTGGGTATTTTTATGGCTACAACCATACAAACAAATGTCCCTCAAGCAAGCTAAGAAGGATAATAAATTATCACCAAAGTATTATGGTCCTTACAATGTGTTGCAAAAGATTGTTACTATGGCATACAAATTGGAGCTTCCTACATCTTCCTGAGTGAACCCAGTTTTCCATGTTTCGTGTTTAAATAAGATTATAGTTGACAAGCTCCCAGTTCAAACAATATTTCCAGAACTTGATGAGGAAGGAAAAATCATATTGGAACCTGAAGTAGTCATGGAAACAAGAACTTGACAGCTACGAAATCGATTAATTTAAGAGTATCTCATCAAGTGGAAGAACTTACCCACGGAATATTCCACATGGGAGGATGATAATTTTTTATAGAAGCATCCAGAACTACTCAAGCATTGAGGAAAACACTTTTTTGAAGGAGAGGGGCATGTTATGTCCCTATAACACTAGTGTATTCCCTCATTAGTATTAGTGTATCCCCCTTATTGTTATTTTTGTGCCCATGTAGTCGCCATATTGTTATTATTGTGCCCCATATTAGCCCACTATTGTTATTGTTGTGCCCTTACATTATTATTGTTATGTTGGCTCTCATTATATTGTGACCCCTTAGACTCCTATATATAGAAATGAGGTTTTGTCATTTGAATCATCCAAGAATTGTTCATTTGTGTAATGTAAAGGAGGTCTCCCTTTTGAAGAGGCTTATTTTGAAGTCATTTACCTATCTCTTCTTCTATTTTGTGAGCTGGTTACATAACAACAAATCTACCAAGAGTCGAGAGGGATCAAATCTCATTATATGAAAATCTCTTTTTAGAATGTAAAACTTGAAAAAATATGTACATGTCAAAATATTTAATCTCTTTTAGCGATTGATAAATTTGTGATTAAAATGGATCTATAGTACTGGTTTTATATCTTTATATATAGATCGACCATAGTGTAATTTTCATTGGCTGAATTATATTTTTGAATAATTTATTATTATTAATATGTTATATTAAAAATTGAATTAGTTACACATTTTTCGTCTTATTAAGAACTAACTATATTATTTTACCTTTAATTATTTTTTCTGTGTGAGTATTGAAATGTTTTACTAATTAGGTTAGAATGAATATGAATAAACTATCTAAGCAATAGAAAAATATTTATCATAATTTTACAATCATAGTTTTAACCATACTAAAATTTGTAATTTGTAAAAATATCTTTGCATTTTTTTTTAAAGTAAGTTGTTTTGCATGAAATTTCATATATAAAATTTTGATATAAGTTCACCAATAGATACTGTCTATAATAAATATTATTTCATAGGAATAAATGTCATGATGGAACCATCTAACAGACATAAACATCATCTAAGATACACATTCAAATTCACTACCATGATCTAATTATATCCATCTCTAACACATATAAACGTTATTAGCTAGCACATAAATATAATAATGTAACAAGGCATCATCATCGTGATCACATCTAAGAAAACAAAAGCATTCTAATCTATCATCATCATCATACACATCCTCAAATTAATATACATCTCATGTCAAATAACTGCTATCACATACACATCTATCCACAATCACATTAAATGAACATATCTAACATGAATTAACAATATACACATCAACACCAACATATAAATTAAGTACATAAACATGAACAAAAAAATGCACACATATAACCAGTGCACACATATAAACTTTTCGCACTGCTACAAAATGCTCAGGTTATCGAATGCACTAAGCTATAATTTTTTAATATTATTTTTGCAGTGCATTTAGTAAATATAAATGCACCGAGCGTAACCTAAAAATGTACACATCGATGTAAAATTTATAAATTTCCCGATGCATTTTTATTTACGAAACACACCACACAAATAGTGGTGCATTAGGTTCACGTACTGAACAATAATGCACCTTGTAAATTTACATGGTGCATCACTGTCGGTGCGAGTCAAAGTTGTCGAATGTGCCACACACGATATATATATATATATATATATATATATATATATATATATATATATATATATATATATATCTATATTCTAAACTATGGATTTTTTTACCTATTTTGAAATTCTAATCTGCTAAAAAATTAAATTAGAGAGAAACATAGACATTACTTGGACATTTGGTCATCGAGGAGGCATTGTTGACATGTCATTGAGAAAAAAATATTTCACCACCATTTGAGAAAATTTGAAAGCGACGCCTTGAGCATTGTACAAAAGGATGTTGAGAAAGAGAAGCATCGACATCAGGGCACTTGCATGAGGCAAGAGTGGCAACGATGCTTCAAATATCTACAACACTATAAATGGTAAAAATGAAATTTATGTCTAGGAAGTTTTTTATTATTTAACCTTCTTTCAGTGTGTTATTATAACTGCATCAGTGCATCAAATATCCAAGAGCACTAATTATTATTTTTTTATTTATTTTATTTATTTTTTTAATTAAGAAACCTATAGCGGTGCTTTTGTTAAGACACCCGAGGGTGTTTGAATACATGTACTGCACTGCTTCTTTGTTGGATTATAGCACTGCATTTAAAAAAATAAAAACAACCTAGCAGTGCTCTTTAGAAGACGCATTAGGGCACTTTAATACATGAAAAACACCAATGCTTTGTTGGAATATAAAATTTTTTTTTTTTTGAAAATTAAAAACTATAGTAGTGCTCCTTCTAGGTATGGACCAAGGCATTTTACTACAAGGGGGAATTAGTGCCATGGGTGTAGATAACACTGACAATTTTTAAAATTTAACCTTTATCCAGTGTTTTCGATTATTCAAGCACCAATGTGTGGTATACAGTGCATGCACCGAGTTGTTATAGTACCATTTTAGCATTGGGTCATCATCACAGTATAGCACAAGATTGGGAAAAATGGATTTTACGACCGTTATTTTTGTAGATTTAACCCTTTTCCGATGCTATCGAGTAGTATATGTACTAGCACTCCTTTTTATTAGGTACACCTTGTTTTTTTATTTAAAAATAAATAAATATTCCATGGTGCACCATGTTCTATTCGACTTCGATGCTTATATGGATAGTAAAGCACTAGTGTGTTTGTATATTGTAGAAACACTGTAAAAAAACATCTGCCCACCCACCTCCGCTAGTGACCTCCACTAAAAACAGGCATTTGGGATATTTTTATAGGGGATTCTACAAAAAACTCCACTAGAAGGTCTTTTCCTTGTAGCGTGATGGCAGGTACCATCAACTGAAGCACATGTTGCAATAGTAGGGTGAAGGTGATAGGGATGAGGAGTATCATCTCACAAGAAATGCTTTGGTCAGATTCATGAACATGATTTATGTTCTGAATAACAGTGATCTCAGAAATCTTATCTTGAGGGAGTTTCATGTCAAGCCATATTCAGGTTACTCGAGATATCATAAGACATTGAAAATAGTTAAGAATTTCTATCATTGTCTAAACTTGAAGAAAGAGGTGGTTGAGTTTATTATGAGATGTTTGGAATCTTAGCAGGTAAAAGCATAGTATAAGCGTCCCACTGGTCTATTGTAGCCTATTTCGATTCCAAAGTGGAAATGGGAGGTAATTTACATGGACTTCATTACAAGTTTTCCAAGGACATCGAAGCAACATGATTCCATCATGGTTGTGGTTGATAGGTTAAGTAAGGTAGTTCACTTCATTGCAATTAAGTCTACAAATTCAGCTAGCGAGGTGTTCCCAAGAAGATTATATCATTGCATGGTGTTCCCAAGAAGATTATATCAGACAAATATTCCAAGTTCACTTAAAAGTTTTGGAAGGAGTCGTTTGCAAGCTTGGGGATAGAGTTGAATTTTAGTACAACTTATCATCGCAAATAGATGGACAGATAGAGAGGGTCAATAGGATTCTTTAGGATATGTTGAGGATGTATGTCATGCATCAACAAAGGAAGTGGGAGGAGTATATTCCACTGGTAGAGTTTGTATACAATAACGAGTATCAAGAGTCCTTGAAGATGAGTCCGTTTCAGATTCTTTATTGGCAGAGTTACAATAATCTTATCAACTAGAGTGATCCATTGAACATGGTGTTGATTGGACCAAATATGTTGGCAGAGATGGAACATGAAACGAAAGTTATTAAGATGGTTTTGAATGCAACACATGATAGGAAAAAGTGTTATGCAGATCAAGCCAGAGCATTCAGTTTCAGATTGGGGAGCATGTGTACTTGCACATCAAGTCCAAGAGGAGCTCCTTGAGGATTGGGTCATGTGCCAAGTTCGCATCTCGATATTGTGAGCCTTTTGAGATCCTTGAGAGGATTCAACAAGTGGTCTACAAACTTGCACTGCCATCAATAGTGAAAGTCCATGATGATTTCCATGTTTCATTCCTTCAAAGATATGTGTAGGATGCTAATTATGTGATTTATTGGTTTGAATTGGAGGTGGAACTAGAGGGAGAATTCTAGCTAGAACCACAACTCATATTGCAATAGAAACAACTCATGCTCCAAAATAAAGTAATATAGCAAGTTAAGTGTAGTGGAAGCACTTTGGGCACGATGAAGCTACATGGGATATGGCTGATCAGATGCAAGATTTGTATCCTTCATTATGTTTTGGTTCAAGAAATATATTTTTTGGTATACATATACATATACATATACATATATATATGGTTGTAAATACCACAATGAGATGTGTTATAAATATCCAATAAGCGGTATGTTTTTTTTTGTTTTTCAGAGGTTTACTGGTCATAGGTGTCATAGAACATTGAGGATGGTGTTCCCCTAAGGTGGAGGGGTTTGTAACAACCCCGGGTTAAAGTTAATGTAATAAAGGATAACAAAGGAAAAATATTACCAAGAATTAGGGGAATTTTGAGGTCTAAAATGGGCCTCCTAAGGAAATTATAAAATATTAGTAGAAATAATAAAATAATATTTGATTACATCATCAAATTTTAGAGGGAAAAAAGAAAAAACTATATTTTCAACTCGTATTTTCAACTTAGCTCCTTATGGGTTTACTCAAATTTCGAGTAGAAACACTCGTTGGATGTAAATTTTGATTCCTCATCCAAGGAGTACTGATGTTGCATACTTTTGATGGACCCTCCTACACGAAAAATAAGAAATACATGAAAAATGTGATTACAATCACATTTTTTCATGTATTTCTCATTTTTCGTGTCGTAGGGTCCATCGAAAGTATGAAACATGGGTACTCCTTGGATGAGGAACTAAATTTTGCATCCAACGAGTACTCCCACTCGAAATTTGAGTAAAACTTTAGGGAGATAAGTTGAAAAATTAGTTTTATTATTTTTTAATCTTTTTACTTTTTTACTCCAAAAATGGTAAATCATCCCCCATGGTTGACATCATCATCTTGAATCCTATTGGTTCTTATAAAGTTTATTTTGGTTGTACATTTTTCTTAGGAGGAATTTTAGACCTCAAAATTCCCCTAATGGTCATGGGACACATATTCCAAGCTGAATGTTGGGAAAACACTATAGTGGGCATCACTTTTGGTTTATATTTGGCTATGGAAATTGGCAAAGACATTGGAAAAAGGAAAATAGGCAATAATTTGCATTTAATTATGATAAATAGGAAAAATATGAGAAAACAGAGGTGAAGAGACATATTTGCATGCTAAGGAAATTAGAAGGAAAATGAAGAAAAATGAGACATCAATGATAAAAAGGCATCGGAGAATCAATTCACAAATTTGGTCAGTTCAGTTTGGCTCTCTCCTTTTATTCTCTCTCTCATACACTCTTGCACACAAAGAATTCTTGGAGCACTTTAGCATCACTTGGATTTAGAGAAAGGAAAGCAGAGGATGGAAAATGATAAGCAAAGGAAAGTAAGGAGAAATTTTGATTAGAAACATCAGTAGGAGAATTTGTAGGTAACAGGTTACATGTGTGATTTCCTAACTGAGGTGTGAATGCATGGTACATGCATTTGTTTATTTAGTTCATTTTTTTTCATTGACATGGGCTTTGCATGGTTTGATTTTGGTTTTTAGCCTTGTATTTCCATTTCATGGATAACCATGGTGCGATGGGATTCATTCTTGGTTGAGCTTTGGATTGCTAGAAGGTTTTGGAACCATGTGAGATGGTTTTTGGAAAATTCCCAAGGTTTGGGGGTGGAGATGGTTTCTCTGGGAAGCCCTCAACAGGTGGGTGGAGATAGGAAAATTACTCAAGGTATAGTGTGTTATCACTCAAAACTTTTCCTTAGAAATTTTGGAAGGAGGGAAGGCTTCGAGGTAACCACAAACCGACTTTTAAGCATAGGCTCTATCCAACCTATGGCTTAGAGAGGGCTCTCTCTATATAATTTAGCTATGTTTGCTTAGATATTAGGCTAGTTCTAGAGTTCAGGGGGGTTTTGATTTGTATGAAGATTTGGTGGTGGAATCCTTAAAATAGGCAGATAGGTTGATGCCTTTAGGCCATTGAGCAATGGAGTCAAAGAAGGGGCAGCAAAGCTGGAGTTAACTCACTAAAGGGAAGGTTCAAGGGGCAAGATAGCAGAGTGAAGTACAAATTCTTGGAATAAATGGTGAAATGAATCTTAACGGAGGTGAGAGGGCAATCAAGAATCCTCAGACCGAGGCTAATATGGGGGAACAATAGTGAATCATGAGTAACGGGCAATTAAGAATCCTTTACTATAGACCAGAGGAGAAACTACTGAAGCTAAGGAGCAGTTAAGAATTCCCTAGCTAAGATAGTTTAAGAGAAAACATTAAGAATGTATAACAGTAAGATAGAGTGTAGTTAAGCAAATTCTGAAATAATATTCAAGTTAAACATTCAGACTTTTGAAACATTCAATATTCTGAAACAAATTAAAGAGAGATAAAACAACACAAGAGAATTACTCATTTGGACTCTGCTTTACACATGAATCCCTTGAAATATCTAGTCTTTATTCATTAATCCAGCATGCTGGCCCAGTCAGTGATACAAAAGCTTTTACAGTCTTTGAACAAAATTCTAAGTATAAGAATCCACCCCTACATACTTCGATTTGTGAAGTATTTATACAAAATGTTTTTACAAAATATCCCAAACTAACTTGGGAATTAATCTAGGAAATTCAAAATATCTTCTCGCAGGAAGATAGTGATAGCTATCAAACTATTTTCTTGCTGTCCCTTTTATTATGGTTTAGCTGGAAGCTTATGGTTGTTAATGCTCTGTGCTAGCCAAAGGCTGCTGTCTTCTATATTGATACTCTTTGACACAGATACTCTTTAACCCTATAACTTTGGAATCTGATGCTCTTTTACCTCGCTGACTGTGTGTTTGACTTTTTACTGTGTTCTGCTATAGTAAGTCCGTCAAATTTTCCCATTCTTGATCTGTTGGTAAACGGATACTTAGCATTCTCCGGTAAGTTTCATCTGCCTTAGTGTATTTGGAAAATGGAGGCTTATTTATAAATAGATGCTTTACCTCATGTTGGAGGTAAAATAGATTTTCAAAAGCACTGTATAGTACCTTTTCTGTTGGTATTCCTTAAACCTGTGAAGTAGCCACTTGCTGCCTTGCTACATACCTAAGTTTGTCGTTGTAATCTCCTTGTTCCCTAAGTTTATCATGAATGACTAAGGGATTAGGTAATCCCTTTTCCTTTAGCTTGTCAAACTTAGCCTTGAACCTGTCAAGGGCTACTTGCATTTCCTTGCTCCTTTCCTCTAACTTTTGCATAAGGTACCTCTTGGTGAGGACTTTCTTTACCTCTAGAATAGTAGCAGTTTTGTCTTCAATTTCCAGTTCCTATAATTGGTACTTTTTCTTTGAATTTAAGAACCATATGAGCTTGCTAACCTCTCTAGGCCTGTTGCCTAATTCTATCTTCACTTTCTCAATAGCCTCTGTTATTAATGCTATGAGATCAATCTGCTCAAATATGACCTGTATGGATGGCCAAATATCATTGAAAGAGTCAATGATATTGGCCTACAGTCTTTCCTTGGCTTCTCCAAGAGGCTCCTTTAGTGTCAAGTCTCTTTCCATTGACTTGAGATTTTCCTTTATCCTAGCAGCCTTCTATTCCTCCTCTTTCTGCATAATCTTAGCAAGCTTATATTCTGTTTCTAAGCTTGCCACCTGTTCCTTTCGCTTGTTTATCTCCTTTTTCTGAATAGACATTTCTTCCATGGCATGAACCAGCTTGGCTTCTTCCTCTGTTGTTGTACCTGCTACTGTTGTAGAAGCCATTGATGTAGATGCTATGGTGGTGATGGGCAAGGCAATGCGTATAGGAGTTTTTGGAGCCAATGTAGCTGCCAATGTAGATGGTACTGTAATAGTCACTATAGGGATTACAGTTGCTGGTGTGGTCCCTACTTCACCTTGCTTCAATTGGATTAAGGCATCCAATTCCTTCTTCGCGCTCCTTAACTAATCATTTAGATTGAGGACTAAATCCATTAAGTCCTCATGCTGAGTTTGAGACTGTAACACCTCCTGTGTTTGTGGATGATGCAAGGAGGGTATCTTTAGTTTCTTCTTCAGTGAAGCAATGTCCTCGTTCTTTTGTTTTATTAACTTCTCTGTTGCCTTGATATCTTTGGGATCATGTCCCATCTCTATGATTAAGTCTTCCAAAGACTTGATTCTATTATCCTTGGCTTGTGAAGAAGCCTGTTCAAGCTGATATTGAGCTGAGATGTTGTTCATGGAACTTTGCAGTTGATGAACAATTATGGACTTCCCTGTCAGGGTGGAGTAGATCATTTCTCTAGCATGCTTGTAAAACTATATTTAGTCCACAGGGTGCATATCCTTGGCCAACACCTCAAAATAAACTTTCTTATAGTTAGTGGGTGCCCAGGTTGCTGCACAGTTGGTTGAATGAAGGACACTTGCATCTTCCCCTCTTTGATGTCAAAGGCTAACATCAATATATTCTAACATGGAGTAGAAAGTTTGAAAAGCTAAGCATATGTCTCAACTTTCAACCTTTCATTCCTCATTTTTATCTCTTTGAATTTGTCTTTGATACTTTTATCCTGGTCTGCTGGCCTGCTGAAAGACGAGGCCTCTACACTCATCTGTCTCTGTATCATCTAGGTTCCTGAGGATGATGGGGGCTGTGTTTCCTCTGAAGGAACAATACTTTTACTCCTTTCTGGCTCAGAATTAGTTATTTCAACTGAGCCATCGGTGTCTTCCTGTTCTGACACAGGATTGAGTCTAGGCCTTTTTCTTTGGCCTCTTTCATACTGAACATTGAAGGGTTGTGTCCCTGAACTTGATCCTTCCTCCCTACCCCTTTTGGGATTTGGGAGGAATATTGATGAATCAATGGGGTTCAGAAGATGACTGATCTTGGTTGGCCCTTGGTGTGCAACTTTTGGAAGGTAAGTAATAATTTATCTGCTTGGAAGTAGAGGAACATGTGGTATAGTACTGAGGAGTACTTGAAAACCCTTTTATTTCCCATTCTTATGAACTGCTCATGCATTCGGTCAGCTATGAATGTGGCAAAGTCATAAATGGTTGTAGGAGGTTGTCCTGGGGTATAGATGGACATGAAATCTGGGATGATTTCATCAATGTATTCACTTGTGGAGTAACCCAAAACACAAGATATCATGGATACAATATTTCTACCCCAAGGATAAAATATAGTTGCTACATATGGAGGGGGGTCTTTGGGGGCATACTTCTCTTCTATGATGAAGGTTTGGATCAATTGGGCCAATCTTGTAGGGCTGAGTTTGGGATATAAGTCCAATAGGTCTCCAATTGAGAGGGGAGTTAGGTTTGGCCCTGGTTGGAGCTGTAGCATCTCATTGATGGACTCAGGAGTGATGGTGAAAAGGACTTTCTGGTCCTGAGACATGATGGTTCTATGACTGGGACGTAGCAAGAATAGCACATATGTACAATTTCATGGAAAATGTGGACTTGGGGGAACTGGTACTTGAGAAAATTTGACTCCCAAAGGCCAATTTCATCAACATGGTTTAGGAACTTGTCCCTAATTTGGTAATGTATTTTTAGCAAGAGCTCTATGACAGAGGTATCTTTTATATGGAAATCTCTATCAGCTAAGGGAAGGTGGTCTAGGTCCAAATGGGGCATGGAGGTGGGTCTCATGTTCAACGCAGTAGGGGCAACCATAATTCGGTTCTTGTGGATTCAAATTAGGCTTGCTCAAGGTTGAATTGGGGTTTTTAGAGGTAGTTTAGTAGTTTCGGGGTTTGAGTATTCAGCGAGGTGCAGTATGGAGTCTATTGGAGTACTTTTAATTAATTTTTAAGTTTAACAAAATACTCAATGACTGGTATAACTTGAAATTGACAGGGCACTTGGTGAATTTAGGTTTAAATACGTGAAACTAAGGCAAATTGACTCTGAGCAGGGTAACTGGTAGCTGCGATTGGTCGAAGGGTGCTTGTGGAAGATGTATAGTTGACTGGGTGGTGTGTGGCATTCTATAGAGCGAAATTTGCACTATGTTGACGAATTTGATGTTTTGCAGGTGTCATGCATGCGTACAGAAGCTTGCAGGTGGAAATTCAACGAAAAATACATTTTGGGGATTTTTGGTTTTTATATGGAAAAAAATGTTTTTTTTTGTGGGTATGGGTCAATAGTGACTGATTTGTCGCGTAGCGGGGAGGTGATAAGTGGTTAATTTCGAACCGCTTATGGGCATCGGGCTGTTTTTAGGAGGGGCCGCTCGATTCCACTCAGCGATTGACACGTCGCCAGGGCAGTCTCATGGAAAATGACTTTTTCGGGTGTGTATCATTTGGTGAATTATCCCACCTGAAATGGTTTCGGGGCATTGGATTTGGGACTTCAGATCGGATGGTGGTCAGGGTGTGATTACACACGGAGGTTAGTGGGGGCCCGACGGGGACTTTAAATATGATAATATCGGGATTAAGGTGGATTAAGGCGGGATTAGGCAATCGGGGTTATTAGCGGACCGCTTAAGCATGGTTTTACCTAACTTAATCGTAGATCAATTAGTTAGTGGGTTTTTTTTGGGTTTGATGTACCTTATAGTTTATATTTAAACTAGGGTATAAGAATAAGTTTATATAGGAAATTAATATATACGGGAAAAGGGTTATTAATGGGAATTAATATATAATAGTTAGGAGTGAATATGAACCACATCGGAAAAGGAAAGCACCAAGCATAATGTATCTTCTGTGATTTGTTTGTTTTTCACATATATGCATTACAACTTAGGCTAAAGTGTTTTTGCGGGATTTTTATATGAAATGGGAATTTACATGGGCGGTGATTACTTTCCCTAGGCAAATATTGTTTTAACCTTAGGAAAAGGGGTTTTAATAGGGTAATGAATGAAATGAAGGGGGAATGAAGTTTTATGAGGGGAATTTAGTACTTGGTATCTATAAGTCATTGAGCCGAGAGTCCGGTCCCTCCAGAAGTTAGAGAAATGCTCTAAGCCCCTTTGACTTAGAGTTTTTTTAGTACTTAGAACTTTATTATGGGAAATTATTTAAGTAAATAGGTAAACTGAATGGGGGAAGTTAATCAATTGACCTTGAAATCCATTTTCGTGCTTGATTGACCATTTACATTTGAAACCTATGATGAGAAATAATAAATATGCTTTTTTCCCTATCATCATATTTCTGCAACCTTTCTTCTACTTACCCATCTACTTGTCCTACCATTTTTTCTCCACTTTATTAGGGTGCATTTAGACTAGCAAAGCTTTATTGAAACATTTTCTTTTCTTTTCACAAAGAAAACTATCTAATTCTATCACTATATAATCCAGGTGCTCAGATTAAACTGATGAGCTCCTATTATTTTACTCTACCTAATCTAATGATCTGCCAAGATTAAACAGTTTGGTCATATTTTATTCTCTAACTATCAACATGAAATTTAAAGCATGGCATAATCAAGATTAAATAGTTTTATTACCCTAGATTGTGGCATGAATCACAAGATGCACACAATCATTATTTTGCATAAAGTAAATAGTAGTGGCATTTAGACTTGCACACTTTCATGGTCTCTTTTTGTTTTTTGGGGGTTCATATTTTTCACTTTTTCTTTGGACCTTTTCTCTTTATTCTTTTTGTCCTTTTACTTTTCTTTTAGGACATACCCTCTTTTCATTTTTTATTTTTAAATATGGAAAACATTTGTAGAAAGCAAAGGTATGTACATATTACAAGGCTTAACCTTAGCCATTCAAAATTATGACTCCTATTGGTATAGGAACCTAACAGTGGCTCCACTTGGGGATGGAATTTCCTTGTGAAATGTCAAGAACTTTGAGATCAGTAGCCTTGGAATTTGACTTCAGTTTCCTTGTGATTTGTCAAATTTCCACTTGCTTTATTCATACTTATGACAATAAATCCTTAAAATCTTAGGGCCTTCTCTTCGAGCTTCAACTCTAAAGGCTTACCATCCAATATAAACTAGACTTTTTCAAAATAAAATATACACACATGGGAAAAAATAATTAGTAACTAGGTTCTATGTAATGTTTGAGCATTTGACCATTCACTGGTCCTCCTCGTTCTTCAATACCATCTAGTTCTTTAAGGAAGAAAACATTATTCCCTCTGTAAGCATAAATGATATAGGGGCCCTTCGATAGGAAATAAAATTTCCCATGCTTACCCTTATCTTCCCTTCTCGAGTCCCACTTGAGTACTTTATCACCTAAGTAGAAATCATCTGCCTTGGTCCTTCTATCAAAGACCTTTTTGATATTTTCCTGCACAACTTGAGATATGATGTAGACCTCTTCTCTGGTTTGCTGGAGATGAATAGTCTAGTTAATTCTCCTCTAGATATCATTTGGTTCAGATTGTAGTTCTTGGAGCATCTTCATCAGTGGTACTGCCAAAAAGGATGGAAAAACAACTTCCATGCCATAAACTAGCTGATAGGGAGATGTACCAATTGTCTTCTTGGTAGTCAATATGTCAGACCATAAGGCTTTGACTAACTTCTTGTTCCATGTTTTCTTATTATCTTCCAATAACTTCTTAATAATGTTCACCAGGCTTTTGTTTGAAGATTCTGCCAGTCCATTTCCTTGAGGGTAGTAGGTTGTAGAATGACCTAGGGTGATGTGATACTTATTGTAGAATTCTATCATTTGTTTGGATTTAAAAGCTACTGCATTATCGGTAATGAGCTTGGTTGGGCATCCAAACCTAGACAGAATGTTGGCTTTAAGGAATTTAATGATAATAGTATCTGTGGCTTGCCTTGAAGGTATGGCCTCTATCCATTTTGTGAAATAGTCTGTGGCTGTGAGGATCCACTTATGTTGGGCATAGGAGCACGGGTGAATTTCACCAATGAACTCTAAACCCCATTGTTGAAAAGGTACTTCAAAAGTGATTGGTTTAAGGGGTAATGGTATAAGTTTTCTTTTTCCTTCAAAAATTTGACACTTGTGACAAGAGGTCACAAATCTCTTGACATCAGAGAATGAAGTTGGCCAATAGAAACCTGCCCTTAAGATTTTGTCTGTAGTGATTCTCCAATAGAGGTGTCCACCACAGTCACCTGCATGAAAGTATTGTAGTAATTTGTCAGCCTCATCTCTTATCAAATAGTTAAGGAGAATTCCTTCATGATCTTTCTAAAACAAAGCATTATCAAGTATACAAAATTTCAAAGATTCCATTTTTAGAAACCTACCTTTGGTTCTAGATAACCCAGGAGGAGCTTCTAAGTTTTGTAAAATGTAGATGATATCAGCATACCATGGTGATTCACCAAAGGCTTGACTGATCAGTGGAGTCGCCATCTCCTCTCCTTCATCTAGTGCAACTAAAAGTTTATGTCTAAGGCTTGACAGTTCGACTCAGCCATAAGTTTAGCTAAGCCTTGGCCCTTGATTAACTTTTTGGGTTTGATCTCTATATCATACTCTACGATAGTAGCAATCCATTTTCCCTTTTTCCCATCAGGACCTTCCTGTGTCAGGATGTATTTGACTACAGAATTGGGAACATAGGCTACTATATGAGAATACAAAATATATACCCTAAAATCTTTGATAGCTTTGACTAAAGCCAATGCTTATTTCTCCATTATGTTGTATTTTAAGGGAGCATCTCTTAAGGCTTTCCTAAAGAAAGTAATGGGCTATTCATATCATTGGTCATTTTTCTGCAGTAAAATTGCAACTATTGTATGCTTAGAAGAAAAGGAAAACAAAATGAAATCCCTATCAAATATGGGACTAACTAATACCAAGGTTTTTTTCAAGGCTAGCTTGATGTCTTCAAATGATTTCTTAGCTTCGATAGTCAAAATTAGGGTCAAATCTTTTTTCAACATGTTATTTAGTGCCCTAATTAACTCTGCTAGGTTAGAAATAAATCTTCTTAGGAAGTTAATCTTTCCTAAAAAGTCTTGTAGTTCTCTGATATTCCTAGGGTGTTGTATCAGCAAGATGGCTTCAATTCTTACAGGATCTATTCTTATGCCATTTTTAGAAATGATATGCCCTAACAATTTCCCTTCTTCCAATCCAAATAAAGATTTCTTGGGGTTCAAGGAGATGCCATACTTTCTGCATTTTATAAAGACCTGCCTTAGATGATCTAGATGTTGATTGTCTGATTTTGAGAAAATAGTAATATCATCAAGATATATCACAAGGAAATCATGTATTTCTTTGGAAAAGGCTATATCCATAGCCCTTTGGAAAGTGTCTCCTGCATTCCTTAGCTCGAAAGGCATTTTGACATACATAAAGGTGCCCCAAGGAGTGGTGAAAGCAGTCTTGGGTTGGTCGTCAGGGTGAACCAAAATTTGATTGTAACCAGAAAACCCATCCAGTAATGAGATTCTGGTTGACCCAACTACCCTTTGTAATATGTGGTCCATTTTGGGAAGAGGGTAATTGTCTTTAAGTGATGCTTTATTCAGGTTTCTAAGATCTACATAGAGTCTGATCTCACCAGTTTTCTTCTTGGTTGGGACCAAGTTTGAGACCCATTCAGAAAACCTTATTGGTGCAATTATCTTAGCATCATACATTCTCTTAATTTCTTTTTTCTATTGAAGGTAATAAGACATGATTAATTCTCCTAAGCCTTTCTTTGAAAGGTTTTTGATTCTGTTTAAGAGGAATTATGTGTTGGATGATGCTAGTGTCATAGGATTTAAGGTCCTCATAGCTCCAAGAAAAGACATCTTGAAATTATTTCAATAACTCAATGTATTTCACCTTTTCTGTTAAAGGGAGTGACTTCGACAGTTTGATTAGCTTTGGATTGTCTTCAGTGCCTATGTTACACTCTTCAATATCAGATTTTAATGGTTCCATTTTAGGCTTCCTAGGAACATCATTTGAATCAAATAAGTCTTCTAGAGGGGTAAACCCTTTTGGTAAGAAATTATCCTTGAGATTAATTACTTCGTTTTCGTCATTAATTGTTTCATAAATCTCACCCTGTTTTAGGTTGTCTACATCTGACCTTGTGAATTTAGTGGAATTAAAACTATCTACTTCATTACCTTCTAGCTCATTTTTTATTACTTCATCCCTAGAGTTAAGATCTATGGATGTATCAGTGTCTATGTTACTATGTGCAAATTCTTCTTCTAAAGTTAAGAAGTTGTTTATCTGTCTATCATTTGAAAATACTTGCCAGTTCTGCACATTATCTGGGATTGAAGGTCTGTGCCTTACCTCAGTAGTGTACTGATGGTTAGGTTGGAAGGGTAACCTACAGGCATTTGCAAACATTGCTAAACTATGGGCTTGCATATTGTGCTTCCTAGGAACTACTGCAAGCTGTGTTTCTAGAAAAGTATTGAGTATTTCTACAATGGTTCCTCTATAATAACCTAATATAGTGTCTTTAGTCATATATACACCCTTAATCTGATTTACAACTAGCTTTGAGTCTCTTATGACTGAAACTCTTTGAGCACCTATATTCCTAACTACCTTGAGACCTAGAATCAAATCTTCATACTCGGCCATATTATTGGTACATCTGAAATTTAACCTATAGGCATGGCCTTCTGAGTGATTGTTTTCTAAATTATAAATCCATACTCCTGCTCCTGCTCCTAACTTATTTATAGAGCCATCAAATTCCAAATGCCATAATATTTCATGTACATAGTTCTCATCCTCAGTATCCTATTTATTTTTATTTCTAGCAACCTGATTACTTTCTTTATTGCACAATTTTGAAGTTTCTTTAGATTCATTAGCAGTGGAAACTGAAATTTTTTTTGGTTCTACAACAACACTATTAGGAGTTTCGTTTGGTGTTTGATCAGTGTTGAACATAATAAAAGAGTCTACATCTGAATGCATGGAGTAGATGGGATAGTTTTGAGGTCTATCTTGGCTGCTTACCATGTATTTCATAAAAGTTTCTCTGTACAGCTTCTTGGGTTGTCCAAACATAGAAATTGTGGCATATGACATATCCAGTTGGAAGGATCCTTGAAGCTTGGCTCCCCAAGATCTGGATAATAGCATGCCATATTTGGGTGGGATATCAGCCACTACAATGTCCATGAGGATGCTCTTGGTAGGATATTGGACTAAAGTAATACACAAATCTTTGACTAACCCTAGACCTTCTACTTGACTTGAATCAAAGGAGAACAAGTCTTTGTAAGGTCTAGTAATGTCTAGTTTCAATTTTTCCATTACTGATTTTGGCATTAGGTTGTGAGAAGCCCCAGAATCTAACATGGCATTATGTAATATTTTGTCATGAACATTAAGGCTAATGTAAAAAGGCGGAATTCCCCCTTCTTGCGGTTTTCCATTAACATCTGGTCCAAATATTAATTTTGTTTTATCATCAAACAAGTTAACTGAGTCTTCGCTTTCAGTAATGTTCAAGGTCAGATTTACCTGTGATTTGTAAGTTTCATTTTTAACTAGTTCAGTCAAAGGGACTGAAATTTTCAGCTTGGAATTTGAGTGGAATTATCCTCCTTTTGTTTACTTGGGATTTCCTTATGAGGAATTTCAGATCTGGCATTATAGATGTTTTTCTCTGGTTCTTTAAGTGGGACTGATGTGGATGGTGGCTCAATATAGGGTTGGTTGGTAGTTATTTCTTCAATGATGGAACTAGGGGGATTTTGGTTTGGTCTAGGGAGGATTTGAAGTACCTTTGAAATAGGGACTTTATTTGTTATTTTGGGTTGATTTTCCATTTCTTTCTTAGTTTGGTCAAGAGGACCAGAATTATTTTTACTTCTCAAATTATATTGTTTGTGCACTTCAAATATGGTAGAGTCATATCCCTGTTTATAGTCAAATGAATCTCCAGATTGGGTTTGCAGTTGTTGTAACATATGCAATTCGTCCTCATCCTAGGAGAGGAATATAGGGTTTTGATCACCTAATCCCATTAGATTGATTTGGGTATCTTGTTCTGGATCATCAAGATCAGATGATTTTGCATATTTTCTTAAAAAGGGGGCCTAATGTTTTGATCAGGTCCATTCTTCCCTATGTTTTGGTTTTGATTTTAGTTTTTTCTGAAATTATAATTCCTAACTAGGGGCACTTGTTGATTATCCCATGTTTTTCTCTCTAGGTTGTCAAGTCTATCCATGATTCTTTCTACAGTTTTGGCAAAAATATCTACTTTACCATCAGAGTTGAAGCTTCATCAGCAAATCCTACTCTCTTTTCTAACTTTGGTCGGGATTTTTTGGCTAAAAGATTAGCCTCTACTTTTACTGCATTGGTTTGGATTTTCTCTAGGGTTGCAAGCTCCCTTTCCCTAAGTTGGTATGCCATATCTAGATTAAAACCATAAGGGAACTTCATCATTGCAAGATCAGGAGGAGGCTTAAGGTTGGTCGGGATAGCATTGTAAGTGCTATTAAACCTATTGCAATAGTATTGAACTGATACTTTAGGACCTCTCCTAATGTTCTCATACTCATAGAGTATTTGCAATCGGTTTTTCTTCCTCTCCCATCTCTCGATGAACATCCTATGAAAGTTTTCCATATCTGCAATACTACCAGCAACTAAGTTTCTAAACCAGGTTCTAACTTCCCCAGCTAATGTTTGGGCAAAAAGCCTCATTCTTACATCTGCATCATCTATCTCATGTAACTCAAAATAATCGTTCATTCTATTAACATGTGTCTAAGCAGTGTATAGGCCTGTAGCATCAAATAGTTGAATTTTTCTTTAACAGTCCTGAGGTAAGTCATGTAACTGACCAGGTAACACCAAAGGGGCATATCTATTGGCGATTGCTAAAACCTTGGCTTGGCTCGGGGATAAGGGAAGATTAGTTTGGGTTGAGGTGGAGATGGATGAGCTAGCAGTTCTTACAGTTGAAAATGGAAGATTGCGAGTTGAAACTAGAATATTAACAGTGGAATTTGGAATATCTACAAATGAAACTGAAATATTAATAGTGGATGAAGGGGTTTCTATAATGGAAATTGAGATAAAAGGGATAGTTCTATGTATAGGGGAGATGGAAGTATCTATAAGTGAATTCGAAGGGCTAATGGGTGAAGTGGGAGTGTCTATAGGTGGAAACAGGATTCTAGGTTGTATAGGGAGTTGTGGAATGAATGGGCTAGTGGAATGAACTGTAGTAGAAATAATAGATGGTGTGGAAGTGATGGAAGGGGTATTAATAACATTGGAGGATTGAGTAGAAAGTTCAACAGTTAGAGTAGTATTAATGGATGATAGTGGAGTGTTTAGAATATATTCGTCAATTGATCTATTATCTCTTTGAACTTCAAGGTCTGCAATAAAATCAGGATCTAGAACAATTTCATTAAGCACACTTTCAGATTTTTTTCTAAACAATGAGAGATCAAATTGCACATCAAAAGGTAAATCTTATAAAAACAACTACTCATCACGGCAGGAATTAGCTTTAACTAATGGTATTTTATCAACTGAACCCTCTTATATTTTGGATTTTCTTATAATTCTATCTGGATCATCCACAATAACTACAGGGTCTGGATTCAGGTTGGCCTTGGTAGAATGAGTTTTCCTGGTAGCCAAAATTATAACTTTTTTTAGTGTAAAATTTAAAACTTCTGTAAAAACTAACTTTAAGGGGATCAAGATGATGATTAATATTTCCTTAAAGTTTTAGGAGACTGAGGTTTGCATTCCCCAATATGGTCGCCACTATGTTATCACTCGAAACTTTTCCTTAGAAGTTTTGGAAGGAGGGAAAACTTGGAGGTAACCACAAACCAACTTTAAAGCATAGGCTCTAGCCAACCTATGGCTTAGAGAGGGTTCTCTCTATATAATTTAACTATGTTTGCTTAGATATTAGGCTAGTTCTAGAGTTCAGGGGGTTTTTTATTTGTATGAAGATTTGGTGGTGGAATCCTTAAAACAGGCAGATAGGTTGATGCCTTTAGGCCATTGGGAAATGGAGTCAAAGAAGGGGCAGCAAAGATGGAGTTAACTCACTAAAGGGAATGTTCAAGGGGCAAGATAGCAAAGTGAAGTACAAATCCTTGGACTAAATTGTGAAATGAGTCTTAACAGTGGTGAGAGGGCAATCCAGAATCCTCAGACCAAGGCTAAGATGGGGGAAAAACAGTGAATCATGATTAAAGGGAAATTAAGAATCCTTTACTAGACTAGAGGAGAAACTACGGAAGCTAAGGAGCACTTAATAATTCCCTAGCTAAGATAGTTTAAGAGAAAACATTAAGAATGTATAACAGTAAGACAGAGTGCAGTTAAGAAAATTCTGAAATAATATTCAAGTTAAACATTCAGACTTCTGAAACATTTAAGATTATGAAACAACTTTAAGAGAGATAAAACAACACAAGAGAATTACTCATTTGTACTCCACTTTACACATGAATCCCTTGAAATATCTAGTCTTTATTCATCAATCCAGCATACTGGTATTTTTACAATCTTTGAACAAAATTCTATTGAAAGTATAAGAATCCACCCCTACATACTTCGATTTGTGAATTATTTATACAAAATGTTTTTAAAAAATATCCCAAACTAAGTTGGGAATTAATCTAGGAAAATCAAACTATCTTCTCGCAGGAAGATAGTGATAGCTATTGAATTGTTTTCTTGTTGTCCCTTTTATTGTGGTTTAGCTGGAAGTTTATGGTTGTTGATGCTCGGTGCTGGCCAAAGGCTGTTGTCTTATATACTGATACTCTTTGACCCTGTAACTTTGGAATCTAATGCTCTTTTACCTCACTGACTGTGTGTTTGACTTTTTTATTGTGTTCTGCAATAGTAAGTTAGCCAACTTTTCCCATTCTTGATCTGTTGGTAACCAGATACTCAACATTCTCCGGTAAGTTTCATCTGCCTTAGTGTATTTGGCGAATGAAGGCTTATTTATAAACAGATGTTTTACCTCATGCTGGAGGTAAAATAGATTTTCAAAAGCACTATACAATACCTTTCCTATTGGTAATCCTAAAACCTGTGAAGTAGCCACTTGTTGCCTTGTTACATCCCTGAGTTTGTCGTTGTAATCTCCTTGTTCCATAAGTTTATCATGAATGAATATGGGATTATGAAATCCATTTTACTTTAGCTTGTCGAACTTAGCCATGAACCCATTGCCGACTACTTGCATTTCCTTGCTCTTTTCCTCTAACTTTTGCATAAGGTCCCTCTTGGTGAGGACTTTCTTTACCTCTAGAATAGTAGCAGTCCTATCTTCAATTTCCAATTCCTATAATTGGTACTTGTTCTTTTAATTTAAGAACTGGATAAGCCTGTTGCCTCTCCAGGCCTGTTTCCAAATTCTATCTTCACTTTCTCAATAGCCTCTATTATTAATTCTATGAGATCAATCTACTCGAATATGACCTGTATGGATAGCCAAATATAGGCCCACAATTTTTCTTTAGCTTCTCCAAGAGGCTCATTTAGTGTCAAGTCTCTTTCCATTGACTTGAGCTTTTCCTTTATCTTGGCAGCCTTCTGTTCCTCCTCTTTCTGCATAATATTGGCAAGCTTATAGTCTATTTCTAAGCTTGCCACTTGTTCCTTTAGTTTTTTTATCTTGTTTGTCTGAATAGAAATTTCTTCCATGGCATGAACCAACTTGGTTGCTTCCTCTGTTGTTGTACCTGCTGCTATTGTAGAAGCCGTTGATGTAGATGTTGCGGTGGTGATGGGCAAGGCAGTGCCTATAGGAGTTTTTGGAGCCAATGTAGCTACCAATGTATATGGTACTATAGTAGTCACTAAAGGGATTACAGTTGCTGGTGTGGTCTCTACTTCACCTTGATTCAATTGGATTAAGGCATCCAATTCCTTCTCTGCGCTCCTCAACTGATTATTCAGCTTGAGGACTAAATCCATTAAGTCCTCATGCTGAGTTTGAGACTGTAACACCTCCTGTGTTTGTGGATGATGCAAGGAGGGTATCTTTAGTTACTTCTTCAGTGAAGAAATGTCCTTGTTCTTCCGCTTGATTAACTCCTATGTTGCCTTGATATCTTTGGATCATGTCCCATCTCTATGATCAAGTCTTCCAAAGACTTGATTCTGTTATCCTTGGCTTGTGAAGAAGCTTGTTCAAGTTGATACTGAGCTGAGATGTTGTTCAGGGAACTTTGCAGTTGATGAACAACTATGGACTTCCCTATCAGGGTGGAGTAGATAATTTCTCTAGCCTACTTTTGAAACTCTATTTGGTCCATAGGGTGAATATCCCTAGCCAACACCTCAAAATAAACTTTCTTATAGTTAGTGGGTGCCCTAGGTTGTTGAACAGTTGGTTGAATGAAGGACACCTGCATCTTCCCCTCTTTGATTTCAAAGGGTGACATCAATCTATTCTGACATGGAGTAGAAAGTTTGAAAAGCTGAGCATATGTCTCAGCTTTCAACCTTTCATTCCTCATTTTTATCTCTTTGAATCTATCTTTGATACTTTTATCCTGGTCTGTTGAAAGATGAGGCCTCTACACTCATCTATCTCTGTATCATCTATGTTCTTGAGGATGATGGGGGTTATGTTTCCTCTAAAGGAACAATAATTTTACTCCTTTCTGGCTCAGAATCAGTTATTTCAACTAAGCCATCGGTGTCTTCCTGTTTTGACATATGGTTGAGTCTGTGCCTTTTGCTTTGGCCTCTTTCATGTTGAACATTGAAGGCTTATGTCCCTGAACCTGATCCTTCCTCCCTACCCCTTTTGGTATTTTTCTCCTCATTCAGAGGAGTCTGCATGATAGCGAGAGTGCTCATTGTCCCTTCCTGAGGTGGTACCTGTAGAAATGAATTTTCATCAAGTTGATTTTCCAGATCTAATAATGTGTTTTTCTCAGTAACTTCATTATTGTCCCTTTCCTCTAAAGTGTTTTTCACCTAATGCAATTGGTTGGCATACTTTTCTATCTCAGGGATGCGGTGATGGATATAGGGAGCCATCTTGTTTTTCTGCCTTCTTTTGTAGATGAAATCCAAGGGATCATATCTCCATATGAATGTCTGTTTTAATTTTAATCTCTGAAGGATCATGTCTGCCTCCTTTCCAGCTTTTCTGCTATTACAAATAAAAGGACCCAATTCGTCTTTGATCTTGAGCTCGGCTTTCTTTTTGGATTTAATAAAGTTTACCTCATCTGAATTTATTATCTGGCTGTAGTACTCCAGGGAAAATAACCTCATTGGGAGGTATTTAGGTAGTTTTTATGGGGCAAGTTGGCACCCATAAATCTTGATTTCAGTGTGGTTTTGGTACAAATACCAATCTCCCACCTGATGATTGATGTTTAGATGAAGGACTCTCCTAATATCTGGACTGATTCTTGGTGGAGGGGTTCCACTGATCATGGTCATCACAGGGTGGACAAAGGAATCTATGAGTTCATTGTATGAATAGGGGGAGGAATATTGATGAATCAATGGGGTCCAGAACATGACTGATCTTGGTTGGCCCTTGGTGTCCAAATTTTGCAAGGTAAGTGGGAATTTATATGCTTGGAAGTAGAGGAACATGTGGTATAGTATTGAGGAGTACTTGAAAACCCTTTCATTTCCCATTCTTATGAACTTCTCATGCATTCGGTCAACTATGAATGTGGCAAAGTCATAAATGGTTGCAAGAGGCTATCCTGGGGTATAGATGGACATGAATGCTACGATGATTTCATCAATGTATTCACTTATGGAGTAACCCAAAACACAAGATATCATGGATAAAATATTTCTGCCCCAAGGAGAAAATATAGTTACTACATATGGAGTGGGGTATACTTCTCTTCTATGATGAACGTGTGGATCAATTGGGCTAATCTTGCAGGGTTGAGTTTGAGATATAAGTCCAACAGGTCTCCAATTGAGAGGGGAGTTAGGTTTGGCCCTAGTTGGAGTTGTAGCATTTCATTGATGGACTCAGTAATGATGGCGAAAAGGGCTTTCTGGTCCTGAGACATGATGGTTCTATGACTGGGGACGTAGCAAGCATAGCACATATGTACAATTTCATGGAAAATGTGGACTTGGGGGAACTGGTACTTGGGAAAATTTGACTCCCGAAGGGAAATTTCATCAACATGGTTCAGGAACTTGTCCCTACTTTGGCAATGTATTTTTAGCAGGAGCTCTATGACAAAGGTATCGTTTATCTGGAAATCTCTGTTATCTAAGGGAAGGTCGTCCAGGTCCAAATGGGGTGTGGAGATGGGTCTCACATTCAACACAGTAAGGGAAGCCATAATTCGGTTCTTGTGGATTCGAATTAAGCTTGCTCAAGGTTGAATTGGGGTTTTCAAAGGTAGTTTGGTAGTTTCGGGGTTTGAGTATTCAGCAAGGTGCAGTATGGAGTCTATTGGAGTAATTTTAATTAAGTTTTAAGTTTAAAAAAATACCCAATGACTGGTCTAACTTGAAATTTACAGGGCACTTGGTGAATTCAGGTTTAAATACCTGAAACTGAGGCAAATTGACTCTGAGCGGGGTAACTGGTAGCTGCAATTGGTCGAAGGGTGCTTATGGAAGCTGTATTGTTGACTGGGTGGTGTGTGGCGTTCTCTGGAGCGAAATTTGCACTAGGTTTGACAACTTTGATGTTTTGCAGGTGTCATACATGCATACAGAAGCTTACAGACGAAAATTCAACGAAAAAGACATTTTGGGGCTTTTTGGTTTTTATATGGAAAAAATATTTTTCTTGATGGGTACGGGTCAATAGCGACTGATTTGTCGCGTAGTGGGGAGGCGGTAAGCGGTTAATTTTGCATTGCTTATGGGTGTCGAGTGGTTTTTAGGAGGGGCCACCCAATTCCACTCAGTGATTTACACGTCGCCAGGGTGGTCTCGTGGAAAATGACTTTTTCGGGCGTGTATTTTCCAACAAATAATCCTGCCTGAAATGGTTTCAGGGCGTTGGATCTGGGCCTTCAAATCGATCGGTGGTCGGGGCACGATTGTGTGCGGAGGTTAATGGGGGGCCGAGGGGCACTTTAAATATGGCAGTATCAGGATTAACGGTGGATTAAGGTGGGATTAGGCAATCAAGGTTATTAGCGGAGGTCTTAATCATGGTTTTACCTAAATTAATCGTAGATCGATTAGTTAGTGGGTTTTTGTCAGGTTTGATGTATCTTGTAGTTTATATTTAAACTAGGGTATAAGGATAGGTTTATATAGGAAATTAATATATACGAGAAAAGGGTTATTAATTGGAATTAATATATAGTAGTTAGGAGTGAATATGAACCACATCAGAAATGGAAAGTGCGAAGCATAATGTATCTTTTGTGATTTGTTTGTTTTTTGCATATATGCATTACAACTTAGGCTAAAGTGTTTTTGCAGGTTTTTGATATGAAAAGGGAATTTACATGGGGGGTGATTACTTTCCCTAGGAAAATAATGTTTTAACCTTAGGAAAAGGGGTTTTAATAGGGAAATGAATGAAATGAAGGGGGAATGAAGTTTTATGAGGGGAATTTGGTACTTGGTATCTATAAGTCATTGAGCCGAGGGTCTGGTCCCTCCAGAAGTTAGAGAAATGCTTTGAGCCCCTTTGAATTAGAGTTTTTTTAGTACTTAGAACTTGATTATGGGAAATTAGTTAAGTAAATAGGTAAAATGAATGAGGGAAGTGAATCAATTGACCTTGAAATCCATTTTCATGCTTGATTGACCATTTACATTTGAAACTTATGATGAGAGATAATAAATATGTTTTTTTTCCCTATAATCATATTTCTGCAACCTTTCTTCTACTTACCCATCTACTTGTCCTACCATTTTTTCTCCACTTTATTAGGGTGCATGTAGACTAGAAAACCCTTATTAAAACATTTTCTTTTCTTTTCACAATGAAAAATATATAATTCTATCACTATATCATCCAAGGGCTCAGATTAAACTAATGAGCTCCTATTATTTTACTCTACCTAATCTAATGATCTGCCAAGATTAAATAGTTTGGTCATATTTTATTCTCTAACTATCAACCTGAAATTTAAAGCATGGCATAATCAAGATTAAATAGTTTGATTACCCTGGATTGTGTCATGAATCGCAAGCTGCACACAATCATTATTTTGCATAAAGTAAATAATAGTGGCATTTAGACTTGCACACTTTCATGGTCTCTTTTTGTTTTTTTGGGGCTCATATTTTTCACTTTTTCTTTGGACCTTTTTTATTTATTCTTTTTGTCCTTTAACTTTTCTTTTAGGACATACCCTCTTTTCATTTTTTATTTTTCAATATGGAAAACATTTGTAGAAAGAAAAGGTATGTACATATTACAAGGCTTAACCTTAGCCGTTAAAAATTATGACTCTTATTGGTATAGGAACCTAACATAGTGAAGAAATTATGAGGCATCCAAGCTCAGTTTGGTTTTGTGATCTTGGGACCGGTTTAGGTGAGATCATGATAGCTTGAGGGTGGATATGGTTTAACCTATGGAGGCCGTGTTTGAGTATTTCTTGGTTTATCCCATGAAATCCCATAATGATGCTTAGAATATGGCACGAGGGTGATTAGATGAAAGAAAGATTTGGTTCAAATCAATCTATGGTCGAGTGGTATGTGGAAGTCCCTGACTTGGTTGGATTTTGCATATGTTAATAAGAGCTATTTTCCTATTGTGATATATGAGAACTTTTACTTGTTATTATTTTGATTTGATGGTTGTTTTGTCATGGTTGTTATTCTAGTTATATGTTGGTTATTAGCATGGTTCCATGATATAATCTAGTTATGGATCTTATTCATGATTTGATAAATATTTGAATAGTTGATGAATGAATTGGCCTAACAAGTGTGGTTGCAAATACTTGAGAGGGCATTATACCTTCTTGGTGAATCTCAGATGAAGTTTACATATTTAAGATCAAATATGAATTCATGACCTATAACTCACATGTTTACCATATATTTGACAAAATGTCTAGTGTGTTCTAGGTGGTCTAAGTCAAGTTCTAGTTTCAAGTTTGAATGTTAGGCATTGTCATCATGTTAAATATGAGTTTGGAAAGTTACAAGAAGTTTTGGCAGTGGTCTGGAGGCTAGTATGGAAAAGTGGCTCAGATCTCATAACCACTAGCATTGTACTAGAGGATTTAGGTTATGACTACACGAAAGCAAGATTATGCATGCGGTTGGGGCCTCATAATCATAATATTTCCTTGTTGTGCATGTAGTTTGGGGTTAGGTTTGAGGAAAAGTAGTTCCAACTTAGGATCTGGTCACTAGAGATTGTGGACTGATTTTTGGGTGATCTAGAGCTCCTGAGATGTGTTAGTAAGTTGTTGGTTTGCCGGCCCAACTTCCATAACTCGAACTTGGAGGTTAGATCATGTCATAGTAGCACTCACTTCACATTTACCCTAGGGAGCTTGTAAATGCAGGTAAATGTGGGAGGGGCATGTTACAAAAGTCATCCTGGTCAAGATGATGAGTTTTAACTATGATTCTCCAGAGTGTTGTCCTAGGTCAAATTTGTTATCCTCATTTCCTCTCCACTATGGAAAACTATAGCCTATATTAATTTAAAAAAAATCATAAGTTGGAATAGTACTTAGGAAAACTAATCTCGAGCCTAGACTGTTAAATCATATGCATCTAACATTGCGAGCTAATATACATAATGGGAGATTATCTTTTTTATTGGTTTGTAAGGATATGATGTATGCATCCATGAAACAAGCTTACAAAACCCTAGTAGCTAAGACCTCATAAGAAGAAGAGCTTGACAACTCATTTGGTGTTGATTTCTGGGATATTCCTTGCTTCATTAATAAATATAGAACATATAAATGGTTAGAAGTATTATCGATTGTTTCAAAGAGAAAATATGCCTCTAGATGACCCAAACTCATATGTTTACAAGGTTTATAAAATATCTTGGGTGCCTAAAGTGGTTTCTCATCCTATTGTTCTTCCATGTACAAAAGTAGTTGAGTGGTTGGTGAAACATGTTGAGCTTGAGGAGGCAATGGTCAAGGACATCCATAGGAAGCCCAATTCTTCTTTCAATACCTTAGATATTGAAAGTATTACAAGCTTCCCAAAGAGATAGTAAATATGGATGAGGATTGGCCAACATGTTTTAATAATTTTTCCCAAAGATTTGCTAAAGACATATGAGAATAACAAAGGAACTTTTAGGGAACTGAAAAACAAGGAATATCAATGAATATTCTAAAAACCACATTCTAGCTAGTAGCTCTTGTTAGTGCAAGGAGTTACTCCTAGACTACAAAAGGAGTAAGCCTTACACATCATTATTTGATTTCAAAATTTAAAAGGGTTTTTTGAGTGGTGGGATGGCTTCTGAAGGAGTTTTGAAAATTATTGTGTTCTTCTTTAACTTTCATGCATTTGGCAAGATGTGGCAAGCATAAATTGCATGGTTAAGTTAGTAATATAGGGGAGTAGAGGAAAGAGAATAGGTAGCTGATAAATATCCTAAGAAACTGAGTATCTTAAGAAAGTCACTTCAACTACATAAACAACCTTGTGACAAACTATGTTTCTTTGAAAGGAAAATAACAGTTAGAAAGTAAGAAAATGTATAAAGTATTTCACAAATCCTTTGTTAAACCTTCACTAACAATATCTTCTTGAACTGATATTATGATTTACAGAAAACTGGATAGTAGATAAGTCATCATTAGATCCTCTTATTGATTTCTCACTCATACTATACTAGCTATTGTATTCTATCATTTAAAAGATTAAAACAGGCTTGACAAGGAAAACGACAACTAGAAAGTAAAAACATGTATAAAGTATCCCACAAATCCTTTGTGAAACCTTCACTAAAAAGTTCTACTTAAAACATATATTATAATTTACAGAAATCTGGATAGTAGATAAGACATCATCAGATCCTCTTAATGATTCTCACTCACACTATACTTGGCTACTGCAAATTTATAATTCAGAAAATTGAAACAAGGAAATAGACAAACCACACATTAGATATAGCTTGAATCAAAAAATCCTCTAGCATGAAGTGTAGAAAAAGATATTTTATTAAGCTGAGTCTTCAGGTGAACCAAAATCCAACCCTGAAATGATATTTACAAAAGATATATATAGAGAGAGAGGCACCAACTCCGACTCTCCTAAATTGGTGGTTCCACTATTTCATTGTTACATAGGTGTATTTTAGATATTAAAAATATCTACCATCGAATTACAATAGAAAGTACAGGTGTAGATGAGAAGAAGAGGAAAAATGACACTTGGCTATTGGAAAAACTGACTAGCTGCTCCTTTTGCTGCTGATTTTTCTCTTTATGGTCTTAAATATTAAATGACCATATGGGTTCATTAAATACAACCTTCAACAACCTCATAACTATCTCGTATCCATCATCTTCCTTATCCATATTATTATGGGTTGTTGTCTTTCCAAAACTGACCCAGAGGTTTTCTGTTGAGAGCTGTATATTTCTGTTGAAACAGGTGCTACCGGAAATTCCAGTAATACATGTAATAATGAAAAAACTGGAAACACTTCCATGATTTCCGGTAGGATAACGTCTTCACTTCAAAATTTTAATAGAAAATACTTTGAAACACCTATATATGCTTGGATATTCTGAGCTTTAATCTTCATATTCAAAACTTTGACTTAATATGCAAAAATGTATTTTTTTTAAGAAAAATTACCCTTTCATTCCATGTGAGTTGCAACCTCTGATCCAAGTTTTTTTTATTTCTCGCGGCAGATTTTGACCTTGTGATTTTGGTTGTGTCTTCTTTGATGATGGTCTCTTTATTTTCTGCTTCTTTTTGGACTTTTTTTCTTTTGGAAGGCTCTGACGGTTGGTCCATGGGAGCTTTACCTCTTTTCTTCTTCAAAGATCTTCTAGTTTCTGCAATTGAAGGATCCTCAGTGTGCAACTCTGTATGCTATTCATATATGACTATTACTTCAATCAGTAAAATAGGAATATTTAGGGTTTTTAATTTTAGTTTGTATTTGTTTCTTTCCCTAGTATGTCTTCCTAGCTCCAACAATTGGTTTTATTTCTTTTTTCTTGTCTTTATTAGTCCTTTTATACCCTGCTTCTTTCTGTAATTCCTCATCAGAATCAATAGGCTGGTTTCCTTGTTGTTTATGTGCTTTTGGAATTTGAGGAAGCACTTGTGCTTTAGATTTCTCTTCAGTTGCAAGTTTTCTTCTCTGAGTTCTTGTGTAAACCTTAGGAAAATGTCTAATAGGAGGAACCATTTTCATGATTTTTGTTTTCTGGGCAGAAGAGCTTTCACCTTGCTCCTTTGTCTTTTAATATTCAGTAGCTAAAGGCTTCTCTTTGCTACTTTTGGTACCTCTACTTACACTTTCCTTCTTTGCCTTTATTTTGGAACTTCCTTCAGCTGATGTAGTTGATGTCCTTTCTGTCTGAACCTGTGTTGAAGAAGATTGAGCAGTTTCTTGGGGTTTTGGTGCAGGTTGGCCTGCCCTGTAAAACAAGAAATGTTCCCAAGTTTGGTTTCTATTTTTCATTTCTTTTTCAACCAGAATTTTGATAATTTCTTGATGATACAGGTTGTATTCTGATTCCTCGTGGTGTGCTTGAATTTTGGCTGCAATTTTGGTCAGGCTCTTCAATATGAAATAGGGCAGATTAAGATTCCTCATACTTGCAAAATGAGAAAGAAATCTCATATGGTAAAGAAATACTACTGTATACCTTCTCTCACAAGTGAGAAAAATCTTAACCAATTTGACTATTTCTTCCCATTCCTTCTTAAGATAATTTCTAGGAATTCCTTTGGCCTAGTTAGGATCTCTGTATTCATATCTAATAAAAGAATTGAGATCTCCTCCTGTAATGAGTTGTCCCTTAAACCACTTTTCTCCTTCTTAGGGAAGGTTAAAATCTTCTACAATTGACTGTTTTGAAACCTGCAATTTGAAACCAAATATGGTAGCTTCCTCTCCCTTGAAATTTTGAGCAAACTCTTGGGCTACATGATGTAGGAGAATTCGAGCACCCTTCATTGAAATCGGAATTCAAAACTGTGAAAGGGGAAAACATGGACAATCATTGTAAACCAGGGCAAATTTTGTTTAAACATAGTTAAATTGATGGAATTGATAAGTATCTGGAAGGCTTAATTAATGTAATTATATGCCATGTATGCGAATAGAGAGATTTAGGTGATTTGTAGGAGGAAATCGTGGATCTTAGATGATCCACGCTTTTGTAATTTCCTTTATAAGAGAGTCTATGTTGTATGGGGGGGAGAGAGGATACAATGTAGTCGCAGGGCAATTTGTGATTTGGGTCATGAGGACTTAGCCTGTAATCTAGTTCTGTATATAATTGAAATATGTTTGTTATGTGGATTTCGTGTGTCTGTGTATTGTTTACATATATGTTCTTTATCATAAGTTGATAATTTGCGTGTGCGAGTGTAAGCCGAAGTTCCTATGAACTTCATCTTAAACAAGTATGGCAGAGATAAATGTGTTTTAACGTAATTCCACCAATAAGTGAATGAGAGGTCCGTTAAAACAGAAAAGAACAGAAATGGTCGAATCGGCTAAATTGATGGATAATAACGATGGAAGAGGAATGGTGGAGGAAACATCATAGCTATTCGATGAAAGAAGATCCATGGTGATCATGTGGAAACTTGCAAGAAAGTTATCTCGGCTAACGGACCTGAGAAAATCATTAAAACAAGTTTAAACTTCAGAGTGATTGGACTGTCTGTTAATGGGTGATCAGACACATATCACGTGCCAACAAGCATGACCGTTAATTCCAAAATTGGATGCATTGAGGTCTTATACAATGGACTTAAAACCTAGTTAAGTTCCGACCATTGAGACCGTTCATTGATTGAATGATCAGGCGGTAATTGCGCTCGAATGTGCACATGGGTTAACATTTCTGGCGGAACCAATAAGTTATGAACTGGGGTTTATTTCATTTTGGGTTCCGGTCTTAAACGTTCAAAGAAGACCAATGGTGAATAGTTGGGTTTTGTTGTGATTCTGCCAATTATACTGCTTCCGATATATACATGGGCCCATAACCCACAGGTCCACACGTATGAATTATTTAAAGATGTGCTTTGTTGTTTCAAAGAAGCTGAGCTGTCATCAATTTGGTATCATAGCAGAAGAAGATTCTGCGTTCAAAAGGAGGCACAATTATGTTGAAGATTGGAGAGTTTGTGGTCTTTATATTGTTGTACAGATAGTGGTAGAATAAAGTGAGAAGATTGCAACAACCTAGAGCCAGGAGTGCTCAATTAGTTCCAAAGAAGAGAGAACTAGAGAGATGCCGAAAGACTAAGCTCAGAGGAGAGAAGCTTAGTGAGGTATCATGTAGCAAGGAGGAATTTTTACTGCAAAGGTTTTGTTGCAGCTCACGGAAAGATCATAAAGGAAATTCCATAGAGAATGTGGGTAGAATTGCTAAGGGATGGAGAAGCATATGATGGGAGGTCATAAATTTTTGTGCCTTGGGAGTCTGATGCAGGAGCATCCGAGCACCCTTCAATAAAATCGGAATTCAAAACTGTGAAAGGGGAAAATGTGGACAATCATTGTAAACAGGGGCAAATTTTGTTTAAATAGAGCTAAATTGATGGAATTGATAAGTCTCTGGAAGTCTTAATTAAATGTAATTATCTTCCATGTATGATAATAGAGAGATTTAGGCAATTTGTAGGAGGAAATCATGGATCTTAGATGATCCATGCTTTTGTAATTTCCTTTATAAGAGAGTCTGTGTTGTGTGGGGGAGAGAGAAGATACAATGTAGTCACAGGGTGATTTGTGATTCGGGATGTGAAGCCTTAGCTTGTAAGCTAGTTTTGTATATAATTGAAATATGTTTGTTATGTGGATTTCGTGTGTCTGTTTATTATTTACATATACGTTCTTTATCGTAAGTTGATAATTTTCATGTGCGAGTGTAAGACGAAGTTCCTATGAACTTCGCCTTAAATGAGTATGGAAGAGATAAATGTGTTGTAACGTAATTCCACCAATAAGAAAATGATAGGTCTGTTAAAACGAAAGATAACAGAAACCGCCGGATCGGCCAGATTGATAGATAATAACGATGGAAGAGGAATGGCAGATGAAACATCATAGTCATCTGATGAAAGAAGATCCACGGCGATCACGTGGAAACTTGCAAGCAAGTTATCTTGGCTAACAAACCCAAGAAAATCATTAAAATAATTTTAAACTTCAAAGTGATCGGATGCATATCAGGTGCCAACAAGTGTGGCCGTTAATTCCAAAACCAGACGTGATGAGGTCTTATACAACAGGCTTAAAACCTCCTTGAGTTCCAACCATCGAGACCGATCGTTGATTGAATGATCAGACGGTAATCGAGCTCGAATGTGCACGTGGGTTAACATTTCTGGCGAATCCGATAAGTTATTTATTTCCGTTTGGGTTCCGGTCCTAAATTTTCAAAGAAGATTGACGGTGAATTGTTAGGTTTTATTGTGATTCCGCCAATTATAGCACTTTCGATATATACGTGGGCCCATAACCCACAGGTCCACACATACAGATTATTTAAAGATCCAACTTTGCTATATCAAAGCAGCTGAGCTGTCATCACTACACCTTGATGTGAGCCTCCTAACCAGGTCCAAAGTGGATACCAACCTACCTGAATAAATAGTCTTCTAAGACTTGGATTAGCATCAACTAGCTTAGCTCCTTGAGGTTCGATTCTCTTTAGCTTTCCACCTTTCCTAGACTTTGGTGCCATGGATATGTGCTTGCTTGTTATGAAGAATAGATGTCAATGTATGGAAGCTTACCCAACAAATGTTGCAATTAGCTTGAATTAGGCTACCTAAAAATCTGGGATGTGTTCTTAACCTCCTCAATCACTGTCTCCTTCGCTGCACTTCAGAAATTTGAAATGGTGAAATTTCCTCCATTTTCGAATATTTGAGATGAAGTTTTGGTTCAATCTCCTACGCATATAATCATTCATGATTACATGAGTTTTCATGTCATAATAGAAAACATGTAATAGTAATGATGAAATCAAGTTTCTCTAGAGAGTCCAACTAATCTGCTACAGGTGGATGTATGATATTTTTTGCAAATATGGCATTTTTCCTACTTTAATTTAGACTGCACAGAAACTCTGGTAGCGTATTACATGGAATAGAAAGAACGACCATCAGAATTTAAACCTATGGCCAAGACTGATGCTGCAGACATGACTTTGGAAACACATGTTTATTTAAGATCAGTGGGGTAGGCAACGACTAGCCATGGCTATGACTAACACCTAGCTGATATGATCAACCAAATAGATTAACCACTACCACTTGACTTGACTCGAAGTTTGTAACCTATCTAATCACGAAATCTTATGATTTGGATTAATCATTTCACCATTATGAAATACATACAATCGAAAACGGTTGCATTCACGACTTTATTTTTTTTAAATGGGAGACGCTACTGGAAATTTTGGTAGCATCAGATAAAAAAAAAACAAAAAGGAAATATAACAAGAATGAAAAGACTATCTGAAAAATAGGGGAGACTGTCTGAACAAGAAAATCAGGTGCTACCGGAAATTTTGGTAGCATTTTAATTTTTTTTTTGAAATTTGCAAAATTAATCCTAATTTTTTTTTTTAAACCTACTCATGAATTAGCCTAGAACTGTGCTAACATTGGCTCCATAGGGGATAGAGCTCTCCCTACGAGGCTAAGAATTTTTTTGCAGTTTCAGTACCTTCTCATTGGGCTATGGAGTCTTATTATGAAATCACACTAGTATTTATAGTGAACTCAGGCTAGCAACAACCTTAGTAAAAGATTTGTTTGAGAAAACGCCCATTAAATGGGCCTCCATACAGTTCTGTCCCATCAAGATGCTACGACTCAAAATTATTTTTTTGTAGTACATTTGAGATTTTGAAAGGACCAAGCTATAAAGCATCAAATTTTGAATGCTTACTTGGATCTTGGTTCTGTGCATCCCACTTCAACACCAGATCTCCAATCTAAAAATATTCCTTTTTAGTCCCTTTATCAAAGACTTCCTTTACAACTTGCTGATATTTTCTTACCAAATCATATTGTTTTTCTCTCTTTTGCTCCACTTCTATGATCTGATAAATTCTTCTAGTCATGTCATTTGGTTCAGCTTCATGATCTTGTAGTAGTTTGGCTACAGGAATAGCTAATTGGACTGAAAAACCAACATCAATCCCATAAACCATTTGAAAAGTGATGTATTAATAGAATTTTTGATTGTCACCCAATCAGCCCTTAAAGAAAATTTGAGTTTTGAGTCCCATGCTTTCTTGTTTTTCTTTAGCAACTTTGTGATGATTCTTACCAAACTTTTATTAGATCATTCAGCTAAAACATTCCCTTGTGGATAGTAAGTTGTAGAATGAGTAAGATGAATACCATAATCTTCACAAAAATTTACCAATGATGTGGCTTTAAAAGCAATTGCATAATTTGCTACTAGTCTTGATGGGCATCCAAATATGGTTATGATTCCTTGCAAAAAGTTAATGATAACTTTATGAGTGGCTTTCCTAGTAGGTATTGCTTCGATCCATTTGGTGAAGTAATCAGTAGCAACAAGAATCCAACGATACTGCCCACTTGAAGGTGGATGAATTTCACCAATGAAATCTAATCTCCACTGCTAGAAAGGTGCAAAAATAATTATGGGATTGAGAAGTAAAGACTTCAGATGCTTTTTACAAGTGAACCTTTGACATTTTTCACATGCTCTCACCTCAGCACATACATAAGAAAATAAGCTAGGCCAAAAATAGCCAGCTCTCAATATTTTGTATGCAGTAGTTCTTCAATAATGATGACCTCCACAAACACTACTATGCATTTCAAAAATGACCTTTTTAGATTCCTCTGGATCAATGCATCTCAACAAAACTCCTATAGGATCTTTCCAATACAAACATTTATCCTTGCTGCAATACTTAATGGTTTTCAACTTCAAATATCTCACTCTGCTTTTACCATAATCTAGAGGAGGTTTAAAATATTTCAAAAAATAAATAACATCTTTGTACCAGCTACACTCATCAAGCTTTGAATCTACTATCATATTGTCAATAGGTTCTAAAATTTTCCCTTCTAGATTATCATCCATGAAATTCAAACCCAACACTTTACAATTTTCTTCAGCAACTAGTTTAGCTAATCCTTGACCTTTGATTAGCTTAGTAGGCTTTATCTCTAAATCAAATTCAAGAACTTTAGTCACCCATTTACTTCTCTTTCCATCAATATCAGGCTGAACCAATATCTCTCTAACTAAAGATGAAGGGACATAGGCTATCACTTGAGCATGCAAAATATAAACTCTAAAAGATTCCAAATCTTTAACTAATGCATAAGCACGTTTTTCCAACATTTCATACCTTAATTCTCCATCTCTAAGAGCTCTATTGATAAAATGCCATGGGTGCTTCTTTATTTTTTGAATCTTTTTGTAACAAAGAAATAATAGTGGTGTTTTTAGAAACAAATGAGAAGATTAAGAAAGGTTTTGAATATTCAGGACTTACCAATTCAGGTGCTTCAACGATAGTATTTTTTATCAGCTCAAATGAATTTCTAGATTCAACTGTCCACTTGACTTCTTTGTCCTTCCTTAGCATACACGTAATATGTTTCACCACTTCAACAAAATTTGGGATGAATCTTCTAAGAAAATTGATCTTACCAAGGAAATATTGAATCTCTTTCTAAGATCTTGGAAGTGTTAAATCTTGAATTGAAATCACTCTTTTTGGATCAATCCTCACTCCATTTTTAGAAACTATGTGACCCAACATCTTACCTCCTTTGAGAGAAAAATGAGTCTTCTTCGGATTCAAGGATATACCATATTTTCTACATTTAACAAATACTTGTCTCAAGTGCTGAAGGTGTTCTTGATCTGAAGCTAAAAAAATAGTAATGTCTTCCAAATAGATGATTGATAACTTATCATTTTCTTCAATGAATGCAAAGTCCATAGCATGTTGGAAAGTAGCTCCAACATTCATGAGCCCAAATGACATCTTTGCATACATGAATGTACCCTAAGGAATAGTGAATGTTGTCTTCTCTCGATCTTCTAGCTAAACAGATATTTGATTATACCCAGAAAAACTATCTAACATGGAAATTTTGTTTGACCCAGTTACCTTTTGAAGAATATGCTCCATCTTCAGCAATGGATAGTTATCTTTCTTGTAGATTTTGTTAAGATTTCTAAAATCTACACACAATCTGATTTCACCACTTTTATTTCTTATTCGCACTAGATTGGCAACCCAATCTGAGTATCTCAATGGAATAATGATTTTAGCATCCAACGGTTCCTTCACTTCCTTTTCCATCACTAGTAGCAATAGTGGATTGATTTTCCTTAACTTCTGCTAGAAAGGTTTAGTACCATCTTTCAATGGTATTCTATTCTCAATGATAGATGTATCATATGTCTTAAGATCTTCATATTTATAGGAAGAAACATCAACAAACTCATGAAAAAGCTTGTGATATTCCATCTTTCTTTCATCTAGTAAAGCTTTTGACAACTTCACATACCTTGGTTCTTGTGCTGTACCCAAGTTGTAATCTTCGAATTCATCATCTTCTTTATCTAACTGTGGCTTGACTGCAACATCATTCTAATTAAAAAGTTTCTCAAGTGGAATTAACTTCTTGGGAATATAATTGGTAGGTAGTTGTATGATAGGCTGATAAAAAATTTGTTGTTTTAGATTTCTAGAATCTTGATGATCAGCATCAACTTGTGTTAGGTCTTCTTCTTTATCAATATTTAGAACAACAACTTCAATTAATTTTCTGATCCCCTGGTCAGCTTAAAAAACTTTCCAATGCTTAACATTATCAGAAATGCGAGGTCTAAACCTAACTTCCACTTCCTATTTCAACTTTATAGGCATCATAATTTTGAATGAGCTGGCTGAAATAGAGAGTGAATTGGCTAGAATATTACTTTCTCTTGGAACAAAAGAAATGTTAAAGGCCAGGAAGGATTCTTCTACAATGTCCCATACTGCATTTTGGTATTCTTGGAGTCTAGGATGCTTAGGCTGATAAACATATATGATTTGCTGAATAATAAGTTCAACATCTCCAAAAACAAAAATTTCTGATATATTCATATCTTTTGCCTTTTTTAAACCAATTAAGAGGGCTTCATATTCAACCACATTATTAGTTGTCTGAAATTCAAGTTTGAAAGAAAAAGTGGAACTTTCCTTCAAAGGAGAAATAAGATCAATCCCTGCACTAGCACCTTCTTTGGAACATTACCCATCAAAAAACATTTTCCATACCTTCGATCCTTCATGATTGATTTGATTTTCAGCAGGCTTTAAAATCTAAAATTTTTATGTAGGTAAGGCGGAGTCATCCATATGTAGAATGCTTGAACCTACTCCAGTTGTTCTAGCATATATCAGATGATTAGTAGGGTTTTTGCTGTCCCTAATGATATATGTCAGCTGAACTTCTCTGTAAAGTATTCTTTGTTCTCCTCCAAAAACAGGAACAGCAGCATAAGTTAAATCCATTTGCAAGGTTCCTCCCAACCTTTTAATCTATGACCTAGAAAGTAACATACCAAATCTGGGAGGGATATCAACTATAACAATATCCATTACCATCCCTCTCATAGGTAATTGGAAAAGACCCACTGCAAGGTCTTTGACGATACCAAGGCATTGGACTTTCCAGGAATCAAAAGAATAGAGATCTTGGTACTCTCTAGTTATCTCAAGACCTAGTTCATCCATAACTACCTTGGGCATTAAATTATGTGAAGCTCCAGAGTCCATAAGACAATTATGCAGGGTCTTTTCATGAATATTCAGAGATAGATAGAAGGGAGGGGTAGAGTCATCTCTATCTTCTACCAATGGACCTAAAATAACAGTGGGCTTATCATCTTGAAGGTTAACAAAATCACATACTACTTCAGTAGGTGAAGGCTGAAAAGCTTTCATAAAATTATTTTTGAAATCTTTCTTTTTCATGAGTTCTACAAGGGGAACAGGAATCTTGATTTTCTAAATCTCATTTTCAAAATTGAAGGAAGAGTGTGGTTTGTGAGCAATTTTTACCTCAAGTGAAATAAAATCAGCCACTACCAAAACTTCTAGTCTGTCAGGTTCGATCACTTGTTTCTCTGCTAGATTATCAGATGCTACCAGAATTTCTGGTCTCCCAGATTTTTCCGCTGAAATTTTAACTGCATCTTTATTATTCTTTGGCTGTGCAACAGGCTTATAATTGTCATCAATTTTCTTTGATCTGAGATTCTATATGATTTGATGACCAACTGCAATCATGGAATGATTAGGACTCACTTCATTATTCTGAGTATATGACATGAAGTCTTCATACTTTGCCTGTGTAAGCTGAATAATCCCTTCTTTGTCTCTAAGACAATTTATATCAGCACCTCTTTCCAACCCTGCAACTTCTTCTTCATCTTCAAATATAACATTCTACAAAGGATGCTACACCTTTTGATCATCAACATCTCTTCTGTCTCTCTGCATAATTTGAGGAGCATTAGGTCTTCTAAACTGCTGTCTATTTGGACAATCAAATGAAACATGTCTGGTAGTAGATGGTCTTACTTCCATCTTCAACTTAGAAATATCAGTAGTAAGTGATTTGACCATCTTGGTAAGCTCATCTAGCTTAGGATCTATTTCAGAAGTTCCTAAAGTAGAAACTTCATGTTTTTGGTTTCTTTTTTCTCTGTCAATTCCTCCTCTAAGTCTATTAGCTGCTAATATATTTGATTCTACCTCCAGTGCATTGTCCTGTTGTTATGAAACTAGCTCACAAAAGGATATAAAATATAGATCAACGCCTTAGAAATAAGCCTCTTATAGGGGGCAACCTCCTTTAGATTACACAAATGAACGATTCTTGGATGATACAAATGACAAGACCTCCTTTCTATATATAGGAGTCTAAGGGGTCATAATATAATCAGAGCTGACATAACAATAATAATGTAAGGGAAAAATAATAACAATAATGGGCTTCTATGGGGCACAATAGTAACAATATGGGGACGACATGGGTAAAACAATATAATAAGGGGGTTGTACTAATAACAATAAGGGGTTACACTAGTAGTATAGGGGCCTAACATGCCCCTCTCCTTCAAAAAGTGTTGTCCTCAATGCTTGAGTAGTTCTTGATTCTTCTGTATAAAATTCTTGTCCTCCCATGTGGAATCTTCACTGGGTAAGTTCTTCCACTTGATGAGATACTCTGAAATTGATCGATTTCGTAGCTGTCAGGTTATTGTTTCTATGACTGCTGCAAGTTCCAATATGATTTTTCCTTCCTCTTCAAGTTCTGGCAATATTGTTTGAATTGGGATCTTCTGCAACTTTTGAATGAGTGGCCACACTTCTTCATCCTTCTTCCATTCATCCCTTGCTTTATTTATCCAATTTGGTTGGATAATAGAAATAGCACAAAACAATGCTTCCACATCCTCATCCTTTCTTGAGAGTGCATCTGCAACAAAATTTTTCTTCCCTTTTCTATAGATGATGTCAAAGTCATAACCCACCATATTTATGACCCATTTTTTCTGTTCTTCTAAAGATAATATTTGTTCTAAGAATTATTTAAGACTATCATGATCCATTTTTACCTTGAAGTGTCTTCCCATTGGGTAAGGTCGCCATTTCTTAAGTGCATGTAGTATTGCCAACATTTCCTTCTCATAAATAGCTTACTTGAGATGTAGCCGTAAAAATACCCAATCACCTACATCAAAAAAAATTTCACTGCTCTGATACCAAATTTTATGAAACTAGCTCACAAAAAGATAGAAAAGATAGATCAACGCTTTATAAATAAGCCTCTTCGAGGGGGAAACCTCCTTTACATTACAAAAATGAACAATTCTTATATGATACAAATGACAAGACCTCCTTTCTATATATAGGAGTCTAAGGGGTCATAATATAATCAGAGCTCACATAACAATAATAACGTAAGGGCACAATAATAACAATAGTGGGCTTCTATGGGGCACAATAATAACAATATGGGGACTACATGGGCACAGCAATATAATAAGGGGGTTGCACTAATAACAATAAGGGGTTACACTAGTAGTATAGGGACCTAACATGCCCCTCTCCTTCAAAAAGTGTTGTCCTCAACGCTTGAGTAGTTCTTGATGCTTCTGTATAAAATTCTCATCCTTCCATGTGAAATCTTTAACGAGTAATTTCTTCCACTTGATGAGATGCTTTGAAATTGATCGATTTCGTAGCTGTCGACTTCTCAGTTCTATGAATTCTTCAAGTTCCAATATGATTTTTCCTTCCTTGTCAAGTTCTGGCAATACTGTTGGAACAGGGATCTTCAAAAACTTTTGAATGAGTTCCCACCCTACTTCGTAATTCTTCCATTCATCCCTTGCTTTGTTTATCAAATTTGGTTGGATAATTATACCAACCTCTACCATTTCTGCAACCATATGTTCAATTTCACTCCTTTGGGAATATGGATATCTATAAGGCCTGACGTTTGGAGGAATACTTCCTGGAATAAAATGAATATCATGATCATGATCACAAATACGTGGGAGACCTTTGGGAGTCTCAAATACCTTGGAATGATTGTCCAAGGCTTTTTGGAGATCTGGAGAAATACATGATTTTGATGTGGGAACCATTAGCGAACATAATTGTGCAATTACACCTTGTTGTTCTTTCTTTAGAAGCTTTGTCTTTCCGTCAAAGCTGATTATCTTTCCTGGTTTCCCTGTGATACCCCTTAATTCAACTTCCTTTCCTTCCGAAGAAAATTTCATAAAAAATTCTTGAAAATTAAAAGCTATTGTACCCAAGGATTGTAGCCATTAGACTCCTAATACAACATCAGTACCACCCATTGGAACGGAAAACATTGGGCTATTCAATACATATTATCCCATGGATAGCTTTATATTATGGCACTTTCGAGAGAAATTTATGGTTCCTCCACTTACAACCATCGCTTGACACTCTGGTGCTGGATATAGGAAGCAATTCAATTACTTGGCTATCTTACAATTAATAAAATTATGGGTACTACCCAAATCAATCAACACTATTACCTTTTTCTTCTTGATATGTCCTTCTATCTTTATAGTTTGAGGAGTGGTAATTCCGACAAATGCATCACAAGATATGGTCGGATTCATTTCTTCTTTCTCTGGGGTTGGTTCCTGTTGAAGCCCCGAAAATCGGGTCTACAACAAGGGGGATACCCACCCGGTCTGGACCTTGGTTAACAGCTCCTTTTCCATTTGGTGTGGTGGGTCCAACTGGGGATATGGGACTAGTTTCCCAATCTATGTGTGTGTGTTAAGAATTGATATTTCCTTCCTAATAACTTCTAAGTAAAATGCTTTTATTCTAAGTCTAATTTAACAACATGCAATTGTATTCTAAAGAATAGAAATATCTAATTCTAAAACTAACCCAGGATTTAATCTTTCCATTATGTGATCTAAAATAGTTTCTACAACAATTGGTAATAAAGATCATTCAATTGTTATAAGAAAAGAATTCAATAATGATGAACTGTTTCATATAAAAAGTTAGCCGAACAGTTGTGAAAAACATATCACATAATAAGTCACTCATATATTAAGCATAAATAAATGGCTATCATCATACAGAAGTGCCAAATGATAACTCAAGCATTCAAACATTCATACATAAATATCTAAACATGAATATCACCATAACACATAAGCAGAATTTGTTAAGAGATAAAAGTACCATTTATAACAAGTTCTACTCATGAGCTCCAGCAATAATGATTTATCTCTTCTTAATTCAACATCTACTAAGAGTACAAAAGTGCAATTTCAATAGCAGATATTAAACATAGATATCAATAAATCTTGTTCCATTCATTCATCAAAACCTCCTTGGAGGGTGGAGAAGTTCATGTTTTGAGGACAAGTTTTTGATAAATTTTAGGACCCTTCTATAAATGCATGAGAAGGGTTTAAATACTACTAGCTAAATCTAAAAATAGTTTATTACAAAAATATAGGAGGCAGTTTAAATGACCATCCTCATTTCAGGCAAAAGGAAAGAAAAACTAAAACTAAAACTGAATCTAAAAGTAAAACTAGCAATTAACTGTCTATGTATCTGATCTTTGTAGTCGTAAGCATCTAGCATCGGCTTGAGGAGAGTTGGCTGGCTGAACTTCGACTTTAGCTGTCCATCGAAAATGGAATCGACAAGTGCTGGCGCCATTTTCTCGGTAGCATTAGTGAGACATTTCAGAGTCATGCACTGACTATGTGGTTTAACCAAGTACTACCAGTAAGAATCCTAATTTAACTTGGTTAACCTTTTGATGGACTCTGCTCTTTCTTGAGCTTTTTGTCTCTAGCTTGCCTGTAGATGCTGCACATTTGGTAGAAATTTACATACCACTTGAAGATATCCCTGATAAATACCATTGGTTTTTAGAGTTCGAGTTTTGCCTTTCACCTTTAGTACTTTTTTCTACAATTTTCCAAGCTTACAGGTGACTGAGTGATTAGAGGCTTTCCATTTCAAGAGATTTTGCCTGGCGATGCGTGATTAGCGTTAGGCGCTAATTGGAAATTGCCTCCGTTTCTTGATCCAGGTTTCCCTAGTGTTATTTTTTGCCTCTTGCGCATTTTTTTTTGTTAGAGGGTGTAAACCTTAAATTTTGTGGGAGGAATGACTCCACGAGTTCTTAGCTCCAAGTTTTAAACTATCTATTTGGTATCTCAGCGCTATCCAGTACCCATTTGACCATGTCCATGTATGGAAGAATCTTGGGTCTTGCCGCTATCCAGTGTAAGAACGAGCATGCTAGTTCTGTAATTGACGTCTCCGACGACCCGCGTGAGTCTGCAGTAGCTGTAACCTCCATTACTCTGGTATTTTCTTCCTCTAGTAGACTGTGCATGCCTTACCAAGTATTAATGCCAACATCTCTGTTACAGGTGGTGTCCGTGTATAAGGGCGTCATTTCTTTGTCTTTAGAACTCGGAGCCTTTCCTTTCTTTCCCATAATATTTTGAACACTGCTATGTATACCTCTCTGCTTTTCGCTCCTGCAATTTGCAAATGAGGAAAGAGTAATGATAAGAAAAAGGTGATGAGAAAGCTTTAAATGCTGAAATCATATAAAATATATCACCTTACATGAAATGGCTCTTTGATCAAATCAAAACCATATTTCATTAATGATTTCCAACTCACTCATTAAATTAATATTAACACGCATAACTAGGCATCGGTTTGTGGAAATGATTTTTCGAACGATGAGCCTTGTAGATCTGCGATAAGGAGATTTTGTGATTTGTTTCACAATATCGCAGATCGCAATATCGCAGATTCGTTACGTGTGACAATCATCCATTACCATATGTTTTCTGCGAAATGCGATTTGCAAGATGCGCCATCGCATATCGACAGTTTGAGGTATTTCACGTTAACTGATACTTGAAGCACATTAAAAATGCGATGCGATGAAGTTATTTTAATACGTGATCTCGCATCATTATTTCGCAATCTTAGGATTTGGTTTGTAGGAAAGCATCTATTACCTTTTTGCGATGTGATGTGATGCTTTTTATTGAGAGAATGGTTTGGTTCGAATTTATCATAAAACTTAAGTCCTTTTAGATTTTTAGGGTATTCTCCTAAGTTTAAGATAATAAGATTTATTCAAAAAGGAACAAAGTCCTAATTTTATTTTTTTTTGAATTTTTTGGATAAGGGTTCCTACTTATTTAGTATTAGTGATAATACTAAATAAGAAGGGGGGTTGTTGCTGGCCACAACAATTGGCGATTCACTTGGAAGAACCAGTTATCTCTGCTTTTCTTTTGAATTTTATAAACTTCCAAAACAGAAGGTTTTTTAGAGTATCAAATTTTATTATAGAAAGATAAAGTACACCATGCTTTCAGCTGTTAAGGATAGTTTGTTTCTTCTATGTTAACTTTGGTTATTTACTTCCTATAGCTAGTCATTGTATTTACATCAGCCACTACTTGGCTTATAAAGATAAAAACAAAGTCTTCTTTGTAAATCAGTGTTAAATATGCTCATTTGTCATAGGTAGAGCCTCTGCTGTCAGCAGGCGTTTATAGCCTCGACAGGGTTACCTATTACCCAGCAATGATCATGTATCCTACTTGGAGAAATATACAATTTTCAAAGGGAAATCCATATCCACACTTATTTCTTTTATTTTCTTTTAATCCTTAAAGAACAATGCCTTGGTTTGGTAGCCAAATTATGATAGTGCCACTCACTTGATTTATAACTTTGCTGAACAAGCTGGCTTGTGATGAGATCCCTTGTATTTTGATTGTAATAATATCGAGTCATTGCCCTGTTGTGATATGTAGTTTTGGCAAAGTCAAGAAGCTATAATATCTATGATCATGATAAGTCAGCTCGTGATGAGACCTCTTATTCTTTAAGTTAAAGTGTATCGCTGGATTATTCCTTGAAGCTCGTAATTCCCTAGGTGGGGAGGAAGTCATTGTTTCCTTAAGAATAGCTCTGGACGACAATAGTAGAGTTTTTGGAAAGAGCTTTTCTACAGAGAACCTTCGTTTTGTTATTGATACTTTTCATTTCACTGATATAAAACAAATTCCCACTAAAGGTCGTTTTTTATCAAAATTTACAAGGTTGAAACTAGTATCACTTTCAAGATTATAGCCTTTGACTGTATCTTTCAATAATAATGTATGATTTTCTAAATCAGTCCCATTTATACAAGCGAAAAAACAAAATTTTAAAGAAATTCTAGTCTTTTTCGTGAATTCCAAATGTAACCGATTACAACTGGTTTTATTATCAAAATAAATGAAAAGCTAATTTACAAAAATAGAAGAATGATCTCTTATGGAAAGTATTTTTTGAGGATTTGACCGTTAACAGGTAAAGATTCTCTTTTTCCTATTAAATCCTGTAACATAAAAGTAGATGGACCTATGATTTCTGCGATTTGGAAAGGGTCAAGCCACATTCGTTGAAATTTCATATGTTTGCCCTTTTCCTCATGAGCCTTATCCCATTTTAAAAATAGATCTCCAATCTGAAAGTCTTTTCTGGATATCATGTTTGAATCAAAATAAGCTTTTACTAATGCTTGGTGATGCGCATGAGTTCTTTTAGCCTGTTCTCGTTGCTCTTCTAGCTTAAGGATTTGTAGCTGCTTTAGTTGTAAGGAAGAAGTTGGTGTTTCATCAATAAATTGAACTAAGGCCAACGAAGGAATCGCTAGATGAGTTGGAAGGACCACTTGTTTCCCATAAACCAAATTAAAGGGAGAAGTGCCAATGGAGGCTTTCTGCCTTATTCGGTTTGCCCATAAAGCATATGTTAAGGATTTGTGCCAATTCTTATGAGTTTGATCAATGGTTCGTTTAATGATTCTAATTAACTTTTTATTTGTTGATTCAGCTAACCCATTCCCCTATGGGTAATAATTGGTAGAGTATTTAAGCTTAAAACCTATTTTGAGCACAAATTTAGTCATAGCATTGCCAGAAAAATACGATGCATTATCAAACATTAAAGCAGTGGGTAAACCAAACCTGGTGATTATGAACTGATCTATGAAATCAATGATGTGTTCGGCATTAGCTATCTTGAGAGGAACTGCTTCTACCCATTTAGTAAAATAATCTGTAGCTGTAAGGATATATCTATGTTGTTTATAAGAGTGAGGAACGATCTCACCTATTATATCCAATCCCCATTGATCAAAAGGTTGATCGATATTGACTGGTTGCAAAGGCAATGATGGTTTCTTTTGTCTCCCAACAACAGTTTGACAAACTTGACATTTCCTTACATAGCTATGCGCATCTTTGAATAGTGTAGGCCAATAGTACCCTGCGCGCAAGATTTTATGTGTTGTAGTATCTCCAGCATAATGTCCACCTGCTGGTCCATCATGGAGTTCCTGCAACACCTTTTCAGCTTTAGCTTTCTTGAGACATCGAAGGAGAACATAATCATAATTCATCCTAAAAAGTACATCGTTTACATGTTGATATTGCTTAGCCTTCAACCTTAGGGCTCTTTTCTTTGTATAATCTAGATTTGTAGGAGCATATCTGTTCTTTAGATAAAATATTATATTAGCGTATAATGATTCAATATCGTTTAGGATTACCTCATACATTTGTACTTCTGAAGATGGTATTTCGAAAATAAGCGATGCTTCGGCCAGGATTTTACAAAAGCCTTGACCTTTTATAATATTTGCTGGTTTAATTTCAATGTCGTATTCTTGTAAAGCAGTAACCCAATTTGCTCTCTTTTCACCCACATCTTTCTGTACTAGAAGATTTCTTACCGCTGGAAACGGTACAATGATTTTTGTATGGGTTTTAAGTAGGAAGGGTATGAAGTGTTTGATCGCTTTGAAAACAACATAAGCTTGCTTCTCGACGTTAGAATAATTTAATTCGGCTCCTTGTAGATTTGAACTGAAAAATGCAATTAAGGCTTTCACCATATCTTGATTTTCTTGAGTGAGTATCGCAGCATATGATCTATCAGAGGCAAATGTATATAAAATGAAAGGATCGAAGAAATTTGGAGTGGCTAAAGATGGGGCATTTACAATCGCTTGTTTAATCAGATTGAATGCTTCATATTCTTCTTGGTCCCATTTAAAGATTGAATTCTTTTTAATCATTGCTTGTAAGGGAGATACGATCCTTGAAAAGTCTGGAACAAATCTCTTTACAAAATTAATCTGGCCAAGGAAGGATTGCATAGCTTTCTTGTTGTGAGGCAAGGGTATTTTAGAAATCTCCCTGATTCTGTCGAGATCAATATGGATTCTAGATTTTGACACTATAAATCCAAGAAGTTTTCCTTCACTTAATGCAAAAAAGGTCTTTTTTGGATTAAGTGAAATTCCATACCTTTGACAACGTTGAAAGATCTGTTTCAAATCTCTGAGATGATTACCTCGTTTCTTGGAATATACAGTTATATCATCTAGGTAGATTACTACTGATTTGTTTACTAATCCCTTAAATGCTATGTCCATGGCCCTTTGAAATGTGGTGCCAACATTGATCAGACCAAAAGGAATCTTTTGATATGCATAAGTACCCCATTTGATTCTAAACGTGGTCTTTAATTGATCATCAAGGTGGACCAAAACTTGGTTGTAGCTGGAGAAACCATCCGAAAAGGACATTAATTCTGATCCTGCAACTGCTTGTAATATTTGCTCCATGGGAGGTAAAGGAAAATTATCTTTTTGGTAGGCTTTGTTAAGATTTCGAAAGTCAATGCAAATTCTAATGTCTCTGTTTTTCTTTCTAACGGGAACCATATTGGAAACCCATTTAGAATGTCGAACGGGAAAAATGATTTTGGCTTTCAATAATTTGTTGAGCTCAGACTTAATCTGATTTTCCAAATTAGGGTGGATTTTTCTCAGCTTTTGCTGGACATGTTTTTCATTGTCTATCATTGGGATAGTATGCTGAATGATAGAAGTGCCGTAAGTCTTAAGTTCATCATAGTTCTAGGCAAATAATCTTTTGTATTGTTTCAGGAGACGAATGTATGCTAATCTTTCTTCAGGGGCTAGGCCAAGACCTAGATTGATATTCTGTGGCTTGGTATCAGTTCCTAGATTTACTAATTCATAGTTCAGAGTTGAACTTTGAAGTTTTTAATTGGTAGATATTTTGAATCGGTCTTTCAAATCATATAAGTCTTCCAATTTGACTATTGATTTTGGCATAGCATTATTGGTGCTATCTTGTTGCAACTATTTGTCATGTTGGTCTTCATCTAAAATCTGATTATTGTAAGATCCCTCTAATGTGAGGAAGCTTACAATATCAGGATCATCTTTGAAAATTCTCCAATTGGTAATGTTATCAGGAATCGAGGGTCTAAAAATTAATTCAATTGAGAATATATCCGGGCTATAGTCCTCTGAGGGAATGAGCTTGGAAGCTATGTTTGCCAAGAGGTTAGCACTAGCATTTTGGAGTCTAGGAATTGATGAAATATTGAATGCTATAAAATGTTCAGTTAGATCTTGTACTAAAGATTGATAATTCTTTAAATGACCTGATAGACAATGTATAGTATTCCGTACCTGTCTAATTACAATTTCAGAATCTCCAAAAACTCGTAGATACTTGATATCTAGTCTGATTGCTTTGTATAATCCTTGGATTAAAGCCTCATATTCTGCAATATTATTGGTGCAGTCGAACTCAAGTCTACAAATTAGCATAGTTTTGTTTCCCTCTAGACTAACTAATACGCATCCTGCTCCTGCTCCATCGTTAGACTTAGAACCATAAAAAAATAACTTCCAAAATAAAGATTTATTTACAGGACTATGTATGAAATTAACACATTTAGAACTATATATTTGAGAAAAGTTTTCTACTTGAGATAAAACAGAATGTTCTAAATAAGGCGAAGTATGAGCATTGAAATTTCCTAAGAAAGAGTCAACAGAATAGTTTCCAATTATGTTGTTGCTGTATGCTACAGGTTCATTTTCTCCTTCCAATTCTGTTACTATGTATTTTTGATGCCTTTCTCGCTCAACCTTTATTTGATTTGGTTTACCATTGTAAGGGAGCCACATATGCGACCAATCAGTTGCAAAATATCCATGAAGCTTTTCAGACCAATCCTTGCTAAGAATTAAGCCATAAAATTCTGGAATGTCTGCAACTAAAATATCAATAACTTGACATACCTTTGGATTAGATTAAAGCCTTATGGTAACCTAATTTAGTTCACTGATCACTTCAACCTGTGACAGGTCCAGCTGAACTATGTGTACTATAGATTTTTGAGGTTGAACATTCAGCTTTACACATATTGATTTAGGTAAAATATTGGATGAAGCTCCTGAATCAACTAAACAATTATGCAAATTTTTGTTGAAAACTTCATAAGTAAGAAGAAATGGGGGAGTATGAGATCTTGACCTTCCTCCAATTAGAGCGATGTCATTTGGATCAACTTTACTAGTCACAGTATTTGGAGGTCTTCCCATCTCGTGAGAAGCTTGCGAGATTATAGTGGTAGGAAAAGGTGCAACTGGTATTGCATGTAACTCTTTCAAAAGCAGTTTTTGTTGATTTTTTAACTTGCTCAATTCATAAAAAGTAATGTTAGCCCTAGTATTCTTCATGTCTTCTATAATATTATACTCCATCTCATCAGAAAAAATCAATGTTTTAGATGGAGTTGGTGAATCTATTTGGACTGGGCTTGTTTGAGTCGCTTTAGGTGACATTTTCTTTCCTGCAACTTTATCCTTAGACATTGAGCTTGTGCTCTTTGGCTTAGGAGTTGGTTGAGGAGTATTGGGCTGATTTCTACTTCTAGTACTGACTGGCGATGCCTCTTGATCCTCTTCATCTAGGAGGATAAAATCCCACATTCCCTGTACTTCTACAACTTCTTCTTCATTCGTAGGCTCCTCGTTGGAAATTTCCTCTTCTTCTTCTTCTGATTCAGCATTTGTGATAGCATTGGGAGGCTTTGGATCAGTTGAAGGATTTATTCTATAAGGCTTGTAAGGCTTTTTAGAAGAAATCTTTGTTACTTGTTTCTTAATGTCAACCATTTCGTTAGACATGGTTTTCAAAACTTTCTGCAATCCTTCTAAATCAAATGGGTCTTTGGAATGATTTTTCTTTGGATCTTCTTTAAAAGTGACCTTCTTAGATTTCCGTTCGTCGACAACATTTTTCTTTTCTAAAGCTATGATACGTTTCTTTATCATTATTGCTTCCTTCATATTGTTAGCTAAAGTTGTTTTGTTAGTTGTATCAACGAAGATTGCTATGTTTGATGGTAGAGTAGATATGTACCATTCACTTTGAACTTCTTCGCTAGGCTTAGAGGCGGTAGGAATTTTGTTCAAAAGTTTATTAAAACGTGAGTTAAAATCTTTGACAGGTTCCCTTGATTCAGCCCTAAGGTTAGACAGGTCATTGATCAGTGTCGCAGTAGACCTATCATCACCGAACTTAGTCAAGAATTGTTCTTGGAAAATATCCCAACTAGTGATAGATCCGGATGGTAATGAGAAATACCATGATCCGGCTGCTCCTTGGAAAGTGTAAGGAAAGAGATGAATGATAGCGTCTTCATTAGTAACACCATTGAGATTTATAGATAACATAAAGTTGTTTATGTGTTCTTCTACTAGCATGCTTGCTTCATGATTAAACTTAGGTAGCCATTTTTCAGGATGGGCTGGTAATTGACTCAAGGGCGTAGGCATTAAGACTGCCCCTGGGTTATTCCATGGAGTTTGGGCCATCGTTGAACTACTAATAGAGGAAAGTGTAGAAGATGATCCTTGCAGTTGGGAAGATGAGGATATTACAGTTCCAGATGATTGAGAAGGAGATGTTGAAGTTCCAATGGTCTGGTGGATGATAATTTGAAGTGGAGGAGTGGATGGTTGACTTCACGGTGGAGAGGTTGAGATGGATGATGATGACGAAAGAGTCTCACTATCAGACCCTTTAGGTTATTTCCTTGCTCTTTTACTTTTAGGTAGAGGTAATTCAGTTGGTTCAATACCAAAATTTTCACTCTGCAATCTAGTAAGGGGATGAGAAGGGTTATATTGTGAAATCACACTACCTTGAGATTTTTCAGATTTTTGGGGATATATAGAAAATCATTGAAGTTTATGGATCAAAGATTCAACTTTAGGAGGTTCAATAGTAGATTTCTCTAAAATATTCGGGTTTGTGGCAGTGGTTGTTGTTCTATTGACTTCTCGCTCAAGATTTAAATATTCTAAATGTGATGGAGAAGTCGGGGGAGATGGTGAGGGCGATTTACTCTCAGAATGGTATTTAGATTTAGATTTACTTGCCATTCATAGCTCAGGGCCCTCTTTCTAGCACCAAATATGTTGAAGCCCCGAAAATCGGGTCTACAACAAGGGGGATACCCACCCAGTGGGTTTGACTGGGGATATGGGACCAGTTTCCCAATCTATGTGTGTGTGTGTGTTTTGAATTGATATTACCTTCTTAATAACTTCTAAGTAAAATGCTTTTATTCTAAGTCTAATTTAACAACATGCAATTGTATTCTAATGAATAGAAATATCTAATTCTAAAAGTAACCTGGGATTTAATCTTTCCGTTATGCGATCTAAAATAGTTTCTACAACAATTGGTAATAAAGATCATTCAATTGCTATAATAAAAGAATTCAATAAAGATGAACTGTTTCGTATAAAAATTTAGCCGAAAAGTTGTGAAAAACATATCGCATAATAAGTCACTCATATATTAAGCATAAATAAATGGCTATCACCATACAGAAGTGCCAAATGATAACTCAAGCATTCAAGCATTCATACATAAATAATTGAACATGAATATCACCATAACACATAAGCAGAATTTGTTAAGAGATAAAAGTACCATTTATAACAAGTTCTACTCATGAGCTCCAGCAATAATGATTTATCTCTTCTTAATTCAACATCTACTAAGAGTACAAAAGTGCAATTTCAATAGCAGATATTAAACACAAATATCAAAAAATCTTGTTCCATTCATTCATCAAAACCTCCTCGGAGGGTGCAGAAGTGCATGTTCTAAGGACACGTTTTTGATAAATTTCAAGACCCTTCTCTAAATGCATGAGAAGGGTTTAAATACTACTAGCTAAATCTAAAAATAGTTTATTACAAAAATATAGGAGGTGATTTAAATGACCGTCCTCATTTCAGGCAAAAATAAAACAAAACTAAAACTAAAACTGAATCTAAAAGTAAAACTAGCAATTAATTATCTATGTATCTGATCTTTGTAGTCGCAAGCATCCAGCATCGGCTTGAAGAGAGTTGGTTGGATGACCTCCAAATTTAGCTGTCCTGCGAAAACGTAATCGACAAGTGCTGCCGCCATTTTCTCGGCAGAATTAGTGAGACATTTCAGAGTCATGCACTGACTGTGTGGTTTAACCAAGTACTGCCAGTAAGAATCCCAATTTAACTTGGTTAACCTTTTGATGGACTCTGCTCTTTCTTGAGCCTTTTGTCTCTAGCTTGTCTATAGATGCTGCACATTTGGTAGAAATTTACATACCACTTGAAGATATCCTTGATAAATACCGCTGGTTTTTAGAGTTCAGGTTTTGGCTTTCACCTTTAGTACTTTTTCCTACAATTTTACGGGCTTACAGGTGACTGAGTGATTAGAGGCTTTCCATTTCAAGAGGTTTTTCCTGGCGATGCACAATTTGCGCTAGGCACTAATCGGAAACTACCTCCGTTTCTTGATCCGGGTTTCCCTGGTGCTATTTTTCGTCTCTTGCGCACTTTTTTTTTTGTTAGAGAATGTAAACCTTAAATTTTGTGGGAGGAATGACTCCACGAGTTCTTAACTCTAAGTCTTAAACTATCTATTTGTTATCTCAGCGCTATCTAGTACCCATTTGACTGTGTCCGTGTATGGAAGAATCTTGGGTCTTGCCGCTATCCAGTGTAAGAACGAGCATGCTAGTTCTGTAATTGACGCCTCCGACGACCCGCGTAAGTCTGCAGTAGCTGTAACCTCCATTACTTTGGGATTTTCTTCCACGACTAGACTGTGCATGCCTTCCCAAGTAGTAATGCCAACATCTCTATTACAAGTGGTGTCTGTGTATAAGGGCGTCATTTCTTTGTCTTCAGAACTCAGAGCCTTTCCTTTCTTTCCCATAATATTCTGAACACTGCTATGTATACCTCTCTACTTTTCGCTCATGCAATTTGCAAATGAGGAAAGAGTAATGATAAGAAAAATGTGACGGGAAAGCTTTAAATGCCGAAATCATATAAAATATATCACCTTACGTGAAATGGCTCTTCGATCAAATCAAAACCATATTTCATTAATGGTTGCCAACTAACTCATTAACTTAATATTAACACGCATAACTGGGCATCGGTTTGTGGAAAATATTTTTCAAATGATGAGCCCTGTAGATCTGTGATAAGGCGATTTTATGATTTGCTTCGCAATATCGCAGATTCGTTACATGTGACAATCATCCATTACCATATGTTTTCTACGAAATGTGATTTGCGAGACGCGCCATCGCATATCGGTGGTTTGAGGTATTTCACGTTAACTGATACTTGAAGCACATTAAAAATGTGATGCGATGAAGTTATTTTAATACGTGATCTCGCATCGATATTTCACAATCTTAGGATTTGGTTTGTAGGAAAGCATCTATTACATTTTTGCGATGCGATGCGATGCTTTTTATTGAGAGAATGGTTTTGTTCGAACTTATCATAAAACTTAAGTCCTTTTATATTTTTAGGGTATTCTCCTAAGTTTATGATAGTAAGATTTATTCGAGAAGGAATAAAAGTCCTATTTTTTTTTTTTTGAATTTTTTGGATAAGGGTCCCCACTTATTTAGTATTAGTGATAATACTAAATAAGAAGGGGGGTTGTTGTTGACCACAACAGTTCCTAGTGAGTATACTTTTCTTTTGATGTTTCTTGATACTTTTCTTCCTGATATTTCACTGCTTGAACCTTCTTCTTCTTGATATGTCCTTCTATATTGAGAGTTTGAGGAGTGGTAATTCCTACCATTGCAATACAAGATATGGTCTGATTCATTTGTTCTTTCTCTAGGGTTGGTTCTTGATGTATAACCTATTATTTTGACGTTTCTTGATCCTTTTTGTCAGTAGGAGGCCTTTCTTATAGCATCGATGTCCCACCTTCCTTCAAACCGTCCATGTCTTTCTTCAAATATTCCATGCCTTTATTCTAATATGCTTTCATATCATTGATATTAGCTTCCATGGCATAGATAAAACTATTTATCTTTTGCTTCTCTAGAATATCATTTATCCGTATATTCAATTTTTGAAAGTCCTCAATTTGCTCTGCCATTGAACCCTTTTGTTTGAGATTTATCAATTGGCTAAAAAAGGTGTTTCTCTTTGTATCCTCATAAAGTGCTATCATTTCCTTTGTGAAAATTAACCACGTAACAAGTGGTTTACGAGAACAAAGCCCTTTATACCATAAAAATTGATCCGGTTCTAAATAATTAGATGCAATACGTACCTTTTGTAACAGTGGTACACCATGTAGATCAAAATATTTCTCCATCTGTAGTATCCAATTTACCAGATCCTTGCCATCAAACTTCCTCATATTGTCTTTTCTTGATTTTAGGAACTCGATCTTGAAATGACTGTAACTCTACAATTTTGTCTCTTCTAGTTTTGAAATCGTGATCTGTTGTAGCCCTCTATTTCCTCTTTCCAATGGCACTAGTCTGATTGAAATTGGATTCTCCAAGAAAGAGTTATGCACAATGTCCCAAAATGACCTGATTATATACCTTTTAAGAAGATAGAACTTGTATGAAGTTCCATGTGTCACTATTTCAACCTTCAAATCTGAAAAATATACACAAAAAACTACAATCTATCCTCTTTATGTAACTTACTAAATTTCAATCTAATGCTCAGAGAGACAGTTATGATGATTTTCCCAAGGTCACCTGTTTAGGAAGTAATTTGGGAGTCTGGAAAAACCCTAAATTCCTCATATCATATATCCAAAAATACAACGAGCCAAGATCTAAAATTTGGACCCAAGGTTCAAACTAATTTCTTCTCACATGGGATTTTTTTCTAGCTTCTAAAACTTTGTAGAAAAAACGGTATAGAAAAAATTCCACGATGACCCATTTTAGATGAAATTGTGGAGCTTGCTAAAACCCTAAATGCCTCAGATCATATCTCTAAAATTGTAGTGAGACAAGATCTGAAATTTGGACCTTAGGTTTAGTGCGATTTTGGCTCAATTGGGTTTTTTGTTTCGCTTTTGAAACGTTGCGGAAAAAAAGTTATAGCGAACATTCAACGATGACGTGTCTGGAGTAGCGAAACCCTAGAATCCAAAGCTCTGATACCAAATGGTATGAAACCAACTCACAAAAAGATAGAAAAGATAGATCAACACCTTATAAATAAGCCTATTTGAGGGGCCAACCTCCTTTACATTACGCAAATGAAAAATTCTTGGATGATACAAATGACAAGACCTCCTTTCTATATATAGGAGTCTAAGGGGTCATAATATGATTAGAGCCAACATAACAATAATAATGTAAGGGCACAATAACAACAATAATGAGCTTCTATGGGGCACAATAGTAACAATATGGGGACTACAAGGGTACAACAATATAATAAGGGGGTTGCACTAATAAAAAAAAGGGGTTACACTAGTAGTATAGGGGCCTAACACCTACATTTGTGATAGCGTAGTAGATCTTCTTTCCCTCAACAATAAACAAAAGTCATGATCAAAAGAACCAACATAAGTGATTTTAGATGAAGCTTTAGTAAGCTTGATTTCAGGAGGTATCTTGCTATACATTTTATTGAATCTCTTAGAAAAATCAAAAACCGATTCTCCTTCTTTTCTTTTGATTGCACCAAATTCTTTGATATAATACAAAAAATCTTTCTTGTCACCCCATTTTCTTAAAAATGTATCATCTATGACTTCAATTCCAGTGATGCTACCAATTTTCAAAGATCTAAACCATTTCCTTACATCACCCTCAAGGCTCTAAACAAAAACTCTCATCCAAACATCTTCATGGTTAATGTTCAGATTATTAGCATAAGCATAACAATTAGCAAGATGTTCTTCAGTTGTTATCTCCCCTTCACCATTAAATTTAGGCATATACTTGAGATAATCTCCTGCAGGTAATTCATTCATATGCTGAGGTAAAACTAAAGGAGCATACCTAGAAGCAACAATTCCATCCATTCGGTTAGGGGGTGGATTAGGACTTGCCATGGTGTGAGTTACTAGAATTTGTGGAATAACAATTAGAGGATTTTAAACAGTAGATGAGGAAGCACCAACACTTGATGTAGAGGTTATTTGTTGATAGGAAATCGAGAGAGGTACAAATATTTTTGTAAAATCAAGAGACATAATTTTCTGTACTTTTTTAGGAATAGCTTTTGAAAAACCAAAAGCAGAAGAAAAAAGCTTTCACTTACTCTTTTTCTTGATTATCTTCTCAGGATGAGAGACTTGGTTTTTCAAAGGAGAATATGGGTTTTTCCTGGTTCTATCCTTTCTTGGAGACAGAACTTCACAATGGAGTCGCTAGGTGTAAAGCAGCCTAAAAGGACGGCTGGAACTGTATACCTCAAAACCAGATTTACAACTTTGCTACCCAGGGATAAAATTCAATTCACCTCCCCGGCAACAATGCCAAATATGTTAGCGCAACGAGCTACTCCTACACTGCGAAAGGAGTAATCCTTACACATCATGATTTCATTTCAAAATTTAAAAGGTTTTTTGAGTGGTGGGATGGATTTTGAAGGAGTTTTGAAATGATTGTGTTCCTCTTTAACTTTCATGCATTTGGCAAGATGTGGCAAGCATAAATTGCGTGGTTAAGTGAGTAATATAGGGGAGCAGAGGAAAGAGAATAGGTAGCTGATAAATATCCTAAGAAAAGTGAGTATTTTAAGACAATCACTTCAACTACATAAAAAGCCTTGTGATAAAATTTGTTTCTTGGCAAGGAAAATAACAATTAGAAGGTAAGAAAATGTATAAAGTATTTCATAAATCTTTTGTGAAACCTTCTCTAACAATTTCTACTTGAACTGATATTATGATTTACATAAAACTACATAGTAGATAAGTCATCATTAGATCCTCTTAATGATTTCTCACTCATACTATACTAGCTATTGTATTTTATCATTTAAAAGATTAAAACGGGCTTGACAAGGAAACCAACAACTAGAAAGTAAAAACATGTATAAGTATCCCACAAATCCTTTGTGAAACTTTCACTAACAAGTTCTACTTGAAACATATATTATAATTTATAGAAAACTGGATAGTAGATAAGTCATCATCAGATCCTCTTAATGATTCTCACTCACACTATACTTGGCTACTGCAAATTTATAATTCAAAAAATTGAAACAAGGAAATAGACAAAACACACATTAGATATAACTTGAATCACAAAATCCTCCAGCATGAAGTGCAAGAAAAGCTATTTTATTAAGCTGAGTCTTCAGGTGAACCGAAATCCAACCCTGAAATGATATTTACAAAAGATATATATAGAGAGAGAGGCACCAACTCCAACTCTCCTAAATTGGCGGTTCCACTATTTCCTTGTTACCTAGGTGTCTTTTAGATATTAAAAATATCTCCCACCGAATTGCAACAGAAAGTATAGGTGTAGATGAGAAGAAGAGGAAAAATGACACTTGGCTGCTGGAAAAAGTGACTGGTTGCTCCTTTGGCTACTAATTTTTCTCTTTATGGTCTTAACTATTAAATGATCATATGGCTTCATTAAATAGAACCTTCAACAACCTCATAACTATCTCGTATCTATCATCTTCCTTATCCATAGTGTTATGGGTTTTTGTCTTTCCAAAACTGACCCGGAGGTTTTCTACTAAGAGCTGTATATTTCTATTGAAACGGTTGCTACCAGAAATTCTGGTAATACTTGTAATAGCGAAAAAACTAGAAACACTTCCATGATTTACGGTAGGATAACGTTTTCACTTCAAAATTTTAATAGAAAATACTTCAAAATACCTGTATATGCTTGGATATTCTGAGCTTTAATATTCATATTCAAAACTTTGACTTAATATGTAAAAAGGTATTTTCTTTAAGGGAAATTACCCTTTCATTCCATGTGAGTTGCAGCCTCTGCAAGCTTATCCAAGTTTGTTTTATTTCTGGTAGCAGATTTTGACCTTGTGATTTTGGCTGTGTCTTCTTGGATGATGGTCTCTTCCTTTTCTGCTTCTTTTTGGACCTTTCTTATTTTGGAAGGCTCTAATGGCTGGTCCATGGGAGCTTTACCTCTTTGCTTCTTCAAAGATCTTCTGATTTCTCCAATTGAAGCATCCTCAGTATGCAACTCTGCATGTTGTTCATCTATGGCTATTACTTCAGTCAGTAAACTAGGATTATTTAGGGCTTTTGATTTTAGTTTGTATTTGTTTCTTTCCCTAGTATGTCTCTTCCTAGCTCCAGCAACTGGTTTTATTTATTTTTTCTTGTTTTTATTGGTCCTTTCATACCCTGCTTTTTTCAGCAATTCCACATCAAAATTAGTAGGATGGTTTCCTTGTTGTTGTTTATGTGCTTTCGGGATTTTAGGAAGCACCTGTGCTTTAGATTTCTCTTCAGCTACAAGTTTTCTTCTCTAAGTTCTTGTGTAAACCTTAGGAAAAGGTCTAAAAGGAGGAACCATTTTCATGGTTTTTGTTTTCTGGGCAGAAGAGATTTAACCTTGCTCCTTTTTTTTTTCAGATTTAGCAGCTAAAGGCTTCTCTTTGCTACTTTTGGTACCTATGCTTACACTTTCCATCTTTGCCTTTCCTTTGGAACTTCCTTCAGCCAATGTAGTTGATGTCCTTTTTGTCTGAACCTGTGTTGAAGAAGATTGAGCAATTTCTTGGGGTGTTGAAGAAGATTCTCAGTTTCTCCCTAGTTACAACTTTTGTTAACATATATGCAGGATTCGGGCTAGTGTTTATCTTTTCCATCTTCAACTATCCATCTTCCAAAGTTGACCATATGAAATGGTACTTGAGCTGTATATGTTTAGTCTTGGAATGAAATGCAGAGTTCTTTGCAAGATTTATGGTACTCTGGCTGTCACTGTATAACTTGCCCAAATCCTGCTTCTTACCCAATTCATCAAGAAACCTTTGTAACCAAAACATTTCTTTACTAGCCTATGTAGAAGCAACATACTCTGCTTCCGTTGTTGAGAGTGAAACATCACTTTGCAGTTTTAAGACCCAACTGATAGCTATTCCACCTACAGTAAACACATACCCTGTTGTGCTCCTCCTGTTATCTCTATCACTTGCCATATCTGCATCAACATATCCCTATAGAGGAATGTTTGAACCACCAAAGCATAATGCTTGATTTGTGGTACCTTTCAAATATCTGAGAATCCACTTCACCGCCATCCAATGTTCTTTTCCTGGATTGTTCATGTACCTGCTTACAACTCCCAATGCATGTGCAATATCAGGCCTTGTGTAGACCATTGCATACATTAAGCTTCCAACTGCTGATGCATATGGAACTTTAGACATATGAGCCATTTCTTCCTAAGTCTTGGGACACTCCTCCTTACTTAATTTGAAATGGCTAGCCAAAGGTATACTAACTAGTTTTGCATTCTGCATATTAAACTTTTTCAACACCTTTTCTATGTACTCACTTTGAGACAATGTTAAGTTGCGATTCTTCTTGTCTCTATTTATTCTCATACCAAGGATTTGTTTTGCAGCACCCAAATCCTTCATTTCAAATGAGTTCACCAGTTTTCTTTTGAGCACATTTATTTCCTGCATGTTAGAACCTGCAACAAGCATGTCATCTACATACATTAACAATATAATATAGCTACCCTCATTTTGCCTATTGAGATAAACACAATGATCAGAGTGACATCTAGTATAACCCTGTTGAGACATAAACCTGTCAAATTTTAGATACCACTTCCTTGGAGCCTGATTTAAGCCATACAAGCTCTTCTTCAACCTACACACTAGTTTCTCCTTCCCTTTTACCTCATATCCTTGTGATTGCTGCATATATATCTCTTCCTCCAAATCCCCGTGGAAAAAGGTTGTCTTTACATCTAACTGCTCAAGATGCAAATCTTCAGCTGCTACTAGACTTAAAATAGTTCTGATTGAAGTCATTTTAACAACATGAGAAAATATCTCATCAAAGTCTATACCCTTTTTCTGTGCAAACCCTTTCACCACAAGTCTAGCTTTATACCTTTTTCTACCTCCATCTTCTTCCTTCAACTTGTAAACCCATTTATTCCGCCATGTTGTTTTACCTGCAGGAAACCTGACTAAGTCCCAAGTCTTGTTATGTGCTAAGGAGTCCATCTCTTCTTTCATGGCTTGCTCCCACTTCTTCCTGGTTTCTACCTGCACTGCTTCTTCATAACATTCTGGTTCACCAGAATCAGTCAACAGTACATAATATAATGAAGGAGAGTATCATTCAGGGGGTCTACTTATCCGGGTAGGTCTTATAACACCACTTTCAGGTGTTTGAGGTGTTTGTTTATGTTGTGGTTGTTGTTTTGGCCGTTGATCATTATGATTTTCAGGCACCATTACTTTTTTTGTGATCTCATCAAGCACTGTGTATTCTCTATTTTTTTTCTTGTTTCTTTTCCTGCAACTGATCCTTATACAAAAACTTTTCATTGAATATGACATCTCTGCTCCTAATGATTTTGTGTTTTTCATAATCATAAAAGCGATAACCAAAATCGTTAACACCATATCCAATAAAAGTAAATTTCTTTGATTTTGCCTCAACCTTTGTTCTATTTTCTTTATTATTGTGGACCAAGGCTTCACAACCAAAAGTTTTTAAAAATGAGTAGTTTACCTTTTTACCTGTCCATGCCTCCTCTGGAATACCACTATCCAAGGAACTTGAAGGCCCTATGTTTATTAGATAAACAACAATATCTACAACATCTACCCAAAATTGTAAAGGTAATCCTGCATGCAATCTCATGCACCTTGCACGCTCCATGATTGTCCTGTTCATCCTTTTTGACACACCATTTTCTTGTGGTGTTCCTAGAACTATCTTCTCTCTGCGAATTCCATTCTCTGAACAATACCTATCAAACTCTTTGCTGCAATATTCACCTCCATTATCTGATTTGAGACACTTCAACCTTTTTCCTGTCTCATTTTCAACCAAAGCTTTCCATTTCTTGAAGGTATCAAATACATCAGATTTATTTCAAATACAATAAATCTAGGTTTTTCTGGTTACATCATCAATAAAAGTAACATAATAATGAGAGCCACCAAGAGATGATACTTGAGCAGGTCCCCATACATCTGTATGCACAAGCTCTAATTTTTCGCTCTTATTTTCTTTCACAACTCTGAGGAATCTAACTCTCTTCTGTTTTCCATAAACACAATTCTCACATAATTTTAAATCAGCATGCTTCAAACCTGGCAACAAATTTCTTGAGTGAAGAATCTACATCCCCTTCTCACTCATGTGCCCAAGCCTATGATGCCACAATGCCATATCTTCTCTTCTAGAAGTTAAAGCATTAACAAAATTAGAAATACCATTGCATAAATACAATGTACCAACCTTTTCACCTTTTTCTATTACCAGGGATCCTTTAGTGATCTTCCAGGTTTTATCTGTAAAAGTAGTCACATAGCCTTCACCTCCTAACTGACCTGTTGAAATAAGATTTTTATTCAGATCTGGAACATGCCTTACCTCCTTCAATATCCATTGATTTCCATTCTATTGTTTTATGAAAACTGTACCCATTCCAATAGTTTTACAAGGTTTATCATCACCCAATCGAACCTGTCCAAAATCTCCTTGAACATAATCATGAAAATGTTTCCTATCAGGTGTGGCATGGAATGAGGCCCCTGAATATACCACCTAGGCATCAATAATATTTTCTAAAGAAAGAATCAAAGCATCTTGCAACACATCACCTGTCACATTCGCTTCATGATTGTTTTCTTGTTGCGTGTCTCCTTCTTTTCCCTTCCGAGACTTGCAGTCTTTCTTCAGGTTTCCTTTCTTCCCACATTTCCAGCACACTATCCCCGATTTTGACATGGATCTTCCTTTCCTTGACTTACTGCGGTATCATGGACTCTTTCCTCTTTCCATTCTTCTTCCCCTAGTCTCTGCGGTCAAAGCATTTCCTGATGTCTCACCGGAGCTTTTTCGTCACATTTCCTCGCTAAGGATTGCACCGACAACATCATCAAACTTTAAATTACTAGATCCAGAGACAAATTTACTAATGGACATAACTAAACCATTCCAATTTTCTGGAAATGAGCACAGAAATAATAAAGCCCTAACTTCATTATCAAAAGTTACCCCTACAGAACTTAACTGACTAGTAATTGTATTAAATTCATTTAAATGATCAGCAATAGATCCACCTTCTGGCATTTTCATATTAAATAAACACTTCATAAGATATACCTTATTTGAGGCTGAGGGTTTTTCATATAGTTTGGCCAATGTTGACATTAAACCCTCTGTTGTCGTTTCCCTTGAAATATTAAACGCTATTGACGCTGCTAGGCACAGCCATATTGTTCCAAGTGCCTTTCCACTCAATGGTTGGTACAGATCTCTCTAATATAGATAATCTTCCATCTGCATCTTCCACAGCTAGTAGTTTTGGCCATTAAATTTTCAACCCTAAACATACCATCTTCCACCATTGCTCCCACTTGAACCAGGGACCCTTCTCTTCTGCAATTTTATTAGCCAAATAGACCTTCAGCTCTGATACCAGTTGTTAGAAAATTATATATTACAGAGCAATGGAACACATAAAATATTGCAAAAATATAAACACATAAAACGCATAGAACAAGAGAGACATAGATACACGTGGTTCACCCAGTTTGGGCTACGTCCACAGAGAAACAGCCAATCCTTCCTTTTATATTATCCAGCAAACTAAAGAGATAAAATGTACAACAAATCCATTGTAATTCCCTCTTCGCTCTCAATATCCTCTCTCTTCCTCGCTCAGAATCTAGATCTACATAGACATAATACAATTCCCTCATGTATAGCAAGGGGTTGCCTTCCAGGGAAAAAAACCCTAAATTAAACATAACTTCTACTGTCAAATCTCCACCTAATGAATGACCTAGATTGACTACGAAATTACAACATTTTACAAGGTAATTTTACATCTATTTTTAGCTTTGGGGGCACTGCCCCCAAACCCCCCGCTATGGGGGGGCTACCAAAGGTCGCAACTGCCCCCCATGGACCCCCCGTGCAGTGTATATTTTACGGGCGGGGTTGCCGCCACATTACGAATGGGGGTCCAATGTGGCTATACCTCTAAATAAATAAGATAATCAGGCTCCAAACCCAACATTTGGTGCAGGTTGGCCTGCCCTGTAAAACAAGAAATGTTCCCAAGTTTGGTTTCTCATTTTCCGTTCTTCTTCAACCAGAACCTTGATAATTTCCTGATGATACAGGTTGTATTCTGATGCCTCATGGTGTGTTTGAATTTTGGCTACCATTTTGGTCAGGCTCTTCAATATGAAATAGGGTGGATTAAGAGTCCTCATACCTGCAAAATGAAAAAGAAACCTCATATGGTAAATACATACTACTATATACCTTCTCTCACAAGTGAGAAAAATCTTAACCAATTTGATTGTTTCTTCCCATTCCTTCTTAATATAATTGTTGGGAATTCCTTTGGCCCAGTTAGGATCTCTTTATTCATATCTAATAAAAGCATTGAGATCCCCTCCTGTAATGAATTTTTCCTTAAACCATTTTTCTCCTTCCTGGGGAAGGTTAAAAGCTTCTACAATTAACTGTTTTGAAACCTGCAATTTGAAACCAAATATGGTAGCTTCCTGTCCATTGAAAGTTTGAGAAAACTCTTGGGCTACACCTTGATGTGAGCCTTCTAACCTGGTGCAAAGTGGATACCAGCCTGCCTGAATTAATAGTCTTATAACACTTGGATTAACATCAACTAGCTCAGCTCCTTGAGGTTCAATTCTCTTAAGCTTTCCATCTTTCCTAGACTTTGGTGCCATGGATATCTGCTTGCTTGTTATGAAGAATATATGTCAACGTATGGAAGCTTACCCAACAGATGTTGTAGTTAGCTTGAATTAGGCTGCCTAAAAATCTGGGATGTGTTCTTAACCTCCTCAATCACTGTCTCCTTTGCTGCACTTCAGAAATTCGAAATGGTGAAATTTCCTCCATTTTCGAATATTTGAGATGAAGTTTTGGTTCAATCACATATGCATATAATCCTTCATGATTACATGAGATTTCATGTTATAATAGACAAAATGTAATAGTAATGATGAAGTTGGGTGGCTTTAGAGAGTCCAACTAATCTGCTACAGGTCGTTGTATGAGATTTCTTGCAAATCTCGCAATTTTCCTGCTTTAATTCAAACTGGCCGGAAATTCCGGTAGCGTATTACACGGAACAAAAAGAACGGCCATTGGAATTTAAACCTATGGCTAAGACTGACTCTGTAGTCATGTTTTAACTTTGGAAACACGAGTTTATTTAAGATCAGGGGGGTAGGCAACGACTGGCCATGGCTGTGACTGACACGTAGCTAATACGATCAACCAAATCGATTAACCACTACCACTTGACTTGAATCGAAGTTTTTGACCTATCCAATCAAGAAATATTATGATGTGGATTAATCATTTGCCATTATGACATGTGGACAATCGAAAATGGTTGCGTTTTTGGCTTTATTTTTTTAAAATGGGAGATGCTACCGATTCCGGTAGCATTGGAAAATTAAAAAAAAAAAACAAGAAATATAACAAGAATGAAAAAATTGTTCGAAAAATAGGGGAGACTGTCTGAACAAGAAAATCAGGCACTACCGGAAATTCTAGTAGCGTTTTATTTTTATTTTTTAATTTGCAAAATTAATCCTAAAAAAAACTTTTAAAACCTACTCATGACTTAGCCTAGAACTGTGCTAACATTGGCTCTGTAGGGGATAGATCTCTCCCTGCGAGGCTCTAATATTTTTTTGCAGTTTCAGTTCCTTGTCATTGGGCTATGGTGTCTTATTATGAAATCACATCGGTATTTACAGTGAACTCAAGCTACCAACAACCTTAGTAAAATAATTTTTTGAGAAAACACCCATTAAATGGGCCTCCATACAGTTCTGTCCCATCAAGATGCTACAACTCAAAAGTATTGTTCTACAAGACATTTGAGATTTTGAAAGGACCAAGCCATAAAGCATCAAATTTTGAATGCTTACCTGGATCATGGTTCTGTGCATCCAACTTCAACACCAGATCTCCAATTTGAAAATATTCCTTTTTAGTCCCTTTATCAAAGGCTTCCTTTACAACTTGCTGATATTTTCATACCAAATCATATTATTGTTCTCTCTTTTGTTGCACTTCTATGATCTAATAAATTCTTCTAATCATGTCATTTGGTTCAGCTTCATGATCTTGCAGTAGTTTGGCTACAGGAATAACTAATTGGAATGGAAAAACAACATCAATCCCATAAACCATTTGAAAAGGTGATGTATTAATAGACTTTTTGATTGTCACCCTATCAGCCCATAAAGAAAATTTGAGTTTTGAGTCCCAAGCTTTCTTGTTTTTCTCTAGCAACTTGGTGATGATTCTTACTAAACCTTTATTAGATGATTCAGCTAAACCATTCCCTTGTGGATAGTAAGTTGTAGAATGAGTAAGATGAATACCATAATCTTCACAGAAATTACTAATGGTGTGGCTTTAAAAGCAACTACATTATCTGCTACTAGTCTTGATGGGCATCCAAATATGGTTATGATTCCTTCCAGAAAGTTAATGATAAATTTATGAGTGGCATTCTTGGTATGTATTTCTTCGATCCATTTGGTGAAGTAATTAGTAGCAACAAGAATCCAATGATGTTTCCCACTTGAAGGTGGATGAATTTCACCAATGAAATCTAATCCCCACTACTAGAAAGGTGCAGAAATAATTATGGGCTTGAGAGGTAAATACTTCAGATGATTTTTACCAGCGAACCTTTGACATTTTTCACATGCTCTCACCTCAGCACATACATCAAAAAATAAGCTAGGCCAAAAATAGCCAGTTCTCAATATTTCATATGCAGTAGTTCTCCAATAATGATGACCTCCACAAACACTACTATGCATTTCAAATATGACCTTTTTAGAGTCCTCTGGATCAATGCATCTCAAAAAAACTCATGTAGGATCTTTCCAATACAAACAGTTAACCTTGATGTAATACTTAATGGTTTTCAACTTCAAATATCTCACTCTGCTTTTACCATAATCTGGATGAGGTTTAAAATATTTCAGAAAATAAATAACATCTTTGTACCAGCTACACTCAACAAGCTTTGAATCTACTATCATGTTGTCAATAGGTTCTGAAATTTTCCCTTCTAGATTATCATCCATGAAATCCAAACCCAACACTTTACAATTTTCTTCAGCAAGTAGTTTAGCTAATCCTTGACCTTTGATTAATTTAGTAGGATTTATCTCTAAATCAAATTCAAGAACTTTAGTCACCCATTTACTTCTCTTTCCATCAATATCAGGCTCAACCAGTATCTCTCTAATGACAGATGAAGGGACATAGGCTATCACTTGAGTATACAGAAAATAAACTCTAAAATATTTCAGAGCTTTAAGTAATGCATCAGCATGCTTTTCCAACATTTCGTACTTTAATTCTCCATCTCTAAGAGCTTTGCTGAAAATTTGTATGGGCGCTTCTTTATTTTTTGAATCCTTCTGTAACAAAACAACAACAATGGTGTCTTGAGAAGCAAATGAGAAGATTAAGAAAGGGTTTGAATATTCAAGACTTACCAATTGAGGTGCTTCAATGATAGCATTTTTTATCAGCTCAAATGAATTTCTAGATTCAACTATCCACTTGACTTCTTTGTCCTACCTTAGCATACAAGTAATATGTTTCACCACTTCAACAAAATTTGGGATGAATCTTTTGAGAAAATTGATCTTACCAAGGAAAGATTAAATCTCTTTCTTGGATCTTGGAAGTGTTAAATCTTGAATTGCAGTCACTCTTTTTGGATCAATCCTCGCTCCATTTTTAGAAATTATGTGACCTAATATCTTACCTTCTTTGAGAGAAAAATGAGACTTCTTCAGATTCAAGGATATACCATATTTTCTGCATTTAACAAATACTTGTCTCAAGTGCTGAAGGTGTTCTTGATCTGAAGCTGAAAAAATAGTAATGTCATCCAAATAGATGACCAAGAACTTATCCTTTTCTCCAATGAATGCAAAGTCCATAACACGTTGGAAAATAGCTCCAGCATTCATGAGCCCAAATGACATCTTTGCATACATGATAGTACCCCAAGGAGTAGTGAATGTTGTCTTCTCTCGATCTTCTGGCCAAAAAGATATTTGATTATACCTAGAAAAGCCATCTAACATGGAAATTATGTCTGACCCAGTTACCTTTTGAAGAATATGCTCCATCTTCAACAATGGATAGTTATCTTTCTTGGAGCTTTTGTTAAGATTTCTGAAATCTACAAACAATCTGATTTCACCGCTTTTCTGTCTTGTTGGCACTAGATTGGCAACCCAATCAGAGTATCTCAATGGAATAATGATTTTAGCATCCAACAATTTCTTCACTTCCTTTTCCATCACTGGTAGCAATAGTGGATTGATTTTCCTTAACTTCTGCCAGAAAGGTTTAGTACCATCTTTCAATGGTATTCTATGCTCAATGATAGATGTATCATATGTCTTAATATCTTCATATTTCTAGGAAAAAACATCAAAAAATTCATGAAACATCTTGTGATATTCCATCTTTCTTTCAACTAGTAAAGCTTTTGACAACTTCACATACCTTGGTTCTTGTGATGTACCCAAGTTGTAATCTTCTAATTCATTTGTTTTTTTAGATTTCTAGAATCTTGATGATCAACCTCAACTTGTTTTAGGTCTTTTTCTTTATCAATATTTAGAATAATAAACTCTTCAGCAACATCAATGAATTTTCTAATCTCCTGGTCATCTTCAAAAAATTTCCAATGCTTAACATTATCAGGAATGCTAGGTCTACACCTAACTTCCACTTCATATTTCAATTGTATAGGCATTGGAATTTTGAATGAGCTGGCTGAAATAGAGAGTGAATTGGCTAGAATATTACTTTCTCTTGGAACAAAAGAAATGTTAAAGGCCAGGAAGGAGTCTTCTACAATGTCCCATACTGCATTTCGGTAATATTTGAGTCTAGGATGCTTAGTTTGATAAACATTTCTGATTTGCTTAATAATAAGTTCAGCATCTCCAAAAACAGAAATTTCGGATATATTCATATCTTTTGCCTTTTTAAAACCAATTAATAGAGCTTCATATTCAGACACATTATTAGTTGTCTCAAATTCAAGTTTGAAAAAAAAGTGGAACTTTCCTTCAAAGGAGAAATAAGAACAATCCCTGCACCAACACCTTCTTTGGAACATGAGCCATCAAAAAACATATGCCTTACCTTCAATCCTTCATGACTGATTTTATTTTTAGCAGGCTTTAAAATCTGAAAATTTTATGTAGGCAAGGCGAAGTCATCCATATCTGGAATGCTTGAACCTACTCCGGTTATTCTAACATATATCTGATGATTAGTAGGGTCTTTGATGTCACTAATGATATATGCTAGTTGAGCTTCTCTATAAAGTCTTCTTTGTTCTCCTCCAAAAATAGGATCAGTAGCATAAGTTAAATCCATTTGAAAGGTTCCTCCCAACCTTTTAATCCATGACCTAGAAAGTAACATACCAAATCTAGGAGGGATATCAGCTACAACAGTATCCATTACCATCCCTCTCATAGGTAATTGAAAAAGACTTACTGCAAGGTCTTTGATGACACCAAGGCCTTGGACTCTATGGGAATCAAAAGAATAGAGATCTTGGTACTCTCCAGTTATCTCAAGACCTAGTTCATCCATATCTAACTTGGGCATTAAATTATGTGAAGCTCCAGAGTCCATAAGACAATTATGCAAGGTCTTTTCATGAATATTCAGAGATAGATAGAAGGGAGGGGTAGAGTCATCTTTGTCTTCTACCAATGGACCTAAAATAACATTGGGCTTATCATCTTGAAGGTTAACAAAATCAGAGACTACTTCAGTAGGTGAAGGCTGAAAAGCTTTCATAAAAGTATTTTTGAAATCTTGATTTTTCATGAGTTTTACAAGGGGAACAGGAATCTTGATTTTCTAAATCTCATTTTCAAAATTGAAGCTAGAGTGTTGTTTGTGAGCAATTTTTACCGCAAGTGAAGGAAAATTGGCTGCTACCGGAACTTCCGGTCTGTCAGGTTCGGTCACTTGTTTCTCTACTAGATTATTGGATGCTACCGGAATTTTCGGTCTGCCAGATTTTTCTCCTGAAATTTTAACTGCATCTTTATTCTTCTTTGGCTATGCAACAGACTTAGAAGTGTCATTAATTTTCTTTGATCTGAGATTGTATCTGCTTTGATGACCAATTATAATCATGGAATGATTAGGACTCACTTCATTATTCTGAGTATATGACATGAAGTTTTCATACTCTACTTGTGTAAGATGAATAATCCCTTCTTTGTCTCTAAGACAATTTATATCAGCACCTCTTTCCAACCCTTCAACTTCTTCTTCATCTTCAAATATAACATTCTGCAAAGGAGGTTGCACCTTTTGATCATCAGCATATCTTCTTTCTCTCTGTAGAATTTGAGGAGCATTAGGTCTTCTAAACTACTGTATATTTGGCAAATCAAATGAAACATTTCTGGTAGTAGATGGTCTTGCTTCCATCTTCAACTTAGAAATATCAGTAGTCAATGATTTTACCATCTTGGTAAGCTCATCTAGCTTAGGATCTATGTCAGAAATTCTTGAAGTAGAAACTTCAGCTTTTTGCTTTCTTTTTTCTCTGTCAATCTCTCCTCTGAGTCTATTAGCTACTAATATATTTGATTCTACCTCCAGTGCATTGTCACGCATTTGTGATAGCGTAGAAAATCTTCTTTCTCTCAACAATAAACAAAATTCATGATCAAAAGCACCAGCATAAGTGATTTTAGCTGAAACTTCAGTATGCTTGATTTCAATAGTTATCTTTCTATACATTTTATTGAATGTCTTAGAAAAATCAGAAACTGATTCTCCTTCTTTTCTTTTGATTGCACCAAATTCCGCTATATAATACAAAAAATCTTTCTTGTCACCCCATTTTCTTAAAAATGTATCATCTAGGACTTCAATTCCAGTGATGCTACCAGTTGTCAAAGATCTAAACCATTTCCTTACATCACCCTCAAGGCTCTCAACAAAAACTCTCATCCAAACATCTTCATGCTCAATGTTCAGATTATCAGCATAAGCATAAAAATCAGCAAGATGTTATTTAGCTGTTACCTCCCGTTCACCATTAAATTTAGGCATATACTTGAGATAATCTCCTGTAGGTAATGCATTCATAGGCTGAGGTAAAACTAAAGAGCATACCTAACAACAACAATTGCATCCATTCGGTTAGGGGTTGATTAGGACCTGCCATGGTGTGAGTTACTAGGATTTGTGGAATAACAATTGGAGGATTTTGAACAGTGGATGAGGAAGCCCTAACACTCGATGTAAAGGTTGTTTGTTGACTGGAAAATGAGAAAGGTATAGAAATTTTTGTAAGATCAGGAGACAAAATTTGCTGTACTTTTTCAGGAATAGCTTTTGAAAAACCAGAAGCAGAAGAAACAAGCTTTAGCTTACTCTTTTTCTTCATTATCTTCTCAATATCAGGGACATGGTTTTTCAAAGGAGAATATGGGTTTGCCCTGGTTCTATCCTTTCTTGGAGCTAGAACTTCAACAATGGAGTCACTAGGTGTAATGTAGTCTAAAAAGACAGTTGGAAATATACACCTCAAAACCAAACTTATAAATTTTTCATTTACCCAGGGATAAACTTCAATTCTCCTTCCTAGCAATGGCGCCAAAGATGTTAGCACAAGGAGTTATTACTAGACTATAAAAGGAGTAATCCTTACACATCATGATTTCATTTAAAAATTTAAAAGGGTTGTTTGAGTGGTGGGATGGCTTTTGAAGGAGTTTTGAAATGATTGTGTTCCTCTTTAACTTTCATGCATTTGGCAAGATGTGGCAAACATAAATTGCGTGGTTAAGTGAGTAATATAGGGGAGCAGAGGAAAGAGAAACTGAGTATCTTAAGACAGTCACTTGAACTACATAAAAAGCCTTGTGACAAAATTTGTTTCTTGGAAAGGAAAATAACAATTAGAAAGTAAGAAAATGTATAAAGTATTTCACAAATCCTTTGTGAAACCTTCACTAACAATTTCTACTTGAACTGTTATTATGATTTATAGAAAATTGGATAGTAGATAAGTCATCATTAGATCCTCTTAATGATTTCTCACTCATACTCTACTAGCTATTGTATTTTATCATTTAAAATATTAAAACAAGCTTGACAAGGAAACCAACAACTAGAAAGTAAAAACATGTATAAAGTATCCCAAAAATCCTTTGTGAAACCTTCACTAACAAGTTCTACTTGAAACATATATTATAATTTACAGAAAACTGGATAGTAGATAAGTCATCATCAGATCCTCTTAATGATTCTCACTCACACTATACTTGGCTACTGCAAATTTATAATTTAGAAAATTGAAACAAGGAAATAGACAAACCACACATTAGATATAACTTGAATCACAAAATCCTCTAGCATGAAGTGCAAAAAAAATTATTTTATTAAGCTGAGTGTTCAGGTGAACTAAAATCCAACCCTGAAATGATATTTACAAAAGATATATATATAGAGAGAGAGAGGCACCAACTCCAACTCTCCTAAATTGGCGGTTCCACTATTTCCTTGTTACGTAGGTGTATTTTAGATATTAAAAATATCTCCCATTGAATTGCAGTAGAAAGTATAGGTGTAGATGAGAAGAAGATGGAAAATGACACTTGGCTACTGGAAAAAGTGACTGGCTACTCCTTTTGCTGCTAATTTTTCTCTTTATGGTATTAACTATTAAATGATCATATGGCTTCATTAAATACAACCTTCAACAACCTCATAAATATCTCGTATCTATCATCTTCTTTATCCATATTGTTATGGGTTTTTGTCTTTCCAAAACTGACCTGGAGGTTTTCTGCCAAGAGCTGTATATTTCTGTTGAAACAATTGATACTCGAAATTTCGGTAGTACCTGTAATAGCGAAAAAACTAGAAACACTTCCATGATTTATGGTAGGATAACGTTTTCACTTCAAAATTTTAACAGAGATTACTTCGAAACACCTGTATATGCTTGGATATTCTGAGCTTTAATCTTCATATTCAAAACTTTGACTAAATATGCAAAAAGGTATTTTCTTTAAGGAAAATTACCCTTTCATTCCATGTGAGTTGCAGCCTCTGCAAGCTTATCCAAGTTTGTTTTATTTCTGGCAGCAGATTTTGACCTTGTGATTTTGGCTGTGTCTTCTTTGATGATGGTCTCTTTCTTTTCTACTTCTTTTTGGACCTTTCTTCTTTTGGAAGGCTCTAATGGCTGGTCCATGGGAGCTTTACCTCTTTGCTTCTTCAAAGATCTTCTAATTTCTCCAATTGAAGGATCCTCAGTATGCAACTCTGTATGTTGTTCATCTATGGCTATTACTTCAGTCAGTAAACTATGATTATTTAGGGCTTTTGATTTTAGTTTGTATTTGTTTCTTTTGCTAGTATGTCTCTTCCTAGCTCTAACAACTAGTTTTTTTTTTTTTTTTTAACTGGTCCTTTTATACCTTGCTTCTTTCAGTAATTCCTCATCAGAATCAGTAGGCTGGTTTCCTTGTTGTTTTTTATGTGCTTTCAGAATTTCAGGAAGCACCTGCGCTTTAGATTTCTCTTCAGCTGCAGGTTTTCTTCTCTAAGTTCTTGTGTAAACCTTAGGAAAATTTCTAACACGAGGAACCCTTTTCATGATTTTCATTTTTTGGGCAAAAGAGCTTTCACCTTTCCCCTTTTTCTTTTCAAATTCAGTAGCTAAAGGCTTCTCTTTGCTGCTTTTGGTACCTCTACTTACACTTTCCTTCTTTACCTTTCTTTTGGAACTTCCTTCAACTAATGTAGTTGATGTCCTTTCTGTTTGAACCTGTGTTGAAGAAGATTGAGCATTTTCTTAGGGTTTTGGTGTAGGTTGGCCTACCTTGTAAAACAAGAAATGTTCCCAAGTTTGGTTTCTCTTTTTCAGTTCTTCTTCAACCAGAACCTTGATAATTGCCTGATGATACAACCTGTATTCTGATGCCTCATGATGTGTTTGAATTCTGGCTACCATTTTGGTTAGGCTCTTCAATATGAAATAGGGTAGATTAAGAGTCCTCATACCTGCAAAATGAAAAAGAAACCTCATATGGTAAATAAATACTACTGTATACCTTCTCTCACAAGTGAGAAAAATCTTAACCAGTTTGACTGTTTCTTCCCATTCCTTCTTAAGATAATTGCTGGGAATTCCTTTGGCCCAGTTAGGATATCTATATTCATATCTAATAAAATCATTGAGATCTCCTCCTGTAATGAGTTGTCCCTTAAACCTCTTTTCTCCTTCCCGGGGAAGGTTAAAAGCTTCTACAATTGACTGTTCTGAAACCTGCAATTTGAAACCAAATATGGTAGCTTCCTGTCCATTGAAAGTTTGAGAAAAATCTTGGGCTACACCTTGATGTGAGCCTCCTAACCTGGTGCAAAGTGGATACCAGCCTGCCTTAATAAACAACCTTCTAACACTTGGATTGGAATCAACTAGCTCAGCTCCTTGAGGTTCGATTCTCTTAAGCTTTCCACCTTTCCTAGACTTTTGTGTCATGGATATCTGCTTGCTTGTTATGAAGAATAGATGTCAACGTATGGAAGCTTACCCAACAGATGTTGCAGTTATATTGAATTAGTTTCCTGAAAATCTGGGATGTGTTCTTAACCTCCTCAATCACTGTCTCCTTTGCTGCACTTCAGAAATTCGAAATGGTGAAATTTCCTCCATCTTCGAATATTTGAGATGAAGTTTTGGTTCAATCTCATATGCATATAATCCTTCATGATTATTTTAGTGTTAGTCAGTTCAGCCTATCACCATTGATCAAATATGCTCTTACAAGGTGCTGTTAGGGTGTCAAGTCAAGTTTTTGTCATTTCAATAAGTCTTCAAATAAAAATTTGGTCACTGGTTATCATGTCTAGCTCACTGCTGCTCCCTTCACTTACTCATGGTCTTCTTCATTCATCATGTTCATTGTCTTCTTCGAGGTATCATATCTTCATTTAAATGTCTTGGGTCATGAAATGTTTAAATTCCTCATTTTAGGTCATGGTCTAAGGTTTCACTCCATGTGTCATCACGATACCATATGTTTCCAAAACCATATCCATCATGTGATTAATTAGGTAAAGGGATTTAGCAACTTAGGGAAAGAAAAATAAAGGTAAGGGTAATGTTTTATTTCAAATAAGACAATGTTGTAGTAAACTACCTCACCTCATCAATCCTCATAGGGACATGTTTTATTAAAAATATGTTTCTTACAAAATGGAGACTAATTTTACAAAAGTGAAAGAGTTTTTTGTCCATTATAGTCCAAGGAAAAAAAACCTCCTTCAATGTATACACAGGTGTTATGATTTGAAAGAAATGCCCCAAAAACACTTGCTATGGGAGTGTTTCTTCACTTCTGGAAAGATTTACTTAAGGACCGTTATTTAGGGGTTTGGAGCAGGTTTTGTGAGTGCTTGATGACTCTATTGTGTAGTAAACATCCTAAGCTTTCCAATGGTACCTTCAGCTTGTGATTTGTATTAGTGGAAGGCATCCAAATGTGCTCTACAAGTTAGAGCTTCTCTTTCGTTAGAGAAACCCTGAATTTTTGGAGTGACCTTGGGAAAATCAATTTTTCTCCCTCATGGAGTGTCGAAATTACATGCTTGAGGTGTCCATCTTATATCAGACTTCCCAAACTTTCCAACGAGCTATCAAGCTCTCAATTTGGAGCAGTTTAAGGCCTCCAAAATTGGTTTGGAAGATGGCACTGTGCTTCTATGAATTGCATTGTGCTTTGGTGTTGTGCGTAGGAACACTGCGCCATGCGCAAGATAGAGTGCCCAAAAATCCTTCAAAACTCTCCCAAATCTGAATTTTTCACTTGAAAGCTTGATTTTATTGACTTCTAAGCCAAGGGACAAGTAATTACACCATCATCCTCTATCTTTTTCTTTCCCAATTTCATCTCATGTCAATGATTCTCCAAGTTAGGGTTTGTAGCAAATTTTTCATGGGAAATGTTAGGGTAAAAATGGCCATGATAATTTTTGATCTCCAAAACATGTAAATTGATATCCTACACTTGCACACATGTTTGATGAGTCATTTTTACCAGTTCATTCACCTCCAAACAAAGTTTAAACACTGAAAAAGAAAAACCCTAGCTCATTCCTAGAGTTCTTTTGGGAAAATTTCATTCTAAACCTTCTTGGTCTCACTTGCAAGAAAAAACATCTTTTCACTATTTTCTTCACTCATTTCTATCAGTTTTCAAAGTCATATCATCATTCATAAAACCCCTCCCATCATTTTGTCAAAATCTCCTACATATCACTTAATTTCCATTCACACCTCACATCTATTTTCACTTCCAGCTGTTAGGACTTTGTGTCATCATGGAGGTTGAATCTTGGCTAGAAAGAAAGAGACAACACAAAGGAGGGAGGATTCTCAAATATGAACCATCAGACTACAACACAATCAACTCCTATCCTTTCATCAAACAGTGCTTTGAAAATGTTCACTGCTTGGAATTTTGCAAAGGATAAGGATACAGTGGCGCATGAGTTTGAGCTAATTGATCCAAAAGCTGAGGATCAAACCACAAGCAGGAGATAGACTATCAAGGAAAAAGACTACAAAATCAAGGAGCTGGCGATAAATTTGGAAAGGTCAAAGTATATTATATCATTCCTTGAATAGGAAAACAATCAACTCAAAGCAAAAGAGTTGATCCTAGAAAAGGAAAAAACTAAGTTAATGCAAAAAATTAGCAAAGGTAAGGAGATCATGACATCAAGCGAGATTGAAGCATCACAGGTGAAAGGGAAAAGGAAAAGACCAAGAACCAGAGATCTCAAGGAAGTTTTCCAAGAGGAACAAAAACAAATATTGCTTAATGAAGACCTTGACCTAGAAGAAAGGATTGCCCTAGAGGTACATCAAGATAAATAATATTAGTTTAATAGGGTAAATGAACACTTAGAGAATCTCCTGAAGAAGGCAAACAGAGATAATCAAATGCTCAGACACATGGCGTATCATTATCAAGCTCAAAACATGATCACCAATGTCAAAGTGCAACAACTTAAAAACAAGCTCAAGGAGGCCAAAAAAGATCAAAAGATTGAGGGAAACTTGGAGATGCTTTCTGAAGCATCCATGAAGCTATAACAAACTCATTTTTACACCTTCCCTCCAATTTTGAGCTAATTCCGAGCATTTTGAGTTTTTTTGGCAAATTTTGGTCTAAATTCATAAATTTAGCCTTTCTAGGCACTGCGCTTTTTCCTCAGGCCTCCATTTGAGGAAAAGTATATATTTTTGGAAAGGTTTTGACATCCTCTAAAAACTGATTTGCCCATATTTTGTAGAGGTGGCTTAGTTTTGGAGAAAAGTGCAAAAAAGTGGCAAAAAACTAGCATTCTGGACCATTTTTTGACAGGCGGTGCGCTTCTAGAGTAACCTTCGGAGAATGGATTTTTGAAGGTCTTCCCATGCTCCAAATTTAGCAATTCAAACTGTTCTGGAAACTAGAATTGAAGGGCTAGTTGACTGTTCTCTCCGATTTGCATTTGAACCCTAGGAAGGCACCTAAAAGTAGCTCAAAGTCGGCGATGTGCTTCTGCACGTTTTGTGTTTTTATTTGGAAAATTTCACTATGTAAAATTTCTAGTTTTTAGTCTGACTTGGTCATAGTCAAGATTCTCTATGTAATGGCACTAGTTACAAGGCTAGGTGATGTAGGCATGAATAAATGTACATCATAGGTTGTTTTTTATGTTTATTAGGCATCATAAAAGAAGCAAACTCCTAAACAAACTCTTCATGAAGTGTTTGAGTTGCACCTTCTCACTCTCACCTGTTGGTTGAGAGAATCTTGGAGTCAGTTCCTCCACCAAGGAATTTGACTCCTGAAGGTGGGAAAGTGGTCTAGGAAGAGTCTATATGTATCATTTCTCCTCAGGAGAAGAAGGTTGAACTTTTCGTGAAGGAGGCTTGCATTGTAATAATCTTTCAGCTAATACAGATACAGGTTGCAACTATTTTCAAGGAACTCTAGCCCAGTGAGTTCATGGTGCTTGTACTTCATTCTTTTTGTTTCTCATGGTCTAAACAACTTTATGTACATTATATCTCTTCTTTCTATGAAAGCCTTGTGATAAAATACTTAGAATTCTTATTTTTCAAGCTCTGTTATCTGGTTTTCATGGTTATGTGTTTTTTCTTCCTAAGCTAATGAAATCATGTTTATTTATGTTCATTAGTTTCTTCCACACTATATCCTCTATACTACTCTGACAAATAATCAAATTACACCATGGCTTATGACATCTAGCTCCTTCTTATGTTTGCTTCTGCATTCCCATAGCCTAGACCTACTTGTAGCTCCAAACCCTAAGTTAAGCGAATCCTTAAAAAACCAAAATTTCACAAACAAATACACATATCTAGCCTAAAATTCAATTGCTTTAAAGTCATATCACTGATAAGAGACTTAGATAGATCCCTCTCATGCTTAGTAGGGCTAGCTACTGAGCTGAAGTGGTTTGAGGTTACCCTTGTTGATTTCCTTTTCAGCCTAGGAGATTGTAAGGACTAACAGATTACATGAGATTTCATGTCATAATAGACAACATGTAATAGTAATGATGAAGTCGGGTTTCTTTGGAGAGTCCAGCTAATCTGCTACAGGTGGTTGTACGAGATTTTTTGCAAATCTGGCAATTTCACCGCTTTAATTCAAACTAGCATGAAATTCCGGTAGCGTATTTCGTGGAACAGAAAGAACAATTGTCAGAATTTAAACCTATGGCCAAGATTGACGCTGCAGACACGTTTTAACTTTGGAAACATGAGTTTATTTAAGATCAGTGGGGTAGGTAATGACTGGCCATGGCTGTGACTGACACCTAGTTAATACGATCAACCAAATCAATTAACCACTACCACTTGATTTGACTCGAAGTTTGTGACCTATCCAATCACGAAATCTTATGATTTGGATTAATCATTTCACCATTATGACACGTGGACAATGGTATATTATTATACACCTATATTAATATGTGTTAATGTTATCCTATGTGACTAGGTCAGATATTCATTTATGTTAAGTTTCTAACATTAATATATCCTAAGTAAAATTATGTTAATATTACCTAATGTTAAATAGATCTAATAACCTATGATATAATCCTAATCTATATAGTCTTTTTTTTTTTTTCCCCGGTGGTTCACGTACACCCGTGGTCAGGGGGTGCAGGCTACGTCCACGAAATAACTAGGGCTGATCTCTAGGATCACACCCCTCGGCCATCACAGACCTAACCCCAAGGGCTTCGGGTAGAATCGACCCTGTGACCTCCCGTTTTGGCGAGGCACGACTTGACCAGTTGGGCTAACCCTTGGGGCTAGATCTATATAGTCTTATAACACTAATTATAATATATATAATGATATTAACATCGCACTAACTACACTAAACAACTCTATTATATAAAACTATATATTAATAATTAATCTAATCTATATGCCTATGCTACTTTGTTAACTAAGATGTATATATGTAACTAAATATTAATTAAATCTAACAATGTTATTATTATAATATATGTAAAAGCTAGAATTGTTAGTATTTTAATAAAATTATAAACTTTCTAATCATATTTTATGTTATTTTATTTCTAATTCTAAAATGAGTTTTGTAACACTATTAATCAAAGTAAAAAAATGTTAATTCCAACTACATTGTTAAAGTCAACTCTTTAATTAAATATTACAAAGAAAATAAATTGTAAAACCATATAAAGATAAAAGAATAAGATCATATACAAAATATACAATAAATTACATTACCTTGAAAATAAATTGTAAAACTATACAAAGATAAAAAAGGTACGAAATATACCATAAATTACAGTACCTTTATATTGATTGGTTAATGATATAAGTTAGAGTTTTATAACAATACAAAGGCTTGATGAATAATTGGACTTAAATGGCGCGTCACTGATTTTTAATGGTGTTCATTCCACCAAATCTGCTAAAATCCCACATCTCTCGTTCAAATGGAATCCACGAAGTTTGAGTGGATGTAATGACGTGTTGCTTTGACCGTCGAATTAGTGGGTTTTGGTTGTGTGATTGCATACGTAAGTTTTGTGTGCGTTTTTCTTTGGTGTGATAGGTATTGGGATATATGGTTTTTTTTTTTAAATAAAAGAAAATGATTTTAATAAAACTAAATATTTTATTTAAAATGTTTTTTTTGGGTTGTGTAAACTAAAACTATAAGACCATATATTACACTAATATTGTAATATACATTTTAATATTCAAATTATATTTACAATTGTTATTTATCTATATTTCTTAATGTTTACAATATGTTTTTATTTATCAGTTATATATTACATTAATTTTAGTTCTAATATACTGTTTACATATTATAAATAACTATTTACATGAAATTTATTTATATATATATTTTTTCTATTTCTATTTATTTATATACAAATATATGTATATTTTTACACAGTGTAATACAATTAGAATTTTATTTTCAATATATATAATGATAAGATTTGCAATACATTTACATATTCTTACAATTAATAAAATTGCAACTAATTTATTGATATAATATATTACAATGTATTTACAATATGATTAACTAATTATCTATCATTTTATCAATGCAAGAATCAAATCAAGTATAGGAGATAAACAACCAATGCAACCTAATGTGAAAATTGAGGGAATGTGGTAATTGAAAGTGCCACATTGTCTACTTGTGACCACTAAGGGAGTGTCGTCATGAATGTGAAAGATAACAAAGTGAAGGCAACATTCAAGCAAGCATCATGATCATTGCAACAACGATACCGAAGGGCATGCCAAACATGTTCAAATCTCAAATAATCAAATGCTCCAAATCCCAACAAGAAGGTCAATAAAGAAGGGAGTCTTCCAAAATTGAGGGTAAAAGGAAAACAAACAAACCAAAATTTAATGCAAGTAAGGAAATTCAATAAAGGGTTCCCATGATTTTGCTAAAAATATTATGGGGGTGTTGTGGCCAACAATAATGGCAACTCACTGGGAAGAAGCAATTATCTCTGGTTTAAAGATAAGAAACCTATAAAAATGAAGGAATTATAGTTAAATGATTCAAAATGCCAAATTCAGAAATCCTAGTAGTTTCGTCCTTGTCATGCACCATTAACAGACAAAAATCATATCCATTATTTTTCATCAACCTATACAAATTTACCCCATGAATTTGGTGTATTCAACAAATTCATATGTACAATAGTCAAATTGGTCGGCAATCAGTTTTCAAGTAAATAAGCAAAACATAGTGTTAATTTGACTTTCTTACCATATGCATAGCCATTGCTGCCAACAAGCGTCTATAGCCTTGATAGGGATGCCTTTTAACCCTTTGAGATGCTAGTGTCCCATCTATTGAGAATAAATGCATAGTTGCAAAGGATCATCTTAAACTTATTTGGATGTGAACAAAAGATCATTGTCTTGGCTTGGTAACCAACTGATGATAATTCGATTCACAAGATCTAACACAATGAACAAGCCAGCTCATGATGAGACATCTTGTCCTTCAACCTTGTGATTGTAAACCATTACTTTGGCTTGGTGACCAATAATGGTAATGTCACAATGTTAAAACCTATGATCATGATAGGCCGAATCATGATGAGACCTCTTATCCTTCAATTGACCATCTTTATTTTTTAGGTTCAACTATGGTTATTGTTAATCTCATTGAGATTACTTAATAGATAGGGTGGAAAATTTCTCCTTAAGAGTGAGGGATGGCATAACAAGTTTTAAGGTAATTAATATTTACTTGATTAAACTTTCTCCTAAAATTCTAATGACCTTAAGTAACTATTGTTAAACATATTTTTCTTCCATGAAAATGGGGATAAAAATATAGTCCATTAGATAATGATAGAAAGACTTAAACACAAAGATAAAAAACCAGGGACTTCACTAGTTAGGAAAGTTGAAAATGGGCACAATGGCATCATCTTCATTGAAATATTCCTTAAGGATAAGGTTTCATTAATAGAAATTAGAGCATAAAACCACATTCCTAATGATAATGCCAAGTTGAAAGAAATAAAGTATTTCCCCATTTTATTACAGAATGAAAAGAAAAAGTCAAACCAAATTGAAACTAATGCTAGAAAATTAGGAGGAAAGCAATCAAAAGAATAAGCCTTGAGACAAACCTTACAAGATGACATAAAATGTATAAAATGATGGTCATGTTAAAATTAAAGATTCTATCTTGTAAGAGGTTTTTTAATTGAGGTTATGGGAAAAATTTTACAAGAAAAAATAAAAGAGACTTAACATAAAAGTATATGAAATGATGTTTTATGTTAAGATTATTATATTTTTATCTTGTAAAGAGGTTTATTAATAATTCTCTCATTCTAAAGCATAGTTTCAATTTAAAGTTTTCATTCGAGTACTTCAATAAGAATTTTTGCAAATTTTGCTTGAAAACTAAATTTGCAAGTCTTAAATATAAGCTTTTAGGACTAAGACTAAGAACCAATTTTAAGAGTGTGAATAAATAAGAAAAATTTGGAAGAGAAAAGGAAAGTCCTTGAATGCATTATGATAATTGTTCTTCACAACTAAAATCCTCAAACTAATGAAAACCTGCAAAAGAGAGAAGACTAGGATAAGAAAATATAACCAAAAGAGAAAACAAAAGCAAGGAACTAAAAGCAAATGCTGATCAACATATACACATACCTGATAGAAATGCATAACGAATTACCTTGTGAATCTTGACATCCTCGTATGAAGATGATATAAAAATAGGCAAGACAAGTTACATTTATCTCTAAGTTTTCATATTGATGAAGATCATCAATTATTGAAACTAGAAGCTAAGCAATATGCTACAAAGATTCTTAACAAGACAAGGTAAAAGAGTTTGGCATATGAATAAAGTGAATAAGAAGATATTGTATGCCAAAGTTGGAAACTTTGTCTTATAATCTATTTTTAATGTAAATTCTAATTCTAATCAAAATGCAATTATGTTTACAAAAAGGTATAAATGAACATTATAATTAAATTAGCATCCTAGAATATGAGGTTAACCATTGTAAATTAATGATAATGATCACATAAAAATCTTCATGAATGATAACCATTATAAGTTAGATGATAATTGAATGAATAAAAAACCTCATTCCTATTCATTAAAAATACCATAATTGCATTATTTTAGAAAAATAAAAACAAACTAAATAAAGTTAAATTCATTTCTACTCTAACTCTTTTGAAAGCAAATGACTAGGTATAGTCATATTTCCAATGCAACCAAGTAATCACTTTATTTCCTGGAAAAATATGTACAACATTCATTACTAAAAGTGATGGAGGAAATATTAATCTATTTACAAAAATCCTAGAGCGAACATTAATTCCTAAAAATATGAATAAAAGAAATCTATAATTAGAAAACTTTCTAATATAAGAATCCTCAAATTCTAGATAAAATCTATCATAATATGTACATCCTAAAGAGTTAGTGACATCACCTTTAAGAACCCCATAAAGAGTGACTTCAAAAGACTACATAAGACTGAAATAATTAGAATTAATTGTCCTCAAAAATTTAAAAGAACCATCTTTTTCCCTTATGAGATATTGATCATTACAGGGAAAGGAAAAAGAAGCAGGATCCTTAGAGGCATCTGTTATATGTACATGTGAATTAAGGCAATTGGTAATCCCATGATTATCTACAAATGTAAGAGGGTCACTAGATGATTGTATCAAGCCTTTAACATAATGAGTTTCATATTTAAGATTGTCATGAGTAACATCAAAAATTTGTAATAGAGGTGGATGATCCAAATCAGAATGGAAGGATGCAAATTTGCATTTAGAAAATGAATCATCATGATAAGATTTGCAATGCATTTACATAATCTTACAATTAATAAAATTACATTTAATTTATTAACACAAGATATTGCAATGTATTTACAATATGGTTAACTAATTATCTATCCCTTTATCAATCCAGAAATTAAACCAAATATAGGAGATAAAAAACCAATGTAACCCAATGTGAAAATTGAGGGAATGTGGCAACTAAAAGTGCCACATTGCCTACTTGTGACCACTAAGGGAGGTTTTCCGTGAATGTGAAAGATAGAAAAGTGAAGGCAACATTCAAGCATGCATCGTGATCATTGCAGCAACCATACAGAAGGGCATGCCAAACATGTTCAAATCTCAAATAATCAAATGCTCCAAAGCTTAACAACAAGGTCAATAAATAATGTAGTCTTCCAAAATGGAGGGTAAAATGAAAACAAATAAACCAAAACTTAATGCAAGTAAGGAAATTCAATAAAGGGTCACCATGATTTTGTTAAAAAAAAATTAATTGTGGGGGGGGGGTTGTAGCCAACAACAATATCCTATCGTGCTCTTTGAGGGACAGCATTGAACATGCTTAGAATCCCAAATAATGCTAGCAACCCCAAATTTTATTGGCTCCTTATCTTCTGGACATGGTTTATATGAAGATGGCATTCCCAACAATGAACTGGAGGTGGAAAATTCACGAGGATATAATCCATATCTATTGTAAATTCCTTTTCCAAGACCACTACATACAAGCATACGAACATATTTTCCAAAAATTTATGGTGGCACTATATGAAACCTTATTCAATGAAGTTTCTCCATTTATGTTTGAAAGGAACATGCAGTTAGTTCCTTCAACTAGTGACTGATTTGTGGTCCATAATGGAAGTTACCTCAAAATATTAAGAGCAGCCAAACCTCCCCACCTACCACCAAGGTTTGTAAATGACATAGTGATACTTCAAGGAATATCATATCAGGTTTACACAAGGGTGGGTGGAGCACTCTCATGGATCAAGAAGGCCCACTAGCTACACATGCCTTTACAACTAGGGGCATATCAATTAAAGGACATCAAGAAACCAAAGAAATTTTCAAGGCACTAATACTTTTCCATTTTGGGGACCTGCCATTCCACAGGTATGATCCATGATTTGTAATGAAATATTATTGCATGTCATGCAAGTATATGTGGGATTATTAGCTAGAGACTTGGGAAATAGAGGATAACAGAAGAATGCCTTAAACTTATCAGAGGTTATTTCAATAATAGGTTACAATCCTATCCAAAAAAAAGGAAAAACTTAGGAAAAAAGAGAAGCATTGACCTAGGAGGAAGCATCCTAGAAAGAAGCAATTGAAAAAACACAAGAAGAAAAAATGAAGTAAGGCCAAGAAGCTTCTTGGATGGCCAAAGAGGCTTCTAGGATAACTCAAGAACTTGAGTTCAAATAACAAGAGGAGGAAAATACGAGGAAAGAGAGGGAACAAAAGAAAATAGATAAAGAAGAAATAAAAGATGAGGAAGAAAGGAAAACATAGGAAGAAGAAGAGAAATGAATGTAGGATGGAGCAGAGGAAAAATCCAGGGAATAGGTTCTCTAGGGTTAGCGAGAGGAACCGAAAGAAAAATCTTAATAAGATCCAAATACTATGGATAATGACTTAGTGCCATCAACAATTCAAAATATCAAAGGAGGCCACCTATCGATGATAGAGATGGACATCACACCAAAAAAAAGGAAGACAGTGGTTAAATTGAATAATTTCAAGTTCAATCAAAACCTGAACAAGATCATGGAATACGCAAAGAAGACAAATGTTACGCCACATTTCCCACTAGTACAAATTACTATTGAGAGGCCCATATTTCCTTAAACTAGAAAGAACCCACTTTCCATGGCCTCAATAGGTATGGTGTTCTTTGAAACATAGAGAAATGTAGAGGATCTCTTGGAGCAGATAAATAAGAAGATGAACATATAGATGATCTAGGGTAACAGGTTAATTTGTTGAACACTGAGACTAAGATCATTAAGTAGGAAAAAACAAGAATGGAAGATTACTGAGCATGTTCTTTTGAGGTACATGAATCTTAGAGTTATTTGGTCAAACAAGTGTACCCATGTCTCTAAATATTGTAGAGGATTTTAGTTGAGCTGCTACCACTTTTGGAATTGGTTAAGGAATGAGGTACTCAACTTCAAGGAGTACTGAATAACATAAAATAGTTTGATAAATGGCCCAAGAAATACCATCAAGCCCTGAAAAAGGTCCTTATAATCAACACACAAGAATGGACATATAATTCCACTATTGTGAACTGAGCACCAAATATATAGGAGAAAATTTGAAAAGGTATCTCCAAATCTATATCACAATATAAAAAACATTACTTCTTGGTTGAGAGAATAATCACGATGAAAAAGATACCATCCATTAGGTTCTAAGGAGAGGCCAAAACATATGAAGAAGAAAATAGAGACCTAGATGAGTTTCTAAATGCTAAAGAATTTTCCTTTAGCGTCTTTACCTACAAACCTACTAAAGACAATCTTCGGAAACACCTCACGGATCCCACCAAGCAACATAAAATACTAAACTATTTCTTATTCTCCTTGAAGAAGGAAGGATCAATTATCTCTCAGAACACCTCAGAGTATCATGTCATCATGGAGAGTTTGTTACCTAAAAAAATTAAAATGTCTGTATCATATTGTGGAATATGGAAAACCCATCTTCAAGAAGTCCTTGGGATCTCAGTCGAGGATCCAATCCCATTGTAGTAGTTGTCAACTTGTTTTCCAAGAGTTTTAAAATTTATTTTCCTTTCATATTTAAAAATCAAGTTAATTTGAAGAGTTGTAACTGTCTTAGAGAAGCTAGATAGTCCCAAGAAGTAGTTACCAACCCAACCTATAAATATTGTAAAACTCTAAGAGAGAAGGAATTTCAATTTTTTCGGAAATCCCTTTTGACTAGAGCTAAGATGTTGGTGTATATGTATTAATTTCCATATAATATCAAGAAACATTCAAGGCTAATGCTGAAGCCATAATTTGACATGCAATATGTGTTTGTTATGTAGTTATATTCATTGACATATAATAACCTTGAAGGCCACTATTGAATCCATAATTTGACATAAATTGTGTCTTTGTTTTAGACTATTCTTTAGTAAGTTCATTTATGTATGTACTTTGTGAGATGTATTACTATTAGATCACATACTAATCTATGAAATAGATAGTATATTATAGTATTTTCTTAGATACTTATTGGTTTAGTATCGTAGTTTTCTTTAATGAGAAATTCTTAGACCAGAAACCAATTATTTTATATTTTCTCTAGCAATTTAAACATTTATTGTTTCCCTAGATCTCAACAAACTATTTCCTTAATTGTGTATTTTTCGTGTTTATTTTCTCATTACTTCATAATTCTTATCTATCTTTTATTTTTTAGTTAGTTTATATTAGTTTAATTTTCACATTTAGATAGTTGTTAGCACATAATTTGCATCTTTACAATGTGACGATTGCTCAATATCTACCAACATATAAAAAACCAAGCATGGTTATCGAGCTAGAATATGGATGGTTCTCTTACCCCTAAAGGTGTGAGGTATAGTTAGGAGCTCATACCAAAGAGAACCCCTTGTAACTATTGCTGGATCTTTTATCACTATCAATAGTTAATTTTATAGAAGGAGAGCTCGCATTGCATGGTTGGTATGAATCCTTATTCATACCAAGCAATAATTCCCAACAAATAGAACCCTTCCCTACAACCACATACACCTCTTAACCATATTGAGCATACTAAAAAGGAAACCAGTTATAAATACGTTATCTCTAAACCCAAAAATGTTGAACCTTGTCACATAATTTTGTACTTTGTATCTCCTACTAAAATGAATTCCTTTAAGCATATGACTCAATCCTATGTGAGGAAAATTGGAAGACTTTGTGTAACTCCTCATCTCCTTAGGAAAGAGGTTGTTAGAAGACCAATTATGAAATATGGTACCCTAGTTGATTCTATTGAAGATCTATCTGAGCATGATTTTCAAGATATCTCTTGTCCTTTTGATCAGATAACTCCAAATCCTTCATGGTCTCCCCCTCTACTCATGTATTATTTGATATTGACAATGAAATCAACCAAATTAACCATAACTATTGCTACTGTGAGTTTGAAAATGAACCAAATCAAGAAAATATATAGTATGTAATAGTTGGCCACCCCTAACCAAGATGGATTCCGCAGGAGTTGAGCCTCCAATTTTTTCTTTTTTTGACAAGTTTATCTTCCCTTTTTCCACTCATTTCATTACATATTTCCATCATATTTAATCTTTCTATGGATTAAGAGTTACCCAGGTCATACAATTACATGAAAAAGGTAAAATTCCATCATTAACTTAAAATCTATGTTTTTCTTTATGAAATTGGTTTATCTAGATCGTACCTATTGAAATATGCACTTTCTATAGCTAACGAGATATTTTGTAGCTGAATTCAAAGTTCTATAGGTTTTCACATGTAAGAGATCAACCAAAGCACATGATTATTTGCCAAATGTCATCAATACAGAGGTCCACCTATTGTTTACAAATGGAAGATCACAAGATAAGCATAACTCGTTGGTCAAACTTGTGGTCAACGTAGCTATGACATACCTATTTTGCACAAAGTATCAACTGTCCAGTTCTACAATCAAGTGAGAGAGATTTTAAGACTATGTTGAAGTTGATGATGTGTCAAGAAATGTCTTCTCATGGTTCTCTCCTTTAGTAATAAATCATGAGAAGAAAAACTTCTATTTCGATTCAGAGACTTAGATGCCAATTTCAGTTCTAGTTCTTAGGAAATAATTCCTCAAGTTGTTTACTTTTGAGAAAATTATAAAAACACTTCATTTGTAAGCGAATATTAGTCAATTAAATTCATATTTATTGAATTTCCTCAACTTGTTTACTTTTGAGAACATTATAAAAACACTTCATTTGTAAGCCAAGGGTAGTCAATTAAATTCATATTTATTGTTATTGTCATTAAAGTTTCTTGTGAAGACTCTATTTATACGCTGCAAGTAATATAAGTTTTGTTCATGGCATTTTTGTGATTGTCCTTAGCAAATATAGTCTTGTGATCTAAGTTTTCAACACATTTCACTCATCAGGAGGCCCTCCTGAAGACGTGTGACAATATTATAGATGTATTTAATTTCTTTGATTTAATTTTTTCACACTCTGCATTTAGATTAAATCTGTTTCATTTAGTTCTTCAGTTAATTTGGATGCTTTATTTCATTTTAATGCTTTGTTCTTAAACTATAATTTCACTTATATTCCCTTTCCTTCTCTACAGGTCAAGCACTTGATAAATTAATATTTATTTTGATTGTCTTTTTAACTTAGTCTCAGATGCATCTTTAAACAATTATGATCAATTCTCGTTCAGTACGTGCACACTAGTTATCTCTTAGGATTCTTGTCATTTCGTTCAATTATGGCATAATTCCATTGCTTTCCTGGTTATAGTATAGATTTATTTTCAAAAGTATTATAGATAAACTTTTCTTTAATTGATAAATTAGATTAGAAATTGTCTTTGAATTCACTAGAATAGATTCATAGAATAAACGTGTTTTGATGTTTCATAGAATAAACTTGTTTTGATGTTTCATAGAATATATTTATTTTCCAATTCAAATAGCTTAGGTTTCCTTTCCAAGTACAATAGTGTAAATTTATCTTTTAAATATTCAATAGAATAGATTTCATTTCTTGTCCAATAAAATAGTTCAATAGAATAAAGTTTTGAAGCTTTCACATTAGCATAGTTTGTTTTGAATTCCTTTACATTTCAATCTTTCATTTGATGTTTTCTTAGATACATTCTTTGAGAAATAACATGTGTGTGTGCTTACTAAGATATCTTCATAATTTTGTTTTATTTTCACTTTGTAATTAGACTAGTTTTCTTTCTAATTGAAAGTTGATAACCAAACATATATAGTGCACATATACTTCACAAGTTCATGAACCTTGGGTTGATCATTTAATGCAAATTAATTTAACCAAAAATTAAATTACCCAACAACAGGGATCTCGCAACTTTGAAGGAAATCTACATGATCCTCCCATGCAACTAGAAAGGATTGTTTCCAAATTTGATCCTAATTTGGCTATAACCCTCAAGGACCACATAAATAATTTTTATCTAGCCCTACATTTAATGAATGTACAACAATAAGATTGGTCTACAAATTGTTTCCTTATACCTTCAAGAAATAAACATCAACATGGTTATTACAATCTATTTGCAGCTTTAATAACTAGTTCGGATGCCTTTTGTTGAATTTTACATGGTCTTCGATACTGATAATTTTCTTTGAATATTAAATTCATTTACACATTGTTATTCATGGTTTCATCATTAAGTAAATCACATGAAATACATCAACAATGAAGATAGTAGGATCATGAAGATATTTTCACACAAAGAACAAATTATTTTACCCTGGGAAAACCCACTAAGGGGAAAAATCTAGCCAACCTTTTCCTTATATAATTAATACAACAGGAAATAAATCAAAGTTAACTAACCAATAAGATGACCAACCACCAAGGACCAAATCATCCCACCACAATTATGTCCACAAAAGCTTTGCAATAAGTTCTAGGAATGCCCTCCAAGTCTGCCTTAGGACTTGCACTTATGCCACAAAGATATATCACTGAGATAAGGTCTCAAGAGGGCTCAAAAACATCCTATACCTCAATCTCTTAATTCAAGTGATCCCATAGAAATGGTTCCTATGATATGCACACCAAACTAGAGACCCTTCACACTATGCCACAAGTTGATATCACATATGTTGTGCCTCATACTTGTGCACTAAATCACATAGATATATACTTTAAAATTTTGTATAGAACTCGACCACTTTGATTCCTAGAGAGAATGAGTTTTTTCCTTCTAATATTCATCCTTCAATTCCTTGTCTTCTTCACACAAGAACAAACATATAATGTGTGATTTGTATATGCCTTTGGAGGAGAGCAAATAGACTCAATTTATAGTGATTCATCCATGTGAAAGGGTGTGTCTCATGGGCAGTCTGACTTGACACTTGGAGGGATGACTTGGTCACTTGTGGTGCAAATGCACAAATTCAAAATTTTCATTTTTTCCCACTCTTGATGAGCCTTGTAATATTTTTGTCTTTAAATACAAACTACATATTTTTCCTGTTTCTTGCAAGCATGAAGAAATTTCTTCAAATAATTTTTATTTTTACAAATATAATTCACAAATGAAAATATTATGAAGACCAACCATAGCTAAAAATTCAAAACCTTTGATATGGATTTTATTAGTAAATTTGGTGAAGAAAAGTCACTTACTACTCTTATGAAAGAACTTATTGTGATCAAGATGGAGAATAAAGAGAAGGTGAAGGAATTCAATCAATTTTTCACCACTATGTTGAACACGATTCCCAAAAAATATTACCTTGCTAATATCTTGGCCATGGAGTATTACACTTCAACCTTAAACCCATCTATAGTCATGTTTGTTAAGAGAGAAGAGAAGGATTCCCTAGCTCAAAATTTCAAGGAAGTTATAATATTAGAGAAGGAGACATTATCCTTGGAAAGGAATACACCTAAAGAAGAAACCCAAACTAGCGGAAATAATCCTTTGGTATTAAACAATCCAGCAGAGAAAGAAGCCAGTAATTTGGAGCATGTACTAAAATTGGTAAAGAAATTTTCAAATGAAGTAGTTGATATAAATAAGAGCTCAAAGGAAAGTTCATCTAGGCACACACATTTCCATTATTTTTTATAAAATAGCCAATAACCAACTCAAACCCACTGATAGTTTGAGTGTGAACCTAAACTTAGATGATTTTGGCATGGATAAATTTTTCTCATTATCATCAAGAAATCCATTATGAGAAAAACTTTCTATAATGAGTAAATGCCATGACGTTGGTTATTAATCAACTCTTGGAACAATAATCACTATCTAACAAGTCTTCCCAAGAAGGTCAAGATGAGCTTGACACAATCAAAAAAGAATCAATGAAGGGTTAGTCATGTTTCTATGGGATTGGGTAGCAGAAAATAATACACAAACAATTGGGAATTTTCCTTAGGGGAAAACCAAGCCACCCAAGCAACCCTAAGAAACTACAATATCCATAGTAAGGGACTTGTGCCTCACATTTCTCAGCCTACCAAAAGTAAATCCCCACTAAGAAAATTACTGACACACTAGGCTTATACAAAAATCACTATGTTTGTGCCTAAAATAAACCTCAATGTTGCAAAAAATACCAAGACAAATCCCATTCTCGTGTAGGATACAAAGCATAATTTAACTTTTGTGCAAACTAGAAAATCCTCTATCTCAATGCAAAAAGCCAAGTCTTCATCTCCTGCTGAGAATATTGTATCCCCAAATTTTATAGACAACAAGCTGCTATAATATAATGTGGTTGCATATATGTAGAAAATTAGGGCCGATGTATCAATTTATGACTTCTACAATCTTCCCCAACAGAGAGAGTTTCTTTTGAAGGCTTTTGAACATTCTCCTTCTCAATTTAAACATATAATAGACCCCGAAACATATGTGAAAACCCCTACCACTTAGCCAAGAAACTCAATTTCTACCAAGTCCATCGTGAACGATGTGAGTATCAAAGCCCATTCTAAATATAAAACCCTAACTTTCCTTCTAACCTTTGAGATTTTAAACCACAATGTTCACAATTTCCTAGTTGACTCTGGCGCCTCCTCTAGTGTCATGCATTATTTAGTGTGCTAGAAATTCAATGTTGTGCCATAAGTGACAAATGCCAAGATCATCCATCTGGACAAGCTAGAATTTAATGTAAAGGTAAGATAAAATATGTTTTGATCAAAATTTTCTCTGATATTTGAGTCCATTAAATAATAAACATCATAGTTCTAAACATACCTAAGGCCCTATGGTTTACTCCTATGCAGGGATTGGTCACATAAATTTCAAAGATAATTCACCATAATTATTCTCACCTGTTGCTACCCTACAGAGGAAATAATAATTAAATAAAGGCAGACAATGCGCCTTAGATGCCACATTCTAAGACTTAGCTAAAGGGTTCAAATGAACCAATTAGTTTTTCACGCACTATGATGGGGAATCATTTTCTAGAAACCATCCTTCGCTGCTAAATAGTCCAAGCATCTCTCTTTTGATATGAAACCTAGTGTAATATCCTTTGGTGTTCATAGAATGTTTATAATACTTCTTGCATATTAGATGAAAACGATGGTAGTTCCACTAACTTATATATAAATAATGATAGGTTCACTAAGTTAAGGTCTAATACAAACCTGTGAATATTGTGTTTATGATGGCTCTAAGGCGCAAGATTGAGTTGGTACTGGATGCATTCTAATTGATCCAAAAAAATAGAAAATGTGCATATCTTTCCAATTAGAATTCAAATGTACAAACACCACTAAAAAATATGAAGCACTCATATTCAGATTGAAGAAAGCCATTGACCTAACGCTAGAGTGCTTGAAAGTTCTAGGTGATTAAGAGATAATGAAGCATCATGTAATAAATGAAATTCACTATTTGTCTCCATATATGAAAGGGAACTAACAAGAGATTTTGATATTTTGTTCATTGTTTAAATAATTTAATATTATATCCATTCTTCAATCCACCAACAGTGTCATTGACACTCTCGCTAATTCAGCTTCTAGATTCACTCCCTTGTGTCACAACTTTTTTATTGAATTGATTTTTTCAAACCTAATGTCCTTGAAAATATCACTAATTGGAAGGTATTTAATTATTATTCATAGGTGATGGAATCCATGACTAATACCAACACATTTAAGGATGTTTCCATTCATGATGAATAATACAAAAAGCAAGAGAAACAAGTGAAACATGATCAGAATGTGAATAAGGGTAATCCCATCCCCAAATGGTTGGTTTCTCTTGTGAAATACTTTGATCATAAATTGAAGTTTTGGGAACCTACCAATCCCAAGACTCATAGTATCACATTAATACATGAATTGGTTAAGTTGGGACTAAAAAGGATTTGAATTTTACCAACTTGGGTAACTACTACTTGTTGAAAAAGAAGCATACATATGTCTAACGTTTTACAAAGTACAAGGAATTTTTCACATGGAAATATGAAGACCTAAAAACATGTGACACCTGTAACATTCCACATGTTATCCTGATCAAGGAGGGTGAAAAACCGTTTTAGTAAAAGCTATGCAAGGTACATCCAATGCTAGAACACAAGATACAAAAATAAGTTAAGAAGTTGATGGATGCCAAGATAATATTCAAAGTTAGAAATTCAATGTGGGTTTCTAACTTGGTACTAGTGAGGAAGAAATTAGAAGAAATAAGACTTTTCATAGAATTTAGAAACCTCAATGGAGAGTCTGATAAATATAATTATCCGATACCTCCCATGGAGTAGATCCTCCAACTGTTGGAAATAATACTGGGGGGGGTGAATCAGTATTAGCAAGTCAATACTTTTTCATTTCCATAATTAGATTCATATACGCTACTTTAGTTAATGGAACTCGCGTGTTTACGCAACTGCGTTTAAGGCAACTAGCGTATATCCTGCAAACTTAAGATTCAATTGATTCATCATATGTTGTTCTTTAATCAATGCATCAAAGCCATATAAACAGTAACTAGGTGTAGTAAAAACAGAACAGACAATCACAAACATGAACACAAGATACAAGGTGGAAACCTAATGTGGGTGAAAACCACCTGCTGCAATCGTCTCTATCTTCTTTTTAATAAGAAAATTCTTTTTACAATTTTTGTAGTGGTGCAGTCTTATACCAGTAAATAGGCTTATACCTGCAGAAGTCTACAACCTTCTCTCATTCTCCAGCTTCTCCTGGAAGGGAGCTACAACCCCCTAGCTCTTGTACTCGCTGATATGTTTACTAGTACGTAGGCGTTGGCCTATAGAAGGCTACAACCTTCCCTTCTCTTCCAGGGACCATGTTTCATAAATTTTCAGACTGGATCCATCAATAACATCATTCAATCATCAAATCAACCAATCTCCTTTGCACCAACCACAACTGAATCAATTAATCACTTTGACAACCCTTCAATCTGATCTTTCATAATGCTGTAACCAGAATATAGTAACCAGGACCCAAAACACTGCAACAGAAAACAAAAGCAGCTAAAACATATTTTATGAGGTATACACTACTTCCATGTGTCGAACCTACATGCATACGCTCTTTTCTCAAGGCGAACCTGCATATAGATCTGCAAATCAAATTTAAGATGTATACATTGTTTTGATATGTAGAACCAACGTGTATATGCGCCTTTTCTAAAGTGAACCTGCGTACATATCACATAAAGATACTTCACTTCAACCGTTAAGATCTTGACCCATCATTATATCTTATCCTTCATCAAGCGCTAAGGTTCACCCTTGGTTCAAATCCAGCTATGCACCATAACCCAATAACCTGTATACTAGATCTTGCTCTTCATCAGATATTCAATACTTGAGTACTTTTGCCTAATGATCTTCTCCTCCTTTTATAGTCTTAGGCCTTACTCAATACCATGGACCAAAACCACTTAGGACCAATACCTTAGACCAAATACCTTGGACCATATATCTTGGACCAATACCATGGATCAAAATACCATGGACCAAAATACAATGGACCAAATACCTTGGACCAAAACTTAGTTTTCCAAGATATACACGCCTTTCATTCTGTGAAAGGGCATGTGTACGTAGATGCTCTTTTTGGTTTGTTAACCCGTGTGTATATGCTACTTTGTCAAGGTGAACCTGCATATACCTATCTTTCCTCATTTTGTGAAGTCTGATATGTAACTCTGTGTTATTGACCTGTTGAACTGTGATTTGTCATCTGAGTGAGTTTCCATCAAGGACAACACCTATGTCATAGTGCCAAATCTGTGTCATAATGCCAAAAATCTCCCCCTTTGGACTTGATGGCAACCCCAAGTCACTCTCCCCATTTGTCATCAAGGGCAAAGGGTTATGCTCCCCCTGAGTACATGTTGAATTCTCTGATATGCCGAATTATGTTGATTGAGCTCCATGATCGAGTCCATGCTCCCCCTAAATATAAGCAGGGTTTGCAAAAAGATGTTCTAAAAGAAGAACATGACTCTATACATACATCATAAATGACCTTCCTATTACCAATGACTCATACATACATCCATCTCCCAAACAAGTGGGGATATACCAATTGTTTATACATGTCAAAACAAGAACACTACATCATCCATCCCATGCATAGTGGGGTAAAAAAATAGGTCATTTCAAGGCCTTTACATTAAAATATATACATGACATATATAACAGAGACCAAATATCTGAAACAAGACCATGATAGTCATCGACAATTATCATCAACAACATCTGTCAATCAGCATCCAAACCTGCAACCATGTTCTCCCCCTGAACCTGTTCCACCTAAATAAAAAAACAACTGTGTGAATCTGTACCAAGATCTTCTAAGATAATGCCAACAATGCATTATTAGAAGTATATGCTCCCCTGAACCTGTGCCAGATGATCAATGTCAGATCTGATCATTTCATAGAGTAGAAGAGTTATCAAGGCATCATCATCAATCAGATATACATCAAGTTATCAACAATCATCCACAGACTGTAACCATCATCAAGCAGAGTAGATAATTCACTTAACCATATCAGACCCTTTTCATCCTGAGTGTGGCCCACTGTTTTTCCATAAACCTACATATACGTGACTGTATCCACAGATCCCAGTGTATGTATGCAAATACGCTTCATGAAACACACATATAACCACCTTTCTCTGAAATAGATAGGTTTTAACAGCAGGATGATGCATCAACTACTCCCAGCTTCTGTTTGAGATATTCAAATGTCTCTCTAGGCAGTGGTTTGGTGAATATATCAGCAACCTATTCTTTGGAGGGAACATACTCCAATTTGACCTTTTGTTCAAGCACTTGTTCACGTAAAAAATGATATTTGATGGGTCTGTGCTTGGTCTTGGAATGCATGATTGGATTCTTTGAAATAATGATGGCACTTGTATTATCACATAGAATGGAGATGGGTGGAGTACATGTGATTTGAATGTCTTGCAATGTTTGCATCATCCAAAGGAGTTGTGTGTAACAAGACGCAGCAGCCACATATTCTTCTTCAGCTATAGATAATCCAATTGAACTTTGTTTCTTGCTTAACCAAGACACTAATCTAGAACCCATATAGAATGCACCACCACTAGTGCTTTTTCTATCATCAACACTTCCTGCCCAATCTGCATCTGTATATGCATGAAGTGTAAGATCTATATCTCTAGAATACCATAAACCAAAATTTTGTGTTCCTTGAAGATATTTGAAAATCCTTTTGACTACTTGAAGGTGTGATTCCTTTGGATTTGCTTGGAATCTTCCAACTATTCCTACTGCATGCATGATGTCTGGTCAGGTACCTGTTAGATAAAGCAGGCTGCCAATCATGGATCTGTATGTTGGTTGATGTACTGCTGTTGATTCATCATTTGAGATGATACTCTGTTACCATTGGGGTACATACTGGTTTAGAATCTTCCATGCCGTATTTTTTCAAGATCTGTTTGAGATATTTGGTTTGTGATAGAAAAATACCATCTTTATTTTATTGAACTTGTAGACCAAGAAAATATGTAAGCTCACCAAGCAAGGACATTTCAAATTCTTGCTGCATTACCGAAGCAAAATTCTGACTCATGGCTTCTTCATTGCTACCAAAAATGATATCATCAACAAACACAACAAGTATTAGCAATTTATTATTGTCAATCTTTGTATATATATCGCTATCAGCTGATCCCTTTGAAAAACCTTGTTGATGGAGATATTTGTCAAGACAGTAATACCAGGGTCTTGGAGCTTGTTTTAGACCATAGAGAGCCTTTTTAAGTCTGCATACAAGTTTTGCATCATTTCCAAGAATGAATCCATCTGGTTGCTCAATATAGACTTCTTCTTCTAAGTCTCCATTAAGAAAGGAAGATTTTACATCCATTTGGTATACTTTGAATTTCTAAAAACTAGAAAGAGCAAGGAACATTGTTATGGCTTCAAGTATAGCAATAGGTGCAGAAGGTTCTTCAAAATCTATACCTTCTTGTTGAGCATATCCTTTACAAACAAGTCTGGCCTTGTTTGTAATGACTTCTCCATTTTCATTCAGCTTGTTTTTGAATATCCATTTAGTTCCTATGATATTCTTATCATGAGGTCTATGAACTAATTCCCAAGTATTATTCTTTTCAATTTGCTCAAGTTCTTCATTCATGGCCTTGATCCAACATTCATATTTGCATGGTTCATTTACATTTTGAGGTTCGGTGGAGGATAGCAATGCTACATAGCTTGAAGCTTTTGTAATAGTTCTTCTTGTCTGCACACCTGCCTCTTTCTGTCCAAAAATTTGAGTCTCTAGATGATTTTTTTTTAACATACCTGGACGGAGTCTTTTCTTCTACCGTTATCTCTTCTTCTGGTGCTTCATTGGTTTCTTCTTTAGAATTAGTCTGATTTGATGTGGAAGGATAATCCTCATCTTCTTCATAATCTTCGGTTTTTATTTGTTTTGGATTTTTGCATGCTTCATCAACCACAACATCAATACTTTCAATAATTTTCCCAAGTCTTTTATTATAACATTTATATCCTTTACTTCGGGAAGAGTAACCAAGGAGAATACCTTCATCTGCTCTGGGTTCAAACTTACCAAGTTTTTCATCAGTCCTTTTGATGTAACATTTGCTTCCAAAAACTTTGAAGTATTTTACAGTAGGAGTCTTACCATACCAAAGTTCATGTGGATTTTGAGTGTTGTTTACCTGAACATTTGCTTGGTTGAGAATAGTGATGGCAGTGAATGCAGCTTCACCCTAGAAGGTTGCAGGAGTTCCAGACTCATCTAGCATAGCACAAGCCATTTGTTGAACAGATCTGTTCATCCTTTCTACCACTCCATTTTGTTGAGAAGTCCTTGCAGTGGAGAATTGCCTTTTTATTCCATGTTCTTCACAAAAGTCAAAGAATTCATCTGAGGAAAATTCCCCTCCTCGATCAGATTTGAGGCATTTGACTTTGCGATCTGATTCATTTTCAACCAAATCTTTGAAGGCTTTTAACTTTTCAAACGCTTCATCTTTATGCTTTAGAATTCCTATCCAACACGTTCTTGAAAAATCATCAATGAAAAATATAAAGTATTCTTCTCCACATGGTGACTTTTTCCTAGATGGTCCACATAAATCAGTATGAACAAGTTCAAGAGGCTTAGTAGTTGATCCTTCCTTTTCAGGGAAGTGCGATCTAGTTTGCTTACCAAATTGACATGATTTGCATATTGTATTTTCTGGAATGCTGATATCAGGAAGATCACGAACAGCTTGGAATCTGCATGCTTTTCTTATTTGAGAGAATCTTAGATGCCCCAATCTTCTGTGCCATAGCCAGTGTTCATCATTTTTGCTTAGATAGCACTGTTGTTGTCCTCCCTTGAGTATGTATAAGTTGTTTGGAGTTCTTATACCTTTGATCACAGTTTCTCTTGTATCAAGCTCATGAACAACACATCCATTTGATCGAAATACTACTTCATTTCCTTGATCACACATTTGACTGACACTTAACAGGTTATGCTTTAGACTATCAACATACATAACATTCCTAGCTTTAACTTTTTCTTTTAAGAGAACAGAGCCTTTACCTTTTATGACAGCAGGAGTGTCATTTCCAAATGAGACCTTCTTTTCCTTTTCTAAGGCATTATATGAATGAAGTTTTTCTTTGTCACCTGTCATGTGTTTTGAGCATCCACTATCAATGTACCACTGATTTTCTTGCATACAAGTCTATACCACATCTTTCTATTTGCGGTTCTTTCTATCTCCATATTTTGGGACTTAATGGAGTTTACTCCTTATGAGATGTTTGCCAAAATTTACTCTTGCATTCAGATTCTTCATGACCGAAGTTGTTGCAGATAGAGCATTCTATTTCATTTTCAAGAAGAGAAAAGTTATTATAGGTCCTTTTCATGATCCCTGTCACGTTCCTTTAATTTTTTGCTTCTCTAGTCATGATGGTCTTGTAAGCAACACCTTGAGCAAATTTGTGTCCAAAGTTATGACATGAAAAACATTCTTCATTAAAGAAGTTCCTGCGATTATCGAATCTACTGACCTGGTGATTGTAGTTTCTATTGATATTAATTCTTGAAGCAGATTGAGTATGATTTACCTGAGGTTGGTTGTAGCTTTTGTTCATCCTTGAATTAAATTGATCCTAATTTACCTGGTGATCTGCTTTATGCCTTTGCTGACGCTTGTCAAACTGTTCACTGCTCTTTGCTACATCAAGATAGCTTTTAGTGGAGGTTGACGACTTTTGTGCTTGAGATGCTTCTTCAGTATATCCAAGACCTATCTTTATCAGAGGAGAATGCTACACTTTGATAATTTCATTTAAGGTTTCTGATCCTTTAGCAAATCTAAGATTGAGATCTTTTGTTTTCTCAATATCCTTTCTTAGACCCACAATTTCACATTCTAGTTTTTCATTGTGTTTTTCTCTTTCAGCAAGTTGGAATGTCAAAGTATCTATAATCATATTCTTTTCTTCTAAACAGATTTTGAGTTTAAAGATTTATTCATAAAGGTCATCTTCATCTAAAGCATCCAAGAAATCATCATCTTCAAAGGCCACCAAAAGTCTATAGTTATTTTCATCTTCATCACTACTTTATAAATCATCGCTATCTTCATGTGTATAGTAGATCTTCTTACTTACACTTTGTTTTCTATTCCATTTTTTTGATTCCTTACCTTTATCAAGCTTATCTTTATGAGGACATTTGGCAGCATAAGGACCGACTTCTCCACAAACAAAACATTTGGAAGGTAGTTTACCTCTGAATCTTCCAGAACCCTGTTGAAGGTTCCTGACAAAGTTTGATTCTTCCTCTCCTTCTGAAATATGTCCTAGTTCATTGAGTTCTTCTTTTCCTGAAGCTTTAAATGTGACTTCTCTCATATCTAATGGAATTCCTTTTCTCATCTCAAAAGTAGTTAAGATTCCGTGCAGCTATGTCATAGTAATAGTCTGAAGATCCTGCTTTTCTTCTATGGCAGATACTTTTGATTCAAACTTAGCAGAAAAGGATCTTAAAACCTTTTCAACTAAAGTAACTTCTTTTATCTCTTCACCCAAATTCTTCATGCAATTAACAATCTCATCTATATGTAAGAAGTAACTAGCTATACTTTCATCATTGTGCATTTTGAGAGTTTCATATTGAATTCTAAGAGTTTGCAGTTTTGCACGTTTTACTTGAGAGTCTCCTTCATAGCTTAGAATGATTTTGTCCCATATTTCTTTGGCGGATTTGAGCTGCATAACTTTGACAAATTCTGATTGTGATAGACTTCCCAATAATGTATTGATAGCCTTGGCATTGGTTTCATATTGCTTTTTACCTACCGCATCTTTAGGAATTGCTGATGGAAATGTATATCCTCCTTCCACAATTTCCTAGACATTTGTTCCAAGAGATTGAAGATAGGCAATGGTTCTTACCTTCAAATAAATGAAGTTGCTTCCATAAAAGATTGGTGGTCTAATGGATCCCTCTCTTTCTTAATTACTCATGATGATGGATCTTCCTTCATCCTTGGATTAGATCTAGCTATGCACCATAACCCAATAACATGTATACTAGATCTTTCTCTTCATTGGATATTCAATACTTGAGTGCTTTTGCCTAATGATCTTCTCCTCCTTTTATAGTCTTAGGCCTTACTCAATACCATGGACCAAAACCACTTAGGACCAATACCTTGGACCAAATACCTCGGACCATATATCTTGGGCCAATACCATGGATCAAAATACCATGGACCAAAATACCATGGACCAAATACCTTGGACCAAATACCTTGGACCAAAACTTAGTTTTCCAAGATATACACACCTTTCATTATGTGAAAGTGCATGTGTACTTATACGCTCTTTTTGGTTTGTTAACCCGCGTGTATACTTTACTTTGTCAAGGTGAACCTGAGTATACCTCTCTTTCCTCATTTTGTGAAGTCTAATCTGTAACTTTGTGTTGTTGACCTACTGAACTGTAAATTTTCATCTGAGTGAGTTGCCATCAAGGACAACACCTATGTCATAGTGCCAAATCTGTGTCATAATGCCAACACCAACAATTTCAAGATCATAGATGTTTTATTTATTTGATGCATTCTCATGTTACAAGTTGACTCTACCTATGTTTCCAATAAATGTGATTGTAGGATTTATATTTAAGGTTCTTTCTTCAAATATTTTTCTAAGAACGATGTATAGATCCTAGATCTATGTTCCATTAATCTCGCTAATTCATTTGATATATTTCCACTAGAATAAATAAGATATTGAATTAAGTGAATTTGATGTAGGAGGAACTAGAGTGAGATGGGGATGACGAATGAAATTAATACTTGGTTATAGAAAGAGATATAGAAGGAGATGTGTTGCCATAAAAGGTGGGTAGTGAGATTCATCGAGTTTAGTTTAGTTTGATCTACCTATAGAATAATTTCATAGAGTTGGGATATTTACACTTAGGTGAGTGATGGACATATAGACCTGATCCTAGCTCATCAAACTCTCATTTTCTATCATATTAGGGTCTTGGTTACATAAGTAGATAGGCTCAAGACCACCTTTAGCACTAAGTGAGGCACTTTTTCTTATGAGTGAACACCTTTTGGGTTTATTAACATCGGTGCTAACTTTTAATGAGAAATGGAAATAAATCTTCAAGGGCCTTCTCAAGCATGGTATGATTTACCTGGATAATTTTATTGTATTCTCCAAACACATGTGAGACCACCCAAGTCACTTGAAGCAAATATTTCAAAGCTACAAGAAATATAGGGTATCACTAAATCCAAGGAAGAGCATTTTTTCCATTTACAAGGGAAACATTTTGGGCCATGTGATCTCAAAACAAGGCATATTTTTTTGTCATTAAAGATTTAAAGAAATCAAGTAGATCCCTTACCCTAATAGTAATAAGTCTATGCATTTTTTTTTTTTAAATAAACTTATTCAAAATATTTGTTTCAAATTTTGTCGAGATCATCAAACTAGTAAAACACAAGATTAAGAAGGATGTATAGTTCAAATGGACTGCTACAAATAAATAATCCTTTAGTGAAATCAAATATGATATAGGTCATGCTCCTACCTTGTACAATACAAATTTCAATAAGGAATTCTAAATTTATACCTTCGCCTTCAACTTATCTCTGGTAGCCATACTCACTAAAAAATATCACTAGGGAGAGAAGGGACCAATTTTGTTTATCAGTACAAGCTTACAAGGCCTTGAACTAAATTATCAAGGCATTTATAAATAGGCTTATGCAATATCTATGGAAGTCAAACAATTTTGACTAGATATCCTAAAAATCCACGTCAAAGTAATAGTTCCCCATCCCGTAGTGAGATCCTTGTTCATTCAAAAAAAATGAGGGGAATGGAGATGTAATTGGATGACCTCTTTGTGGGAATATAATTCAAAATTTAAGCCTGCACACGCAATCAAATGCCACAGTCTATGTAGACTCTCTATGGAGGCTTTGGACCCTTCAGACAAAGGATAAGAGCATCATGAGAAAGGGCTATCTATCTACTCATGTGGTAATCATTTTTATTAAGCATGAAGACTTATGCTTCCAAAACTTAAAGAAATAATTTCAACAAGGTACCATGTCTGATAAAATTACCCCAAGAAGCGAAGAGTGTTCAAATTCAAGGCTTCATAGGATAAACTCACTAATGGGGTACCTTTCTAAAAGTATCACAATGGAGTTTTGCTTCGCTACATCAAAAATTGATACCAAAAAAATTATCTCTTAAATTCCTAATGGGTCACCCAATGAACACTTCAATGGAGAAACCACAATACACAAGATACTTAGAGTAAGGTATTACTAGCCAGATGTCTTTAAAGACTCCCATGCTTATGCCAGAAAGTTCCAAATTTGTCAAAATATTTCTAGCCAAGAGAAAAGGTTTGTTGTCCCTTTGTAGCCAATTATGGTGGAAGAACCATTTCAGCAATTGGGATTGGATGTACTTGCCGAAATTTATCCCCACTCTTCCAAGAAACACTAATACATGCTAGTAGTGACAAACTATTTGACCTGGTGGACCAAGATTATACTATTTATTACAATTAGAAACTAAGCGATCATCCAATTCCTTGAGAAACATATCACAACTAGGTTTGGTGTTCCTACATCTCTGGTCTTTGATAATGCTAAATATTTTTCATTTTTGAAATTAACTAAAATTTCATTAAATAAAGGAATTATACTGAGACACTTCGCTAATTATTACCCTCAATATAATGGATTGGTTGAGTCCATTAACAAGAACTTGATCCATATCTTAAAGAAAACTATAATTGATTAGTAGTGAAATTGGCACAATGCCATGCCCAATATATTGTGGGAAGATCAAGACACTCCCAAAGATACTTGAGGAACTTCTCCTTACTTTTTGGTCTACAACAGAGAAGTTATATTGTTGCCCAACATTTTCCTACCTAACCTTTAGTTGTGAAAATACTCTTCAAGTCAACCGTGTCTGATAATGTAAAGAGAGATGAAAATCCTATTAAAACTTGAAGAAGAGAGATAAAACCTAGAATTTTTCTTTCCATAAACCAATGGATGGTTGAGGAATGGTTTGACAACAAATCATCTAGGGAAACAGATTTCCAATTAGGGGATCTAGCACTTAAATAGGATAAACCACATGAAGACAAGGCTAAACACACTAAATTCCAATCCTTATGGCTCTATCCCTATGTTGTCATGAAAAAAATTTACGTAGGAATGTATCATCTCCAAAATCTAGTGGGAGAAGATGATCTCCTCCCAATTAATGTCCAATTTTTGAAAATATATTTTTCGTGATGGCTACACTTGTCGTTATCTATACATAAATAAAGTTGCTTTCACATCTAGTTATCCAATTTTCTCTTTTGTTTCCTTTGATTTCCATTTTTTTCAATAAACCTAGTTACTTCTTACACATAAATAAATGATATTTTGATCATGTATTTCATGCAGTTTCTCCAATAAAATATCTCTTTACCAAGCCACTCCTTTCAGGCAGAATGCAAGTGAGACCATGAATTTGTGTCTAGCATGCAGGTCTAGTTATCGAATATCATAGTCACTATTTTTCCTATGGAAAACATGATTACTAATAGGTGGGGAAGACTCTTTGAACAATGAGAATGTTGGATGGATGTTGACCCAATTAGCGTCCTAGTTTAGAAGCCTCAAGAATCATGTAATATCTTAAATATGGCCTCATCCAACTCTGAATTCTTAGGTTTCAGTAGTGATACCAAGGAGACATATCAATAACAAGAAATCTTTAAAGTTTATATAAGGTATCATCCCAATTGTCCTTTAGAATCCCTCATCCACCTTGTGATCAATTGTGCCCTATAAGAAAAGAAGTGTAACAAATGAATATCTATCAATGAACATAAAGGTAAAGGCTTGAACATGGTTTCCTGAGTAGCTGGGATATGTAGGTAACTTCATCATGGCTATGGATGCTCATTGATATTAAATAAATGCCTCTGATTTTAAAGTGATTCTGTTGATGCTATGGATGCTTTTTGGTAGTGGGGAAACACCATGAAATATTATTTAAATGCTTATGATTTTAATCTCCTAAAGTATCACTTTCTTTGTGGCCTAAAAGTCTAAATTGAAGAGGAAAGTCCTCATTAGAAGTTATACCCTTCTAGTCCTTGCTTAGGCTGTAACCAAAATCAGGAGAGGGAAAATCATGTAACTCAACATTTCATAGTTCTGAGAAATGGTACCTTTATGGTAGGAAAAATATAACTTACAAGCACACTAATCACAAGTGATTTAGAATAGATTCTTGGGAAAAGATCAAAGCTTTAGAGGTCCTAATAGTGTATCATAAATTGTTGTAGCAACTTCAACATCCCTTCGTGAATTCCTCCTAGTACTTTGTTGAATGGAGAAACCTAAGTGGCCCACCTAATCAAAGGCCTCTCAATCTAGTGTACAAAGCTTGATTGACCTTATTATAGATATGGTCACCTCTATAAGAACCTTGAGACCCTTGGGGAAGATATTTAAGCTCGATGGATCACTATTGTTGAGTCCAATGATATAATAGACCATTGAGGCATAGCCTTGCAATACAAGGGAGCATTTATAGTCATTATAACAACATAATCACCTTAGAAACTCCTCAACCTAGTGAATTTACTCTCAGGAAGAAGATCTAACTTGAGTTTTCTTGAAAATTTTGTTTTTTTGTAAGTTAGCGTGTTACTCCACTTAGCCTTAGTGGAGAAATACAGTGCTCCCTAAGCCTCATCCTAGCAATATGGAATCATATTTCTCAATTCGAATATACTCTTTAACACTTTTCACTTAGTGTATTTCCCTTCTTAAAATCATTATAATTCCACATCACCTTAATGAGCATCAAGAAAATGATACAGGGCCAAATTTTAGTTTCAAACCTAACTTTCATGCTCCCTAGCATTCCATATCACATCATTGCAAAGTTATAATAATTTGATATTGTGCATCATCCAACCTCAATCTAGTGATACATCGCTCATTTGGACCTCAAATCAGTGACACACTCTTATTTTTGAAACTTGATCTCATTTTCCAACTCCCTCACCTCATTGTATCACACCTTTGAGTATTAATGCAACAATATACTGCTCAACTAATCCTTAAGGTAGTGATAGTAAAATATTTCTTTTTAGCTTGAACTTGTTTATTGGCTTTGTCAACAAAGTGTATCACTACACTGATGGACATTGGGGTGATACATCACTCCACTGAGAGTTAACTCAATGATACATCACCAAGTAATAGTCAAGATAGTGATATGGCAAGTTTTCATTGGCATTTTCTTCACATAAGACATCTCACTCTTATCTTTTCTGAGATATTTCTGACTTAACTACCAATACAAGTAATGTTAAAATAGGGAATTACTAGGGTAATTAATGCATTAAATCTCATGATCACTCTTTGAAAGGGGTCGCATGGCATCATTTTTACCACATCGCTTAGCTCTAGAGGGTAAAACACTTCATTTATGGAGTAATACACCTTAGGTATCCTCATAAGGTATAGATTAAGCTAATTAAGCTAAAATAAGTGATTTATCATGCCCACTCAACTTCAGTTTTGACTTGTATGGTCATTTTATGAATATTTCCTTCCTTGAAAATTAGTTTATTTACTTGAAAATTTTCCCTGTTTATTTTATTTATTGATTGATTAGTTTTGGGGAATTTTTCTTGGATATTTTGGCTACGTTAAGCCTTTATCCCTCTGACCCTCACTCTCTTGAGTTTCTCACACATTATTCTAACCTCGTACAACTTATGAAAAAGGTTAAACCCCTCGACTTAGCCCTAGTAGTTCTCTAAGGGTGAAAATGAAGAGCTTCACAACCCTCAACTAAATTATTTCCTTATTATATACCTTATTTTGACCCCAAATTTGAGCCCTAGGAAGCCATGTGTTTCTTTTTAGCTTATGGGGCATTTTTCCCATCACAATAAAGCCCGAGAACTCTTTCTTCCTATCCTAGTAGTGCTCATTTTTTTTTCTTTATCTGCTTAGGGTTTTTCTCATCATAATAAAAATAATTCCATGCCCAAGGCCATCCTAATTCTCTTATCTTAGAATTTAAGGTTAAATCCTGACCAACATTTCCATTTTCAAGGTTGGGTACATGAAATAGTGATTTTCTTTCTTAGAAAGCCTATTTTTCTTCCTAGTCACACATATAAATTTCTCCATGGAGTCATGCAAGACCATCATGGTCAAGATTGTAAGTTTACCTATGATGTTGTCCAAAGTCTTGTCCGAGGTAAAAAAAATTGGCCTCATTTCCTCTCCACTACAACAACCTGTAGCATGTGTTGATTTAAAAAAGTCATAAGATGGACTAGTAGACAAGAAAAACAACCTTGATCCTATACTATTAAATCATATGCATCTAACATCGTGAGCTAGTATGCATAATGGGTGACTATTTTTTTATTGGATTTTTAGGAGGATCATGTACGTGTCCATGAAATGGACTTGCAAAGCCCCAATGGTTGAGATCTTAGATGAATAAAAAACTTACAACTCACCAAGCCATGATTTCTAGGATATTGCATGCTTCATTAATAAATATACCACATATACATGGTCATAATTATATTGGATATTTTAGAAATAAATTCCACTTCCATATGAATGAGACTCAAAGTTTTACAAGAATACTAAATGATATCGACTACCTAAAGTGGCTCCTCATCCACCTATTCTTCCATGTGTAGAAGAAATTGAGGGGCTAGTGAACCATGTTTATCTTGAGGAGGACATGGTTGTGAACATCCATAGGAAACCAATTGCTTAATTTAGTGCCTTAGTGTTGAAATGTATTATAGGCTACCTAAAGAGGAAGTAAATATGGATGAGGACTGGCTAAAAGATTTTAATATTTTTCCTAGAGCGTTGTTGAAGACATGGTTGGCTAGTAGAGGAACTTACATGACATGAGAAAACAAAAAATATATAGTGAATATGCTAAAAACATCATTCCAACTAATAGATACCATGCTGTGTAAATTATATGTTCGATCCCATGATAAGAGATTCCTTGAAGAATGGTTCCTTCATGTACATTGCAACAATTAAGGGAAGGACATTTAACTAGGTAGATAACAAGTTATGATCTTTGAGGGAGAACAATGAATAAGCTCATAATCCCAAAGAAGGACAAAAAATCCATTTTTTCATGGCTTCTTATCTCATAGACATGGTTTGTGCAAAGATGGCATTCCCAAAAATGAATTGGAGGTGAAAAATAGATGTGGAACTAGTCCATATCTATTACCTGCAGACATATGCATAGATTTTACAGGACTTTATGGTGCCATTGTATGAAGCCTTATTTACTGAAGTTACTTCGTGTATGTCTAAAAGTGATAGGTAGGTAGGGCCTTCAGTTGGTGAGTAGCTTGTGGACCAAGATGGAACTTACCTTAGAATATTTAGAGAAACCAAACCTCCCCACCTATTACCCAAATTTGTAACTAAGAGAGTGGCACTTCAATAAATGACATATCAAAATTAAATAGGGGTAGGTGGAGCACTTTCACGGATCAAGAATTCTCCCTAGCCACACATGCCTTTACATATGGGGGCATATCAATTAAAGTATATCAATAAAGATAAAGAATATTTTGATGCACTAATGCTTTTCCTTTTTTGGGACTTACATTCCATATGCATGATCCAAGATCTATAGTGAAATATCATTGCAAGTCATGCAAGTCAATGGGAATATCGGTTAGAGACTTGTAAAGAAGCAGAGAAAATGCCTTAAGTATATCACAAGTTATTTCAAGAATAGTTTACAATCCTATCTAAACATAAAATAAAAATACTTCGGAAAAAATATAAGCATTGGCCTAGGAGTGAGTAGCCTAGCAAGAAGCAACTTAAAAATAACAAGAAGAAAAGTTGTAGCAAGACTAAGAAGCTTTCTGAATAGCCAAGAAGTCTAGCATGATAGCTTAAGAACTTGAGCTCAAATAACAAGAGGAGAAAAATATGAGGGAAAATAGGGATTAGAAGAAAATATATACGAAACAAATAACAATTGAGGAAGAAAGGAGAATACAACAAAAATAAGAGAAAATATTGTAGGATAGAGAAGGGATAAAGCTAAGGAAGAGGCTCCCCAAGTTCAATAAGTGGAACAAAAACCAAAATTTCAATAGGATTCAAATTCTATGGATATTGACTCAGTGTAACCAGAATTTCTAAAGATCATAGGAGGCCAACTAGTGACAGAGATGGGCATCACACAACCCAAAAGGAAGAATGTGGTTAAGTTGAGCAAGTTCAGGTTTTATCACGACCTGAACAAGATCATAGAGCATGCAAAGAAGACATATGTTACACCACATATGCTGTAAATACAAATTACTACTAAGAGGCCCATATTTATTAACACTAGAAAGGACCTTCTTTCTATGGACTCAATAGGCACAACAATCTCTTAAGATACTGAGAGAAATGTGTAGGATTTTGTGGAGTACATAAAGAAGAAATATGTAGATAAAGCTGAGCTATAGTAGCAGGTTAGGTTTTTGAAGGATATGATTACAACCTTTAAGTAGGTAAACATTAGAATGGAATATTATTGAGCATGTGCTTTTGAGGTACATGAATATTACAAGTCTCTAGTCAAATAGGTGTACCCATGGCTCTAGATATTGTAGAGGATTTTAGTCAAGTTGCTACCAATTTCAAGACTGGTTAAAGAATGAGGTACTGAACTTCAAGGAGTACTGAATTCCATAAACCAGGTGGAGAAATGGACCAAGGAGTACCCTCAGGCCTTGCCAAAAGTCCCTAGAATTAGCTTTCAAGAAATGACATATAATTCCATCACTGTGAACCTAGATTTAAAATAATAGGAGAAGTTTGAAAAATACATCTCTATAGTTATTGCACAATATAAAAAACATTACTCTTTGGCTAAGAGAATAATAAAGATGAAAGAGCTACCAACTATTGGGGCCTCAAGGAGACGCCAAACTAGACAAAGAAGTAAACAAAGAACTGGATGAGTTGCTAAAAACTGAATAGTTTTCCCTTAGAGTCTTCACCAACAAACCTAGTAAATACAATCTCAAGGAACACCTTATGGAGCACAACCTACCAAGCAATAGACAATACCAAATTCTTTCTTAGTCTCCTTGATGAAAGAAGTATTGGTTATCTCTCAGAATATCTTAGAGTACCATATCATAATGGAGAGTCTATTACCTAATAGAATTAAATTGATTAAACCATACTATGAAATATTCCTATCCCATCTTAAAGAAGTCCTCAAGATCTCAAGTGAGGATCCAATCCCATTGTAGCAATTGTTAGCTTGTTTTCCAAGAGTTTTACAAATTATTTTCCTTTCATATTTAAAAAATCATGATAATATTAAGAGTTGTAATTGCTTCAAAGAATCCCAAAAATCCTAAGGAGTTGTTTCCAATCCAACCTATAAATATTGTATAACTCTAAGAGAGAACTTTTGGATTTTTTTGCAAATCCCTCCAAATCAGAGCTAGGAAACTGGTGTATCTATATTCATTTCCATATAATATTGAGAAGACTTGAAGTTAACTGATAAATCCATAATTTGGCATGCATTGTGCGTTTGTTTCAAGCTATTCTTTAGAAAATTCATTTATGTGTGTACTTTATGACATGTATTATTTCCATATCATAGACTAATCTATGGAATATATAGTCTATTCTCGCATAGTTATTTTTTCAATACCATAGCTTTCCTTAATAAGAACTTGCTAGACTAAAAACTAATTATTTTGTGTTTTTCTATAGTAAGTTAATTATTGATTGCTGTCCTAGACTTCAACTAACTATTTCGCTGATTGTGCATTTGTGGTGTTTATTCACTCATTGTTTCTTGATTGTTATCTATATTTTAGTTTTAGTTAGTTTAGATTAGTTTTTATTTCACATTTAGATATCTTTTATCTTATAATTTGAATTTTTATTTTATGATAATCGCTCAATATTTCATAGTATCTCAAAAACCAAGGATGGTTACAAATCCATAAATAGGATGGGTCTTTTACCCAATTGATATGATTTCTAGTTGAGATCTCATACCAAATATAACCCCTTGTAATTATTTTTGGGTCACTTATCCTAGTCAAAACATTGTAAATTAAAGAGGAAAATGGGAAATTAGTTCTAAAAATAGAACCATAGCTATAATTCCGATAATATCTAGGGAAAGTTGCAACTCTATAATCTTGTTTGTGACAATAATTATCCATAGTTAAGCCATTGGCTTACCACTCTCATTTTTGTAGAGAACATTTAGTGGATTAGATTCTTTGTGATTGCACTAGGGTTTTGGAGAGGAAAGATTCCATAAGGACTGCTAGAATAGAAGGGAAATATGGATTATTGAGAGACTATAAATGAGAGAAGGTGTTGTAATCCTAATCAATTTTCAAATGGTTCTTAACGATTTTTTTCATATTTTGAAAAAAATTGTTAAACTCTCATTTTTTATAGGAATTGTGCATAAGAAAGACTAGAAGGGCCTAATTGAGTTCATAGAACTATATAGACCATTTAAAAAATGACAAGTATCATTATTGCAATTAGATTGAACATATGTTTTAATTCTATATATTATTGCTTATAATAAATGTGATCAGAGCTAGATCTGACAACTCTGAACAAATCTTGATCAATGACTCAAAATCATTGTGGAGCATGAACTAGTGGTTATTTAAAAGTGATCATAGCCTCCAGAAATAGGAAACTACTTGAAACCACATGGTAGCTTCCTGTTAATTGTGTAGAAATTCCTTGTAGATTCAAACTTCTAATTGTAACAATAGACTTGATTCTACTTTACTCATCAGCGAAAACAATTAGACGATCACAAAATCATGAAACATGCAAGAGAAAGAATTAAATCAACACATTACACAATGATTTTCTAGGGAAATCCACAATTAAAAACCCCTGTTATCTCTATATTGCATTAGTGAGAAAATATGAGAAGATTACAATGCTTTGTTCAAGCACGAGCAACCTCTGCACTACCTCTATCTATCTCACCTCTTCCTAGACAATCTCAAGCCAATAATTAACTTAATTTTGGCTTTCCCAAGTTCATATTTCCTGGCACTGTTTCATTCAGAATTAGCCCCCTATTAATTAGGGAAATTCCTCAATTGGAAATCTTCAATACTCATAGGCCTTCCTTTGACTGCATGCACCACTTGTACATTCATATGATTATACAACTGATAGTACATTATCCATGAACTCCAATATCAACTAGGTAACTCTTAGATTTGACATGCATGAGTTATTTATGAGTGAATAATCAGTTAATTGGTTGAACACATCTTGAGAGTTACTCCATTAGTTGGAACTTGTTTAACTGAATTCAACTCAGTTAAACTAAATTAATTAATTACAACTCAAAATAACATCAACTAGGGCTCTTATAATGTAGGAGGCGCTCTACATGACTCAAGTTAGACCCTTAACTCGAATTAAATGAGTCAACTAAGTCAATTTAACTTATTTAACTCGTACAATTTGTCTTGTGATGTGGAATTACAATTTTATTCCTAAATTAATTCAAGGACAAAATTAAATTATAATATTCTTGTTGCATTTTCAACACCCCCTCTAAAAAATAAATGTATTATCAGATACCCCAATCCTACCTCTATGGAACTCAAATTTGCCTCTTGATAGTGCCTTAGTCAAGATGTTTGCATCCTACTCCTCTGTAGGAATGTACTCCAACAACATGATTTTCCTCTGCATACAATCTCGTAGACGGTGGTACCAGATGTCGATATGCTTGGACCAATCATGAAAAACTGGATTCTCAGAGAGTTTAATACGACTCTGATCGTCACAGTAAATCTATATAGGATCCATCTACTAACAAAATAACCTAATAAGGATATTGCTAATCCAGATAGCCTCACAAGCTTCTTGACTAGCAGCCATGTACTCTGCTTTTTCCGAATTGAGTGCAACTGATCTCTGTTTTTTGATATACCAAGAAGGTGTTGAGCAACAATACTGAAGATTCCCCTTGATGCACTCTTCCTATCAGATGGACTCCCTACCCAATCTGCATCTATGAAGCCTTGAAGCTTCACTCCCTTTGTCTGTTTATACGAAAGACCAAACTAAGTGGTGTCTTTGAGGTATCTCAACACATTTTTAGCTTCCTTCCAATAGAATTTGGTTGGATTAACCATTGTTTGACTAAGTGTTGAGAAATGGCAACAATAAATTCTAGTTTAATTTTTCCTTGAATTAAACTATGAATTAAAATAGAATTCTTTTCTCATAGCAATTTGAAAATATTTAATTAAGTTTAATTAACTTAATTAATTTAGGAAATTCGAATTGGAAGTCTTTTAGAAGACATGTATATGTTCTCCCTAACTTATAGGAGTTCAGGATGAGTTTTGAATGAGTTGTAATTAGTTAACTCAGTTTATTGAGTTAAGTCCAGTTAAATTAGTTCCAATCAGTTTCAGTAACTAATAGTGAGTAAACAGTCAGTTGAGACACTAGTGACCTAATTAGTGCTACTCTAGTTAACTAAAGCTTCCACTATTAGAAACTCATGCATGTTGATTCTGAGAAAGACCCAGTTGAGACTAGAGTGTAGGGACAATGTACTATTTGTTTTAGATTTTTCTATGTTGCACTGATAATGCATGCATTCAGGAGCTGATCCTTGAGGGATTGCGCTATTTTTAGAGGTTTATTTCCCTTTAAATAAAAGTTATCCTTTAGAGGAATTACACATTGGAATAGAGACTTAAAGAGATTTTGAATTGGCTAAGCTTTGGCCTTAAGCTTGCTTATGAGTTGGAGATTGAATTTGCTGAGTGTTGGGATTGTTCTAGATAGAACAAGCATTGTAATTTCATCTTGATTTTTCGGATTAATACAAAGGAGATAGTGGGGTTTTGATCTATGGATTTCCATGGATATTTATTGTGTTATGTGCCTTTGATTCTCTTCCTCTATTGATTATTTTTTACTCTATGTTTATGGGCTTCCATTGTAAAGAGTAGAATTAGATTCTTGTCTCTTGTTTTAGTAGATTACATGAGCTTGTGAATCTACAGTTTTTTCTACACTAAGATGGTTAAATGCAAAATATATGTCAGGTCATGTGTTCACCAAATACATAAGTGAACCCAAAAGATGCCTCTAAATAGTAGCCTCCACTAATTCACCTGAAGTAGCATCTTCCTTCCTCTAATTTCCTGCTAGAGGATTCTCCATGGGTTTGCTTCTCTTAATGTGGAACTTCTTCAGTATCGCATTAGCATACTTTCCCTGAGAGACAAACAATTCCTCATCTCCTTTCCATACTTCCATACCAAGGAAATAATGCATGAGAAACAAGTCATTCATCTCGAATTCTCTTGTAAGATCCTCTTTGCAAGATTTTACCAAGTTCTCATCACCAGTTAGAATTAAATCATCGACATATAATACTATAATAAACAATTTACCTTCAACCATAAAATGGTAAAGGTTCACATCTGCTTCACCCTTGGTGAAGCCCAACCTAGTGAAATAATTGTCAATCCTGGTGTACCAAGCATGGGGTGCTTGTTTCAATCCATACAGTGCTCGCTTGAGTCTGTACACATACAATCTCTGTTTAAGGTCTCAAATCCTTATGGCTGCTCAATGTACACCTCTTTCTTAATCAATCTATTGAGAAAGGTTGTCTTCACATCCATCTGATGGATATTCCATCCAATCTGTGTTGAAAGTGCTAGAATAAATATGATTGAAGAGTACCTTGCTACTGGAGAAAAGGTTTCCTTGTAATCAATTCCCTCCACCTGAGATAACCCTCTCACCAAAAATATAGCCTTGTAATTCTCCACACCCCCATCTGTTGCTTGCTTTCGCTTGTATATCCATCTGGAGCTCACCAATGAATTATCTACTGGTTTTGGACCACTTCCCAAACATTGTTTTTGATAATGGATTCAAACTCCTCTACCATTGAATCAAGCCATATTGGTTGCCGCACTACTTCCTCAAATGAGGATGACTCAATCTCTACACTCTTGTTGATCAGAGCCATGTAGCTAGTGTACCGATCTATTGACCTCCTCTTTCTACATTATGATGTGGGTGCTCCCACATTCTCTCCAGCATCATGCATCAATCTGTCGGCCTCTCTTGTGCACTTCCTTCCATCTCTGGAAGTATCTGCATGAGTGGGTGCTTCCACTCTCTTCTCCTTTTCCCGTGGTTGCTCCACATCATCCAAAGGTACTTCCTATGGAGTTAAAAGCTCTTCATCTCCATGCAACTAAATCTCCTTCTCAAAGGAACATCTCATGCATTCTCTTCATCAAACTTCACATCTCTATGAACCACTGTCATCCTATGAGATGGTGGGTGCACCCAATAGTTGTGATGTGTATCATTGTACCCTACAAATATTCCCAATTCAGCTGTTGGTTCTAGCTTTTTCCTTGCATCCTTGGTAACATGATAGTAAACAGATGAACCAAATATCCTAAAGTGCACCACATATGGTTTCTTGCCTTAAAAAGCTTCTTCTGGTGTAATCATCTTGAGAATCTGATGAGGGATCTTGTTCTTCACATATAAAACAATGTTGCATGCTTCAACCCACAAGTGCAAAGGTAGGCCTTGATCATGTAACATTGCCTGTGTAGCTTTCACAATACTTATGTTCTTCATTTTAGCCACCCCATTTAGTTGTGGGTTATGGGTTGCTATTAACCCCTATCGAATGCCTTCTGATGTGCATAAGTTCTTGAATCCACTAAACACATATTCTCCATTGTTATTGCTTCTAAGAGCCTTCAATTTCTTGCCAGTGTCTTTCTCAAAAAGTGCTTTAAATTAAAAAAATTTAGAGAACATATGATCTTTCTTCTGCATGAAGAAAATCTAGCACTTCCGTGAGAAATCATCTACAAATATTACATAATACCTGTTCTTGGTCGTGGGGGCTATCGAAAAAGGTCCACACACATATGAGTGAACTCTTTCAAGGATCGCTTGCACTTGAATGTCCTTATCATAAAAGGTGGCTTTGGTGTACTTCCCCAATGTACACCCTTTGCATGTATCTCTCTTTTCTAGTGCACCCTTGGGAATTCCTCTAGAAATCTGTTACATGATCTTCAAAGCTCCGTGGTGCAAGTGACCCAATCTTCTATACCACAATTCACCAATGTCTCAACTCTCCACCTTCTCTTATTTTGTGCTCAATGCTATACAATATTCTACATACAATTTGTAGAGGTTCTTCACCCAAACCCCAATTTTCTTCACTTGTCCTGAGGCTATGTGATGAAGGAAAGTATTTCCTTTGCTAAATATCACAACATAGCCATGGTCCTCGAGGATAGCAATTGAAGAAAAAATTTTCTTCAGACCCGGAACATACATGACATCTCTTAATGTGAGAGGAGAACCAAACTCCCTCTAAAAATTAATAGTATCGATGCTAGCCATGTTATAATTTCCATCATCTCCCATTTCGATGTGCATCTAGAGGTCCTTCTCCTCCAATTCACTGAAGAATTATTTGTTTATAGTCATATGGAATGAGGCTCCACTATCTAGATACCATACACTACCCATCACTGATGTCACCATGCAAGTAATGAGGGTGAAATCCAACTTGAATTTAGAAATAAGAGCTTCACTTTCCACTCCTCCTGAGGACTTCTTTCTAACCTTCTTGTGTAGACATGTCGTGGTACATTGTCCCAGCTCATGATAGTGAAAACATTTAATCTTCGACAAGTCCTTCTTCTTGCCACACTGACTAGAATCTAATTTTGAATGGGATGACTTCCCTTTCCCTTTATTTTCCTATTGATCCAAGGTGCTATTCTCCTCATCATCATGCTTGGATGAGGATCCATCTCTGTTTTTTTTCTGAATCTCTTCTTGCACCAAGTCAGACCACAAACATTCCCACTCTAGTAGCTTCTCCCTCCCATTCAATGAATCCTGGTAGTTGTGCCAGCTCTTGGGAAGGCCTAGAAGTGCTAAGATGACCAGATCATATTTAGAAATTGTAACACCAACACTTCCAAGATCATCCCGACATTGGGTAAACTTGGTCAAGTAATTTTGTATTGTGTCGCCCTTCTCCATCTTGATTTTCCTGAGCTTGTCCTTCATTGCCAGCTTCATGTGGTCATTGTTGTTCTGAAACAGGTCTGTCAATGCCTTTCACATTGAATATGGAGTCTCCTTCCCATGGATGTTAGAGACAATATGATATCAAACTACTTCTAGTATGATCCTTCTCACCTTTGCAACACATTTCCTCCACTCTGCCAGATCTTGAGCATCAGTTGCTGGAGGCTTAGGAATATCTCTATCTATGAATTCCTTCAGCGCGTCGTCTTCCAAAACTTCCTCCATCCCTTCCTTCCAAGAAATATAATTTGAAATACCCTCAAGGGAATATTCAAGTCTCAATTTGTAGAATGACATCCTACTGGCTCTAAAGAATTATATTGCGAATTTGATTTCACATAAAAAAGACAAACTCGTATTTTCCTCTTCTAGAGTGATTTCTGATTTGATACCATGTAGAAAATCCTTGTAGATTCAAACTGCTAATTGTAATTTACTAAAAAAATAGACTTCAATCTACTATAATCATCAATGTAAATAATTAAACGATCGTGAAATCAAGAGGCATACAAGAGAAAGAATTTAATCAACACATTACACAATGATTTCCTGGGGAAAGTTGTTGAAAAGTGTAACTAGGTTTAGTCTTCATAATGACATGTGTAATTGTGATTTTATGTAGTTGATGTAAAGAGGAAAAGTAAAATTAACTTTGTAATGCTTGTCTCATGGGTTTCATGAGCTAGGAATTTTATTTTTAGTGATGGCTCCCATTGTGAGCCTTTAAGATTTGTCATATAGTCATAAAAATCAATTTGAGTCTATGTCATTACGGACCCTTCTAGGGAATGTTACACATTTTTATGAGTCATTAAATAAGTATGAAATTCCTCCAAGACAAGAACAAGGCCTATCCTTTAAGTTGGCTACAAGATGGAGTAAATAATATACATAAAGAGACATGTTAGTTCACCTTGTTCAAGTCGGCTTATTACAGGCTCCAACGACTATAAATAGGGAAATTCATATTTCATTTGAAGGCAGAATTTCAGTGAAGTAATTTGGTAATGGTCTACGGTTAGAAGGAGTGAAAAGAGTCAAGGAGAGAAGCACTATAATCAATGACAAATAAGAAAGGAAGACCAAATTTTTTGGGTTTTTTTTGGGATAATTTCTATAGTAGAAAACTAGGGTTTCTACAATACCATATAATTCCGAGAAAGGGTCTCCAAAAAGGGTCTTCTTATCAGCTCCACTTCTATCTGAGTTCACCTAGAAGAGTCCTCAAGAATAGCCAATGAATGAAGGCATCTCCAAGTTTGTTTTCTCTTCTCACACATGTGAAACTACAGAAGTACAAACTATAGTTATGTGGAAACATATCGGAATTTTAGAAGTGAAAAAAGTTTAACTTGCATTAACCAAAGGAGGAGGAAAGGTCCATCAATTTGATTCAAGGAAAGATCTCATCATGAAAAGCATGTGACTTGGTCTTGGAGAGGAAAATAGGTCAAGGATCTTCGTCTTGTTTTTCATTAATCAAAGTCTCTATAATAAAAATAATTTGTTCGAGTTTTAATCTCAAGTGGGGGAGGTTTTCGCCTTGGATGATAGCCTATATTATGTGTCTCTTGTCTCTTTATGGTTTATGCATTGGTAGTAGTTTAATGAAGAAGAACACTAATATAATAAATAGAATACCCTAATGTAAGAAAGTAAAAAGCATTCATAAGAAGTTATCATAAGAAGAGAAATCACCTAATACTTGATGCCCTAGATTTATCAACATGGTATTAGAGCTAAGGTTAAAAAGTCAAGGAAGTGAATATTATCAAGATACACACAAGGATCTCGAGAAAGACATCAAAGAAAATTTGAAGATATCAAAGTGAAATCGGGATCTACAACAAAATATCAAACCCTAGATCAAAGAAGAAGTCTACATCAGCAAAAGTCTTTGATCATCTAGTCATCATCAAAAGACCACAAAGACCCACATCAAGTTGGAAAGATCTACAAAGAAATTTAGCTTGAAGTATATACATCCAAGAGAAGCACTTCAAGAACAAAGATCACATCATAATCTTGAAGACAAAATCTATCTTCATCAAGAACATGGTTTCTATCATCTATATCATCATCAAATTATAGAAAGCGACAAGTGGAAGAAACATATTAACAAGTAATTATATGCCCTTATCTGAATATATCAAAATGTATTTTTGCAAGGAAAGCAAAAAATTGGTTGGGGCTTCAAACTATCTTGCATGGAAGAAAAGGACAAATATGAATCTCACTGAAAATGAGGTGATGGAACATGTCAAAGGATCTATTACAAAACCAAGAAAGGAATATTCTCAAGCTCTTGCAAATTATATGAAAGGAGAAGTTAGGGCTCAATGTATTCTCATAGAATCCATCAAGGATCCCCTTATCCCATATCTATCAAAACTCGAAACTTCAAAAGAAATCTATGACAAACTGGTAGAGTTGTATTCCGTAAGCACTACTGGAGAAGTCATCTCATTAATATAAGAAGCATACAAGATGATTATGTCAAAGGAAGATGGAATAGCCTCATAATTTATGAGGATATCTGAAATAAAGGATCAACTTCAAGATTTTGGAGAAGTCATGTCTGATATATAAATAACTACAATTTTACTCAATGGACTACCATAGGAGTGGATTAACTTTACTTGAAGTATTTATGGGAAGAAACAAGTTACTCCATTCCAGGATCTACAGTCACCGTGCAAGATTGAAGAATCTAGGCTAAAGGTAAAATATGATGTGGGATCAGGTGAGTAGAATCAAGCATCTGCTGCAATGAAAAAAGAAAGGGAAAATTTGAAAAGTTTGGTCCTTAGAAAAAGAAGAAGAGCATGGATAAAATATAATTCTATGGGTGTTAATAATATGGGTAGTATAGGGGAGATTTTCCTAAGCTCAGGAAGGAAAATAACAAAATAGGAAGAGAATAAAACAAAATCACCAAGGAATTGGAGGAAGTTGAAAAGAATAAGTCCAAGAAGGAAGAAATGTTGGGGTCTTCGTTTTGAATTTTGAGTGTTGGCAGGAAGAAAAGTCAAGAACAGGTGGCGGGGACAACAATCTGGGTTGTGGAGCTGACAACCAAAGGAAAGGGACAAGAATGAGGAGTGAACAGGCAGTTGCGTTAAGGTGGTGGAAGAAGGCAGAGGCAACTGAGAAGGTGAAACAACTGAGGGCAGAGTCAGCCAAATGAAACTGGTAGTGGGAATGCAAAATAGAGGATAAAAGGAAAGAGACAACATGAGAAAGGGTTGGTGAGGAAGTGGATGAGCCAAGGCAGGATCCTGAAAGCCAAATCAGTTGCGGAAGAGATAGGACTATCCTCCTCTATGCTTATGTTCATTCCTATCAGTTATATTATATGAAAGTATTCTTTGTGTATTTGATGAGCAAGCTTCGAGCCTTTTGTATTCTATCATCTACTCTTTTATATTCCAAGTAATGGAAGAACCATTTTGGGTCCCGTATTGTATTGATGTGTTCCTTATGGGCTCTTTAAAATTTTAAATGAATGATTAAAAACTAGATAGTTTCCTGTGATGATATGAATGGGATGAGAGTCTTAGATAGTCCAATGGATTGAGTGTGATGAGCTATTCTTACATGTTCCTTACATTCCCTTGATACCCCTCCTAGCTCCATCTATCTTTGGTCTTGACATGCCTCACGTGAGACTCCTTGCCCTTTAGGTAAAGTGAAAATGTTGGTGTTGTCCTAGACTACAACGGAGCCTTGTTGGTCTTCTGAGCCTGAACCCAGGGTCTCTTCCCTGTTGTCATTTTTGTGCCAACAAATGGCTCCATTGCTGGGACCTGAAATCAAAAAGAGGGGTTCGAAATATGGTATCGATGATTTTTAAGAAATAAATAAGAAACTAGTGGGGTGACCAAGTGGATTATTTTGTATCACAACAAGCTTTCCTTCAAAGCTAGACTGTTGCTAAGGTGAACGACGAGATATTGTATTAAGAAGCCTCAAGTGATCAATTTGATATCTTCTGGTGTAAGTTCTCGGAGGAACTATACAATTGGTAGCAAAGGCTGCAAGTTAAGGGCCAGGCGAAGGGGCAACAACCAACTCATCAAGGGTGGTGCTCCACTAATATTTCAACGCTCCATCACCGGGACACTGTTCTGACTAGAGAAATAGAATTTTGAGTACAGATTACTCTGGAGGGATAAGTGATCAAGTTCACAGTAGAAAGACATCATTCCTTCTTGAAGAATGATTCAGTTTTAATATTAGGGCTGAGGGGAAGATTACCGAAGGAAATACCCCTTTGGATTAAAGTTCTAATGGTGGAGGAAAGTTTGATTTATTTCCAAGAAGCGAGTATGGAAACATAAAATGCCAGTGATGGGGGAAGGATAAAAGGGGGGAAATTCTATTGAATGGGGGATTTTGATGCCACTGAAGGATGGATGTATAAGACTCATGAAGAGTTAGGGAATTGAGAGTGCAAAGGAGGGTGCTAATAGTAGAAAAGTGGTAGGAAAGGGCCATGCAAGCTATGAAGTTGCATGCAAAGGGACCACACTAAGCAGGAGTGGTGTCAAAGGGTCCATAAGAAAGAGATGAGATGATGAAGAACTCACAGAAAGGAATAGGGACAAATGATCCAGGTAGAAGCATGGAAGGTGGTAAGACCCCTCCCTCTGCAGTTGCAAGGGAGGTGTCTAATGGAAGTGGTCACAGTAATCCCAAAGAAGTGATGGATGATGAGATGTGTGATGTTATGAGAGGATTGTTTGCAGAGGACACCATGCCAGATGAAATCAAGCATCCGACCCGTTGAATCTTAGGTAGCGTTCACCCCGAGCTTCCCCTGGTAATTTACAATTTTCCTCGTAAATTTGTTGCTAAGGTTCTTAAGGAAATACAGATACATAGTGTGCATGTTAGATTTAAAACAGATTCTTGTACCTATAATAGTAGTGGAAATATTATTATTAGTAATATAGGATTGCAAGGATCTCAACAACCAGGGATCGAAGGCTTTCTTCTTCTAGCATGCACTCAGGCCAAAATGGCAGGATCATTTACCAGATACCTAGAGTTCTTGGGACGAGGGAATGAGGATGTGGAGCGACATTGGTAAGTGTTATGGAGAGCTCTCCAAACGATAGACAACGTGAAGGTGATCAAATTCTAGAACACCCTGAGGGAGAGAGCCCTGACATGGTTTATCAAATGGGTAGAGCTAAACCTGAATCCAATGGTAGATGACATCAAGAAAAGATTTGTACATGAATTCAAGATTCCACATACATCTTAGCAAGGGTTGTTAGAGCTATGGGGGATAAAACAATGGGATGGAGTGACCTCTTGGGAGTTGATGCGGAGGTTCAAGGACACAATTAGAAAGCTAAGTTACCCTATAGATCCCAATCACCAAAGGGATTGGTTTATCATGGCACTCCCACCCCTTACTTGGACGCCCTTAACGCAACAAAATATTGAGACCCCGTTGGATGCTCTAGAACAGGAAACTCGCATTGAGGCAATGGTAGGGTACCTACATGAATATTGGGGGGGCACAGGGCAGGGTCACATGATCCATCAATCATGGGACTTCAGCACCAAATAGCCAGCTTAATAAAGAAATTGAAAGACTTACAACCAATTCGCTTAGCGAGACCCAATGTATGGTGCACCCATTTCTTGGTCGAAGGTCACATCGCGACTAAATGCCCATGGATAAGGGGTACGAATCCTACGTCAGGGCCCACTGGACCATTAGGGGCTCCGCCTACAGTTGGGGTTGCGGTGGTAGGATCACAAGGGACATTTCTGGGAAAAAACCAACCAAAGTACTATGAGGTTTGTAGAAGCTATGGACACTCCCCTCGGTTGTTCCCGATATTGAAAAAATATTCAACCATATCAAAAAATACCTACTGTGAGTTCTATGCATCCACAACTCACCGCACCATACAATGTCGAGCATTGGTTTCTATGGTAGACAGGCTAGATCAGTCGACATTCAGAATCAATGAAACCACTCATGGAGGGTGAGGAGCGGGAGGAGGATCAGGAGGAGGAAGAATAAGGGGTAGGGGATATGTGCAGTGCTACAGTTGTGACCAGGAGGGACATGTTGCCAGAGATTTTCCTCTTCCAAGAAGACCTTGGTGCTCTCAATCCTGGGTCAATGCACATGCAACAGAGGACTGCCACGAGTTGGTCACAAGATGGGAAGAGAAAACCAGGCAAAGGGGAGCTAACTTGATTAATGAAGAACCCGAGAGCTATTGAAATAATCCCTCTATATAACATAAATATAGTAACCAAAGGAGGAAATAAGATGTGGGTTGATTAGTGTGCGGCAGAGAAACCCCCCATTGTTTAAGTAGCTTCCCCAAAACAATCATACAACCCTGGACAACAAAAACGATACTCTAAATAGGTAGAAATTTTTTTTTTAAAGTTTGGTCGAACCTCAGAAGGACAAGTTACCAAATCTAGCAAAGCCTATAATGTCCCTCCCAATTGAAGAATTGTTCAAACTGTTCTTGTAGATTGTCGACAATGATCAGATGCTAGGAGAGCTACGCAGGAGTCTAACAGTAGTTATGTTGGAAGAAGAAATGGGGAAATAAGAAATCTCAACAAGTCTGCCAGAGAAGCACACGAGGAGAATCCGAGGAAACAAGAAAAGAACAAGCAGGGAGTTCTGAATTGACACACAAGTGGTAGGGTTCCAGATCAAAGACACAATGTTGGACCTAGGTTCAGACGTTAACATTTTGCCTAAGAAAACATGGGAGGCACTGGGAAAACCATAGTTGAAGTATTCACCAATCCAGTTGTGGATGGCCAACCAATACTACATTTTTCTGATTGGGAGGCTAGAAGAGGTGGAAGTAGACGTTGTAGGGGTGAAAATGCACACATAATTTGAGATAATAGATATAATGGGGGACAAAGATCCTTATCCATCACTGCTCAACATCGACTAGGCTTATGAGAATTATGTTGTCATTGATCTTAAGAAGGAGTTGATGATCTTTAGAGTAGATGGGGTGCAGGTAATACAGCTGTTGGATCCATACCAAGGACCAATATTCATGGAACCAGTAGATGATTGGGATGAACCTAGGACACTAGACCAGCTATACCAATTAACAACTGGAAGGAGGGAAGATTACATTAATCCCACGGTGGAGGGGTCAGTTAGCTAGAGGAGTATACAGAGCTCAGAGGTGGGCTCTGAGGCTGCATGGGATTCCTGGCAGCAAGGAGCATATGAATTCAATACAAGACGTTGTGCTACAATATGTCGCATCAACTGGATTGTGAAATAGCTAAGTGATTATCCTACTTTCGATGACATAGACTCTATAGACGTATTTTTATGTAAAGTTGATAGAACCATAAGGGAAAAACACAAGGTACCATTGTTGGACATTGCACTGCAAGCAACCTCAACACAGTGGCGGGGATCTGAATGCAACACCCTTTGTGATTGAGACAAGGTCAAGCGGGCCATGAGAGAAAGGTTCAACTAGGAAGAGAACTGACAGCGAGAAAATGTAAAATACAAGGGGGACTTTGATCCCTGACAACACCTAGAACACTGCGCAGATAGATGGAACAAGGAACAGATCGTGAAGGAGATATGGGTACACATGTTTGTACACACCCTGGGTACAGTCCCACAGGCTTGGTATATATAAGAAGAAATTCAAAGATAAGCTGGGAATTGGGATACAATGGCCGAACAATTCCATAACAGTTTTTCATTCAATGATGGCGACAGATGGCTAACCGAGGCTCTGTATGCCATAAAATGGATACTCTTCAACTCAAGATGGTTATGGGAAGGATGCGTTGATGAAAAGTTCCTCCAATAGTTTTATGAGTTAGGGTACACAAAGTCCATGGTTTGTGGGATGGTAAGCACAAAGCCAGAGGAGGATGATTTAGAGGGACTGAGGCACCTAACGTTTCAAGAGACTAAAGGGGAATGGATATTCAGGAGGGAAAAAAATGCTCCCCATCTAATCCATGTGAAACTTTAGAAACATAACATTGGGATAGAGGATAAGCCAAAAGATAGAATCTATAGGGGATTACTAAGATGAGAACACAACTGAGGAAATTTTTGATCTGTTTCATGAGTATGATGATTTATTCCCAACTTCAGTCATGGAGTTAAAAGGAATCAAAGGAGATATTGGCGAAATGAAAATTATGTTAAAGCCAGATTCCAGGCCTGTTAAACATAGACCATATAGGCTAAACCCAAGAGTAAAAGAAAACGTTAAGAAGGAGATAGATTAAATGTTGGAGGCACGACTCATCTTTCTAGTAGACAAAGACGAATGGATCAACCTAATAGTGATGCATAATAAGAAGGACGCCACAGAGATAAGGGTCTGTGTAGACTACCATAGCCTCAACAATGCTTGTGTCCATGACCCATTCCCCATGCCTTTCAGTGATGAGGTCTTGGATAATGTTACGGTGAACAAGGCCTACTCCTTCATAGATGGGTTCTTAGGGTACCATCAAGTCTACATAACAAAGGAATACAAGAAGAAAAAAACATCCACCACAGAATGGGGCTCGTACACGTATCACGTCATGCCTTTTGGCTTAAAGAGTGCCCTTGTTGTGTTCTCTCGAATTGTTATCGCCACTTTCAGAGACTATATTCACTAGTTCTTGGAGGTATACATGGAATATTGGATAGTTTATAGCCTATCGAAGAAGCATGCCAACTTACTTAGAGTAATGTTTGATCGTTGTAGACAGGTACAAATCTCACTAAACCTGAAGAAGTGTATCTATGCAGTTCTATTTGTTACATTGCTGGTCCACATTGTTTACAAAGAGGGTGTTTGTGTGGACCTTGCAAAGGTTGCGGAAATTGTGAATATGGATACACCGGCCAATGTGAAGTAGTTGCGATCGACACTGGGCCACACAGGGTATTATCACTGATTCATCCGCAATTACGCATCTATAATGGCTCCCATGGAGAAGCTTCTCAGGAATATGGAAACATTTAACTCCATGGAGACGTTTCAAATGATATTGAACATCCTTAAGGAAAAGTTGGTAAGTGCGCCCATCTTAGTATACCCAAACTGGAACAAGAAATTCCATGTACATATCGATGCATCAGGCATTGCGCTAGGGGTAGTGTTGGCGCAACCAAGGGAAGGGAAATTGGATCATCCAATCTACTTTGCAAGTTGGAAGCTGTCAAAAGTAGAAAATAACTATACCATGACTGAGAGAGGAGCACTAGCCATATTATACTTCTTGCAAAAGTTTTGACACTATTTACTTGGAGCTTCATTCAAATTCTTTACAGATCACTTAACATTAAAATAATTGGTCAACAAGCCAGTCTTAGAGGGAAGAATCTATAGGTGGCTACTGTTGTTCCAAGATTTTACATTCTAGGTTATCATTAAACTTGGTTGGTTGAATGTGGGACCAGATCATCTCTCTAGACTGAAGTCAAGGGAGAATGGGGCTCCCCAGTTGATCAACTACCGGACACTAATTTATTCTACGTAGAAGCAATTCCTAACTACTTGGAGGAAATCACAACTTTTCTAGTCACAGGGAAATATCCAGATGGACATACAAAGATGCATAAGAGACACATGGTGGTGTGAGCATATGACTGTCTACTAATTGCGGGACACTTATATAAGCTAGGCCTAGATCAAGTCTTGCGACGATGTCTCCTCCAACATGAAAGACAAAATGTCCTATGGGAGTTCCACTCTAGAGTTGCGGGAGGGCATGTCGAGGGAAAAGCAACGGTGAGGAAGGTCTTGCAAGCGGGTTTATGGTGGCCTACGATCTACAAGGATGGCAAAGAACATGTGAAAGGATGTTATGTGTGTCAGAGAGTTGAAAAACCATCGCGTCGAGATTAATTACCACTACAACTGGTATGTGTAGTGCATATCTTTGAGAAGTGGGCAGTTGGTTTTATCAGGCCGATCAATCCAAAAGCACATCATTCTCATACATGATATATCATCATAACTACCAAATATCTCACGTGATGGGAAAAGGTGACACCATTGAAAGATTGTACAGAAGACACAACAACGAGATTCATCTTTGAAAACATCATATCCAGGTTCAGATGCCCAAAAATCCTAACCAGTGACCAAGGGACTCATTTCATAAATGAGATAGTTGTGTCACTACTATAGAACTTCCTAGTCCAACATCACAAGAGCAGTCTGTACCACCCACAAGCTAATGGGATGGTTGAGGAATTCAACAAGATTTTGGAAAAGGGACTAATGAAGATATGTTTGGCAAGTCGAGACAATTGGGATGAGTGTGTACCAGCCACGCTATGGGCGTACCAAACAATAGTGAAGCGCTCACACAAGCAAACACCATTCCAGTTGGTATATGGATGGGAAGCCGTGGTACATGTTGAATTTGTAGTACCAAGCATATTCATTACCCAAGGTACAAAGATGATAGATGATGCATCACTACAAAAGCGGTTGGAGGAATTGATGGAATTGGATGAAGCCAGATTTCTAGAAGAATTCCAATAGTTTGTCAAGAAAGCAAGGTAGAAAGCATGACATGAAGGGTTCTTTAAGAGAAAATCATTCTTAGTTGGAGGACAAGTTTTATTATACGGCATCAAGTTTCAAAAGTTCTCGAGTATGTTGCAGATGCATTGACTCAATCCATTCACAGTCGCGGAAATCAGGGGGTCTGGAGCAGTGAAACTTGCGCAACTAGATGGAATATTGATACCAGGATGGGTGAATGGCACACGCCTAAAGCCTTTCCACCAGCACAACACCCATTCTTAAAATTGACGAGCTCTCTGAAAAGGGGTTGTAGGTAGGTTTAAAGTTAGTAGGAATAAGACTATCAAGTAGTCAGTCCATTTGAATTTTCTTTTATTTATTTTCCATAAAGTAACCTCATGTGTCAGTCTAGTTGCGGCACCTATGCTGCCCCACCATAACCAAATGTGGTCGGGGAGGTCAATCACATGTTTCACACGTCTAATCCACCGTACTCAAAGTATTTTATGTAATAATTAGGTAATAATATCCCTGTCAGGTAAGTTTCCATAAAATATTTTCCCATTATGGAAAGAAATTAACCAATAAAGTCGCCATCATGGTCACATTATTACCCATATACTCCACTTAGTATGTTTCTCGTCATGCGTTATCCAATTCAAATACAATTAAGCCAAAGGCTAGTTAACACAATTGAGTCTACATAGGGAAAGTTGACGTAGTAATTAGTTAGCGAGTCTAGTAAGAAATGTCGTGTCGAAGCTGGTCTACTTAATTTGCATGGCTACGCAAGAATTTTCAGAAGTTCAAATTCAGGTGACAGAATTCTTCAAGTCTCGGTTCAAAACTCAACAACACCACTCAAGCACTAGATATCGACCTCCTGTAACTGTTGTATATTAGCGAAAAAGAAGTATGATGAAGATAATCTCAGTTCTATAAGACAAATTAGATGACCGAATTACGGTTATAGAATCATTGTATGGTAAATATGATAAGGCCACACTGGTAGACAACGATCTTTCAGATTGTTTCCAGTTTCTAGTGCTCAAGCTAGAGATATATATAGAGGAATTGCCAAAGGGTGATGGCATAGTGGCAACAAAAATCAAAGGAAAATTCGATCACTTCAGCGGTCGACTTTGATCAATTTGAGGAGTCTACTAGTTTTTGGGACATCTTTTTCTGCAATGCAATGTACTAAATTTTTGTTGAGCAGGATGCATGGTGGCTCGCTCTGGTTAGACAAGTAATATCTAATTAATGTGGAAGACATTTAGCGACTCACTGGATTTTCAAAAACAGGATGATGTCTCGACAACGTTCCAGATCGAGTCAAAGTGAGCCAAGAAAGAGGGGGATAATGATTATTACACCATGTATAACACCAAGCGCGGTGGAAAGGGCACCAAAATAGATATGATCAACAAGGAACACATCAAATTTTCCTACTACGTCATTGTAGGGAATGTAATGAGACACTTTTCCACAAATGAGTGCACATTGGACACCATTTTGGTTGTGGAGCACTATTGCGAAGGAACTATGCTCAATTGGTCAGCACTTATGTTGAATGAATTATTTAAATCTTGTGAATATGTATACAGGAGAAGAAAATTTTCATTTTCGGGTATTTGATTATGACTTTCATGATGTGGAAATGGTGCCTGCCAGGAGGGAGGAACCTCGCGGAGATAACATATGAGCAATCACTGGCGCTCAGATACACACCACGGAGGATGACAAGGGGCCCCAGAAGCAAAGAGATCAACGAGGCGTGCTTTAAGAACTTGTACCAGAAGATCTTGACAAACGTAAGGGCAATGGAGAGAATCCCCAAGGGATTGCTCGATAGTCTACTTGGAAGAAATCTAGTTTTGGGTAACCCACGTCTAGACTTATATTAGGCCATAAAGCGTCCATTTGGATACTTTCCAAATGAGGTCGTAGAGGTTCACTTTATCAGAAGGGGTATTTTGCACAGAGGTCATATCATGGCCAAGGGTTGCCTATGAGATTACAGATGGCCAATGAAAATACTTGTTTGAGGGCATGCAACTGCAACCACAACCACAGATAGGAGACATGGTGGGGAGCAGTAGGAAGAGTGGGCCGAAGGAGGATTTACAACTGATGATCCAGGTGGGTATTGGTGGCCACCCAACAATTCCACTTGGACCCCCACCATTGCTTCTTTCAGTTTTTCAGTTTCCTTAATTTTAGCATAGTTTACTATTTTTAGCAGTTTTTCGGGTCCTAAACTTCCAGAGCCGTTTTGAGGCCCTAAACGATGTTTTTTTGGAAATCTACTGCTAGCGATTTTTTGTCTAAAATTTCCTTTTCCGTCCTAGTCCTCAAAGATATCCTTCCAATGGGCTATCATGCATGTCAAATGGAGATAATATGACCAAGTCACAATCGCAGGAAGTTGGTTGTCCAACTCACCCCAATGGGGCCCATAAACTCTTGGTGTTACATCTCCTCGGGTTAGGGTTTTGGTTGTTTAGGGTTTGCGCTTATTGTTCAATAATAAAAAGGCCCTTGAGCCTCATTGTAAGGTAGTTCAGAGGCATGTAGCCATCATATCTCTTCTCAGAGATAAGCTACCATCACCCTAGTTAGTTTATTTCCATTTCTATTTGTAAGCATATTTCAGTATTTTACATTAATGAAATGAAGTATTACTTCCATTGCATCTCTGTGTTTATGGTTATCTCTATAATTTGTTGTGTTCCTGTTTAAATCTGGATCAGTGGTATTAGAGCGGTCTACTTTTTTCCTCTGTTTTTCTTTGCATGTCCCCAACAAGGTCGGGGTATAAGGAGTTAGGGCTTGAACTAGTCGAACCTTTGCAAGACCAGCCTCGCAAATCCCGACGGCCTCCCATAGCGGATGAAAATAAAGATGAGAAGGAAAGATATCCTATCAAAATATTTCTCGAAGAAGCCCTCAAGTGACAAAGGAACGTAATGATGGATAGCTTTGCCCATATCCTTTAGTGGCTACCCAAGGGTGATGCATTGGCTTCCAACAACTACTCTGGAAATGCCACACCGTTTAAGGTACAAGTTAATTTTGAGATCCCCATATTTAAGGGTCAGATAGATGTAGATGTTGTCAATAAATGGTTAACTTTGCTAGAGGGTTATTTTTTTGTTCATGATTTTTCCAGCCAGGAAAAGATTTTTTTCGCTCTTCTCAAAGCAGTCCCCCACGTCAAGTACTGGTGGGAAATCTACTGTGAGGAGAAGGATGAAAGCACAGGCTCACTATTTCAGTTGCGCCCACTTGGAATTCATTTCGGGATGCCATCAAGGAGTAGTACTACCCTGTCGGAAGCTATGAGGATCAATACATAAAGTGGACCACGCTGCGGCAAAGAAGGGACCAAGATGTGCCTGAGTTTACCAATATTTTCCATACCCTTCACACAAAGTTGGGTATCAAGGATACAGAGCAACATTTGGTACTCAAATACTGTCTCGCAAATCCCGATGGCCTCCCATGGCGGATGAAAATAGAGATGAGAGGGCAAGATATCCTATCAAAATATTTCTCGAAGAAGCCCTCAAGTGACAAAGGAACGTGATGATGGATAGCTTTGCCCAGATCCTTTAGTGGCTACCCAAGGGTGATGTATTGGCTTCCAACAACTACTCTGGAAATGCCACACCGTTTAAGGTACAAGTTAATTTTGAGATCCCCATATTTAAGGGTCAGATAGATGTAGATGTTGTCAATAAATGGTTAAATTTGCTAGAGGGTTATTTTTTTGTTCATGATTTTTCCAGCCAGGAAAAGATTATTTTCGCTCTTCTCAAAGCAGTCCCCACGTCAAGTACTGGTGGGAAATCTACTGCGAGGAGAAGGATGAAAGCGCAGCTATTTCAGCTGCGCCCACTTGGAATTCATTTCAGGATGCCATCAAGGAGTAGTACTACCCTGTCGGAAGCTATGAGGATCAATACATAAAGTGGACCACGCTGCGACAAGGAAGGGACCAAGATGTGCCTGAGTTTACCAATATTTTCCATACCCTTCACACAAAGTTGGGTATCAAGGATACGGAGCAACATTTGGTACTCAAATACTGTGGCTACCTGCACAAGTACATCCAAGAAGAAATAGAATTCCTGGATATCTCCTCGCTCACCACGGCATACCAATATGCTGTCAAGGTCGAGCAAAAGTTTAAACAAAAGAAGCGAGACTTTGGTTCTGTGAATCTATAGCAAGGGAAAGGTGCCCCCAAACTGTAGAACAAAGGACAAAGCCAAGGTGGGGGGGCCCAATACAACCCGCCAAAGCTGCGAGCAAAGAACAACATTGCGAATCCAAAAAAGGACATGGGAAAGTGGTGTAAGTTCCATAAGAGCTCCACTCACAACACAAGTGAGTGTCAGACCAAGTAGTCACTAGTGGACAAGCTAAAGGTTTCAGAATCAGATACATGTTCTGACTCTGAGTCAGAACCCAACAAGGGGAATGATAAAGGGAAGAAAATTATCAATGCGGAGCCCAACACCACCGTTTCCACCACAAAGATCCAGAAGGAAGAACCCAAAGATCCAGAGGAGGAGGAGTGTCTCTTCCACTCCCAGATGTGGGTAAAGGGCTCCCCCTACAATTCATTGTCAGCAGTAGGAGCCAAAAGAACCTCATTTCGGTAGAGGTCGTGAAGCAACTGGGCTTACCAACCATAGCACATCCACAACTGTACACCATCAGGTGGCTTCACCAAGGACAAGATCTTCACGTGAGCCAGTAGTGTCGCCTTCCATACAACATCAAGCCATTCATGGATGAGGTATTGTGTGACATTGCTCCCCTTGAAGTTTGTGATGTATTATTATGAAAACCATACTTGTGGAAGTGACATGTTGTGTATGAATCAAGGCCCCGTGTTGTTATTGTTACTTTGGGAAATAAGTTGTACAGGATACCAGAGGTATCACTGCCTACCGCCATGTCTTTGGTTACTGCAAAACAATGCAATAAGCTCATTTCCAAAACCGAGAAATTTTTTTTCTTGATGATATGCCCTCAAGGAAAGAAGAAGACGGTGGCCATGACCTTTAGACAGGGCCCCTCCACACAAAAAATATAGATAGACAAGTGTTGGAAATAATACTAAGAGGGGGGGTGAGTCAATATTATCAAACTAATAATTTTTCATTTCCATAATCAGATTCATATACGCTACTTTAGTTAAGGGAACTTGCGTGTACACGCAACTTTGTTTAGAGCAACTAGCGTATATCTAGCAAACTTATGACTCAGTTAATTCATCATATATTGATCTTAATCAATGCATCAGAACCATACATAAACAATAACCAGGTGCAGTAAAAAAAAAATAGATCATCACCCATAAAACACACATGATCACCAAGATATAAGGTGGAAACCTAATGTGGGTGAAAACCACCTGCTACAATCGTCTCTGTCATCTTTTAATAATAAGAGAATTCCGTTCACAATTTTTGTACTGGTGCGGTCTTATACCAGTATGCAGGCTTCTACCTACAGAAGGCTACAACCTTCTCCCGCTCTCCAACTTCTATTGGAAGGGAGATACAACCCCCTAGCTCTTGTACTAGCTAATATTTTTACTAGAACGTAGGTGCCGACCTACAGAAGGCTGCAACCTTCTCTTTTCTTCTAGGGACCACATTTCATAAATTTTCAGACTTAATCCATCAACAACCTCATTCAATCATCAAATATATCTGCATCAACCAATCATCTTTCGAACCAACCATAACTGAATCAATCAATCATTCCATCAATCTGATCATTCAGAATGTTGTCACTAGAATATAGTAACCAGAACCCAAGCAATAACCCAGAACACTGCAAAACAAACAAAAGCACCTTAAAACATATTTTATAAGGTATACACTACTTCCATGTGTCGAACCTACATGCATACAAGCTTTCCTCAAAGTGAACCTGCGTATACGTTGCTTTGATATTCAGAACCAGTGTGTATATTCCACTTTTCTAAAATGAACCTGCGTACAGATCTGTAAATGATGATTTAAACATTGCAACTATTCCAGACTTTAGTCAGACCCAAATCATATCATTTACAGAATAGTATATGTGTCAATATTCAGATCTAGAATATTCATGAGCAAAAACACATAATGATAGTTCATTTTACTCCTTAAGATCTCGATCCATCATTAGATCTAGTTCCTCATCATCTGCTAAGGTTCTTCCTTGGTTAAGATCCAATAATGCACCATAACCCAATAACCTACATACTAGATCTCTCACTATATTAGATATTCGATACTTGCACACTTTGGCCTAATGATCTTCTCCTCCTTTTATAGTTTTAAGCCTTTCTCAATACCATGGTCCAAAACCACTTAGGGCCAATACCTTGGACCAAATACCTGGGGCCAATACTTTGGACCCAATACCTTGGACCAATACCATGGACCAAATACTTCAGACCAAAAATTTAGTTTTCCAAGGTATACGTGACTTCTATACAGTGAATCCACGTGTATACATGGCTTGGTCAATGGTGAACCTGCGTATACCTTTCTTTCTTCATTCTGTGAAGTCTGATCTATAACTTTGTGCTATTAACCTGCAGTATTGTGATCTGTCATCTGATTGAGTTGCTTTCTGAACTGATTTCTTGAAGCTGCCCTGCATCTCATCACATTTGTAAACACTCCTATCATGCATTCTGTCACACCTGATATCTCTTCTGTAGATTCATCTAGTTACCATATACAAGAGAGTTTTTCTGCTACAAGTGGGTTGCCATCAAGTACAATACATACATCATAATGCCAACAATCTCCCCCTTTGGAATTGATGGCAACAACCACACCAAGTCACTCTCCCCTTTGACATCAAGGGCAAAGGGTTGAATTCTCTGATATGTTGTAGTGCTAATTGAGCTCCCATGATCGAGTCCATGCTCCCCTAAGCAGAAGCAAAGTATGCAAAAATATGTTATAAAAGAAGAACATGACTCTATACATGCATCACAAATGACCTTCCTATCATCAATGACTCATACATACACCCATCTCCCAACCAAGTGGGAATATACCAAATTTGACTCATCCACCCAACTAAGTGGGGATATATCAATTGTTTATACACGTAAAAAAAAACAAGAAACATTACATCATTCATCCCATGCATAGCGGGGTTACAAATTAGGTCTTTTCATGACTATTACATTAAAAAGATATACATGACATATATAAGAGAGACCAAATGTCTTAAACAAGACCATGATAGTCATCAGTAACTATCATACACCATATATGATTTGCACCATAAGCATCTGTCAATAGCATCCAAACTTGTAACCTGCAATACCATTCTCTTGACCAACCAACAATAAGTAGCAAGATGTACCTAAGCATCATCACCAAAGACTTATAACCATAACACCAACAATGCATTATTTGAAGCATATGCTCCCCCTGAACCTATTCCATCTGTTCACTATAAGATCTTATCATGCATATATTAGCAAGTAGTATCAAGGCATCATCATCAATTAGTTATACATCAAGTTAACTTGTGAGGATCAAAAGCACTTCTAAATAACATCTTATGAGTACCAACACATTTCCACACTTCATCAGCAGATTGTAACCATCATCAAACAGAGAAAATAATTGACTGAACCATATCAAACCATTTTTATTGAGTCTATCCCACTGCTTTTCCTCAACCCAGCATATACGCGATTGTGTCCACAGAAACTCACGTATGTACATGACTACACTTCAATAAACTCGCGTATAACCATATTTCCCTGAAAAATAGGATTTAACAGTAGCATGATGCAGAAACTGCTCCCATCTTTTGTCTGAGATATTCAAATGTCTCTCTGGGCAGTGGTTTAGTGAATATATCAACAACCTGTTCTTTGGAGAGAATATAATCCAATTTGACTTTTTGTTCAAGAACTTGTTGAGAATGCAATAAGATGATGGAGCTTAGTGGAAAGAAGTCGCCTTCACTAAGTGGGCTCGCAGGCTATTTTTGGCGCAAAGTAAATTTTTAGACTATGTCTATTTTTAGACATATGGATCATGGTCTATGAGTTGCAGGATGCTATTTGTGGATGATTGGTCATGTTGGTAAAAATAGATGGACTTCTATTTTTAGACATATGGGCGGTTTCTAGTTTTAGACTGCCAGGCTAAAAATAGAACACTCGAATATTATTAGCTCATAATAATATTTGGACTATAAAAATTATCTTATACTCTTGGAGCACTTTAGTTTGAGCTAAAAATGTGGCACATGCAGCTGTCAGAAGGAAATACACTTTCGTTGTGGGTCAGTTGAGCTATTGCATGCAGGACTTTAGTTAGAACTCATGTGGTTGAGTTTCGGTGGAGTTGATTGTGGAGTTGATGGAGTTGTGTTCAGTTTGACTTGGTTAAACTAGTTGTATTTAGTCTAACTGCAAATACACTAGTGATGAGTGATGTGAATTAATTGTTAAATTAATTCACTAATTATTAACTCAGAAAGCAACTAAAGAATACATCAGTTAACTCAGTGCATGGACAGTTCAGTGGAGACAGGTGGTAGAGGTTGAGATTGCTATCAGTTGTGACTATAGTTGTGCATGAGATCTTGCACAGTCAGTGGGATTGAGTAATGCCAATGAGGATTGTGTGGTTCAGCCAAGGAAATACGAGTTTGCTTCAGCCATTCATCATTATTCTCTTGCAGGATTGCGTAGTGGAGGCAGGCAAACAGTGGAGGAGATTTGAGGCATCAGATCTGAGCTAGTTTGTGTGTAACAGGTGGAGATAGTAGTGAGTACTTGTGAGGAGTATTGTACTATGTATTGTGTCATGTTCTCAATCATTATAATATACATATAGTGTGGGGTTTTCAGCTGTATGCTTTCCCTGGGTTGCATACCGTGTTAATGTGTGCATGCGATTGATGTTTCATTGATTTTAATGCTGCTAAATCGATGATCAACGTAGAGGAGGTTATGTATTATGCATGTATTCCGCAATAGTGTATAATCGGGATAATCTCTGTGAATAAGTGTCATATTATTCAAAATTTCTACAGAACTTGTGCACATAGGAAATGATATTTGATGGGTATGTGCTTGGTCTTGGATTGCATGACTGGATTTTTTGAAATACTGATGGCACTTGTATTATCACATAGAATGGAGATGGGTGGAGTACATGTGATCTGAATACCTTGCAGGGTTTGCATCATCCAAAGTAATTGTGTGCAGCAAGATGCAATAGCCATGTATTCTGCTTCAGTTGTAGATAATGCAATTGAACTTTGTGTCTTGCTGAACTAAGACACCAACCTGAAACCCATATAGAATGCACCACCACTAGTGTTTTTCTGTCATCAACACTTCCTACCCAATCTGCATCTGTATATGCATGAAGTGTAAGATCTATATCTCTAGGATACCATAAACCAAAGTTCTGTGTTCCTTGAAGATATTTGAAGATCCTTTTGACTATTTGAAGGTGTCGTTCCTTTGGATTTTCTTGGAATCTTCCAACTATTCCCATTACATGCATGATGTCTGGTCAAGTACTTGTTAGATAAAGCAGACTGCCAATCATGGATCTGTAAGTTGGTTGATGTACTGCTGATGATTCATCATTTGAGCTAAGATTGCATCCTGTTACCATTGGGGTACAAACTAGTTTAGAATATTCCATGCCGTACTTTGTCATGATCTATTTGATATATTTGGATTGTGAGAGAAAAATACCATCTTTATTTTGCTGCACTTGTAGACCAAGAAAGTAGGTAAGCTCACCAAGCAAGGACATTTCAAATTCTTGCTGAATCATTGAAGCAAAATTTAGACTCACAGATTCTTCATTGCTACCAAAAATGATATCATCAACATACATAACAATTATGAGCAATTTATCAGTGTCCATATTTGTATAGAGATTGCTATCTACTAACCCCTTTGAAAAACCTTGTTGATGGAGATATTTTTCAAGATGGTAATACCATGCCCTTAGAGCCTGTTTTAGACCATAGCAAGATTTTCTAAGTTTGCAAAGAAGTTTTGCATCATTTCCAAGAATGAATCCTTCTAGTTGTTCAATATAGAATTCTTCTTCTAAGTCTCCATTAAGAAAGGCAGATTTTACATCTATTTGGTATACTTTGAATTTCTGAAAACTAGAAAGAGAAAGAAACATTTTGATGGCTTCAAGTCTAGCAATAGGTGCAAAAGTTTCTTCAAAATCTATACCTTCTTGTTGAGCATATCCTTTACAAACAAGTCTGGCCTTGTTTCTAACAACTTCTCCATTTTTGTTCAGCTTGTTTTTGAATATCCATTTAGTTCCTATGATATTCTTATCATGAGGTCTAGGAACTAATTCCCAAGTATTATTCTTTTCAATTTTCTCAAGTTCTTCATTCATGGCCTTGACCCAACATTCATCTTTGCATGCTTCATTTACATTTTGAGGTTCAATGGAAGATAGTAATGCTAGATAGCTTGAAGCTTTGGCAATGGTTCTTCTAGTCTGCACACCTACTCCTTTTTCTCCTAAAATTTGAGCTTCTAGATGATTTTTCTGAACATACCTGGATGAAGTCTTTTCTTCTATCATTATCTCTTCTTCTGGTGCTTCATTGGTTTCTTCTTTAGAATCAGTGTAATTTGATGTGGGAAAATGATCCTCATCTTCTTCATAATCTTCGGTTTTTATTTGTTTTGGATTTTTGCATGCTTCATCAACCACAACATCAATACTTTCAATAATTTTCCCAAGTCTTTTATTTTAACATTTATATCCTTTACTTCGGGAAGAGTAGCCAAGTAGAATACCTTCATCTGCTCTAGGTTCAAACTTACCAAGTTTTTCATCAGTCCTTTTGATGTAACATTTTCTTCCGAAAACTTTGAAGTATTTTACAGTAGGAGTCTTACCATACCAAAGTTCATGTGGAGTTTGAGTGTTGTTTACCCAAACATTTGCTTGGTTGAGAATAGTGACGGTGGCGAATGCAGCTTCACCCAGAAGGTTGCAGGAGTTCCAGATTCATCTAGCATAGCACGAGCCATTTGTTGAATAGTTCTTCTCATCTTTTCTACCACTCCATTTTGTTGAGGATTCCTTGCGGTGGAGAACTGCCTTTTTATTCCATGTTGTTCACAGAAGTCAAATAATTCGTTTGAGGTAAATTACCCTCCTCGATCAAATCTGAGGAATTTGATTTTGTGATTTGATTCATTTTCAACCAAAGCTTTGAAGGCTTTGAACTTTTCAAATGCTTCATCTTTATGCTTTATAAGACCTATCCAACACATTCTGGAAAAATCATAAATGAAATATATAAAGTATTCTTCTCTACAAGGTGACTTTTTCCTTGATGGACCACATAAATCACTATGAACAAGTTCAACAGGCTTACTAGCTGACCCTTCCTTTTCAATGAATTGAGATCTGGTTTGCTTACCAAATTGACATGATTTTCATATAGTATTTTCAAGAATGTTGATATTTGGAAGATCACGAACAACCTAGAATTTGCATGCTTTTCTTATTTGAGAAAAGCTTAGATGTCCCAATCTTCTATGCCATAGCCAGTTTTCATCATTTTTGCTTAGATAACATTGTTTTTGTCCTCCCTTGAGTATGTATAGGTTGTTTGGAGTTCTTTTCCCTTTAATCACATTTTCTCCTGTATCAAGCTCACGAACAGCACATCCATTTGATTGAAACACTACTTCATTTCCTTGATTACACATTTGAATCACACTCAACAGATTATGCTTTAAGCCATCAACATACATAACATTCCCAGCTTTAACTTTTTCTTTCAAGAAAACAGAGTCTTTACCTTTTATGACAGCAAGAGTGTCGTTTCCAAATGAGACACTCTTTTCCTTTTCTAAGGCATTATATGAGTGTAGTTTTTCTTTGTCACCTGTCATGTGTTTTGAGCATCCACTGTCGATGTACCACTGATTTTATTGTCCTTTTGCATACAAGGATATACCACATCTTTCTATTTGTGGTTCTCTCTTTCTCCATATTTTGGGATTTAATGGAGTTTTTTCTTTTTGAGCTATTTGCCGAAAATTACTCCTGCATTCAGATTGTTCATGGCCAAAGTTGTTACAGATTGAGCATTCTATTTCATTTTCAAGAAGAGAAAATTTATTATGGGAACTTTTCTTGATCCCTGTCACATTCCTTTGATTTCGTGCTTCTCTAGTCATGATAGTTTTGTAAGCAACACATTGAGTAGCTTTGTGTCCAAAATTATGACATGAGAAACATTGACCATTAAATAAGTTCTTGCGATTATCAAATCTACTGACCTCTTGATTGTAGTTGAAGTTCCTCCTATTGACCTGTTGATTGATATTCTTTTAAGCGAATTGAGCACAATTTACCTGAGGTTGATTGTGGCTTCTGTTCATCCTTGAAGTAAATTGAGCTTGATTCACCTAGTGATCTTCTTTATGCCTTAGCTGACAATTGTCGAACTGTTCACTACTCTTTGCTGCATCACGATAGCTTTTAGTGGAGGTTGACGGATTCTGTGATTGAGATGTTTCTTCAATATATCCAATACCTATCTTTATCAGAGGAGAATGCTGCACTTTGATAATCTCATTTAAGGTTTCTAATCCTTTAGCAAATCTAAGATTGAGAGTTTTCGTTTTCTCAAGATCCTTTCTTAGACCCACAATTTCACATTCTAGCTTTTCATTGTGTTTTTCTCTTTTAGCAAGTTGGTATGTCAAGGTATCTATAATCATATTCTTTTATTCTAAACAGATTTTTAGTTTAGAGATTTCTTCATAAAGGTCATCTTCATCTAAAGCATCCAAAAAATCATCATCATCATAAGCCATCAGAATTCTATAGTCATTACTATTTTCATCTTCATCACTATTTGATAAACCATCGTTATCTTCATGAGTATAATAGCTCTTTTTACTTGCACTTTGTTTTATATTCCATTTTGCATTTTCCTTCCCTTTATCATATTTATCTTTACGAGGATGTTTGGCAGCATAATGACTAACTCTACCACAGAAAAAACATTTGAAAGGTAGTTTACCTCTGAATCTACCGGAACCCCATTGAAGATTCTTGACAAAGTTCGCTTCCTCTTCTTCTTTTGAAATATGTCTTGATTCATTGAGTTCTTATTTTCCTTTTACTGAAGCTTTAAATGCGGCTTCTCTCATATCTGAAGGACCTCCTTTTCTCATCTCAAAGGCAGTTAATATTCCGTGAAATTGTGTCATAGTAATAGTTTGTAGATCCTGCTTTTCTTCTATGGTAGATACTTTTGATTCAAATTTAAAAGATAAGGATCTTAAAACCTTTTCAACTAAGGTAACTTCCTTTATCTCTTCACCTAGATTCTTCATGCAATTAACAATCTCATCTATACCTAAGAAGTAACTAGCTACACTTTCATCATTGTGTATCTTGAGAGTTTCATATTGAATTCTAAGAGTTTGCAGTTTAGCATGTTTTACCTAAGAGTCTCCTTCGTATCTTAGAATGATTTTGTCCCATATCTCTTTGGTTGATTTGAGCTGCATAACTTTGGCAAACTCTGATTGTGACAGACTTCCCAATAATGTATTAACAGCCTTGCCATTGGTTTCATATTGCTTTTTACCTGCTGCATCTGTAGGAATTGCTGATGGAAATGTATATCCTCCTTCCACAATTTCCCATACATCTGTTCCAAGAGATTGAAGATAGGTTGTGGTTCTTACCTTACTATAAACAAAGTTGCTCCCATCAAATATTGGTGGTCTGATGGATCCCCCACTTTCTTGATTACTCATGATGATGGATCTTCCTTCAAGCGATCAAGCTTCTTCTGAAGGACCTGCTCTGATACCAATTGTTGGAAATAATACTGAGGGGGGGGGGGGGGATGAATCAGTATTATCAAACTAATAATTTTTCATTTCCATAATCAAATTCGTATACGCTACTTCAGTTAAGGGAACTCACATGTACATGCAACTGTGTTTAAAGAAACTAGCATATATCTCGCAAACTTATGATTCAGTTAATTCATCATATATTGATCTTAATCAGTGCATCAAAACCACATATAAACAGTAACCAGGTGCAGTAAAAATAGAACAAATCATCACACATAAAACATAGATGATCACCAAGATATAAGGTGGAAACCTAATGTGGGTGGAAACCACCTACTGCAATCATCTCTATCTTCTTTTCATAATAATATAATTATGTTTACAATTTTTGTACTGGTGCAGTCTTATACCAGTACTTAGACTTCTACCTGTAGAAGGCTACAACCTTCTCTCGTTCTCCAGCTTTTTCTATAAGGGAGCTACAACCCCCTAGTTCTTGTACTAGCTGATATGTTTACTATTACGTTAAGGGAACTTGCGTGTACACGCAACTTTGTTTAGAGCAACTAGCGTATATGTAGCAAACTTATGATTCAGTTAATTCATCATATATTGATCTTAATCAGTGCATCAGAACCATACATAAATAGTAACCAGGTGCAGTAAAAAAAAAACAGATCATCACCCATAAAACACACATGATCACCAAGATATAAGGTGGAAACCTAATGTGGATGAAAACCACATGCTACAATCATCTCTGTCATCTTTTAATAATAAGAGAATTCTATTCACAATTTTTTTACTGGTGCAGTCTTATACCAGTATGCAGGCTTCTACCTGTAGAAGGCTACAACCTTCTCCCGTTCTCTAGCTTCTACTAGAAGGGAGCTACAACCCCCTAGCTCTTGTACTAGTTAATATGTTTACTAGAACGTAGGTGCCGACCTACAGAAGGCTGCAACCTTCTCTTTTCTTCCAGGGACCACGTTTCATAAATTTTCAAACTGAATCCATCAACAACCTAATTCAATCATCAAATATATCTGCATCAACCAATCATCTTTTGAACCAACCATAATCGAATCAATCAATCATTCCATCAATCTGATCATTTAGAATGTTGTCACTAGAATACAGTAACCAGAACCCAAGCAATAACCCAGAACACTGCAACAGCTAACAGAAGCACCTTAAAACATATTTTATAAGGTATACGCTACTTCCATGTTTTGAACCTTTGTGCATATGCGCTTTCCTCAAAGCGAACTTGCGTATACATTGCTTTAATATTCAGTATCAGTGTGTATACGTCGTTTTTCCAAAATGAACTTGCGTACAGATCTGTAAATGATGATTTAAACATTAAAATTATTCTAGACTTCAGCCATACCCAGATCATATCATTTACAGAATAATATATGTGTCAGTATTCAAATCTAGAATATTCATGAGAAAAAACACATAATGATAGTTCATTTTACTCCTTAAGGTCTCGATCCATCATTAGATCTAGTTCCTCATCATCTGCTAAGGTTCTTCCTTGGTTCAGATCGAGCAATGCACCATAACCCAATAACTTACATACTAGAGCTCTCACTATATTAGATATTCGATACTTACACACTTTGGCCTAATGATCTTCTCCTCCTTTTATAGTTTTAGGCCTTTCTCAATACCATGGTCCAAAACCACTTAGGACCAATACCTTGGACCAAATACCTAGGGTCAATACCTTGAATCCAATACATTGGATCAATACCATGGATCCAAATACCATGGACCAAATACTTTGGACCAAACATTTAGTTTTCCAAGGTATACGCGCTTTTCCCTTTATGAAAGTGTGTGTGTACGTATACGTGACTTCTATATAGTGAACCCGCGTGTATACGCGACTTGGTCAATGGTGAACCTACGTATACCTTTCTTTCTTCATTCTATGAAGTCTAATCTGTAACTTTGTGTTGTTAACCTGCAGTACTATGATCTATCATCTGAGTGAGTTTCTTTTTGAACTGATTCCTTGAAGTTGCCCTGCATCTCATCACATTTGTAAACACTCCTGTCATGTATTCTGTCACATCTAATATCTCTTCTGCAGATTCATCTAGTTACCATATACAAAAGAGTTGTTTTGCTACAAGTGGGTTGCCATCTAGTACAATACATACATCATAATGCCAACAACAAGGTCGTTGGAGTAGTATGAGCACATCTTCACGTCCCTTGCAGGGGTTCCTCTGCACTGTCAGTTCAAGCACTCCATCGATCTGACCCCAGGTGCACTGCTGCCCAATGGACCAATCTATCGTGCTCCTTTATGGAGAAGCATGAAATAAAGAGGCAGATTCAGGATCTGCTGCAAAAAAGTCATATCCATCCAAGTTCATCACCCTGTGGGAGCTCGATCGTGTTGGTACAGAAAAAGGATGGGACTTGGAGACTCTGTATTGACTATCGGGCGCTGAACAAGATCACTGTCCATAATAGGTACCCAACCCACGGATTGATGACCTCCTAGACCAACTGAAGGGGGAAAAATATTTCAGGAAGATCGATTTGAAGTCAAGATATCACTAGGTACCAATCGAACCCTCTGATGTGTGGAAGACTACCTTCAAAGCCAATGAGGGCCTTTTCAAATGGTTGATTATGCCTTTCAGATTGACGAATGCTCCTGCAACCTTCATGAGGCTAATGGATGACATCTTGTGATCATTCACCAAACAATTTGTAGTGGTATACTCGGATGACATCTTGATCTTCAGCCAGAGTTGGGAAGAGCACCTCCACCACATCCGACAGGTTCTCGAAACACTACGGCAACACAAGTTATGTGCCAATTTGGAGAAATGCACTTTTGGCATGACCCAGGTTTAGTATCTGGGATACATTATTGATTAAAAGGGGGTGCATGTGGATCTAGCCAAGATCCAAGTCATTCAGGATTAGCCATCTCCAACCACTCTGGTAGAGCTTCGCAACTTTCTAGGTCTTGCCAACTTCTACCGTAGGTTCGTGTTGGGATTTTCTCATATCACTTGGCCCTTGAGTCAAGTCACCAAGGAAGGAGTGAAAGAAAAATTCTTTTGGTCTGAATCTCAACAGAAGGCATTCACAGAGTTGAAATATCACCTCTACTCGGCACCAGTGCTCACATTACCAGAGTTGCAACAACCATTTGAGGTCGAGACAAATGCCTTTAACTATGCTATTGGGGCAGTCCTTACTCAAAACGGGAATCCAGTGGCATATCACAGTGAGACACTTTCAGACATAGTCCGAAAGTATCCCACTTATGACAAAGAGATGTATTCCATTGTTCAGGCCTACCGAAAATGGAAGAATTACATTTTGGGGAAGGAAACAGTCATCCACACAGACCACCAACCACTGCAATTCATACAGACCCAAGGGAAATTGCAGAATGATCACCATCAGAAGTGGTCCACATACCTGCAACAATTCCATTTGAATGTCAAGTATAAGAAGGGCATCACCAATAATGTTGCAGATTGCCTCAGTCGACCACTGATCATGGCATTAACCACCATGCTCAACTCTTGTGGGAACGAGACTTCTAATTGGGCACTTCTCTACAAAAGTGATTAGAATTCGACCACACATACTAGACACTCTTGGAGGGTCAGCATGTTCCAGATTTTCACCTCCAGGATGCCCTGTTATGCCACCTGAGTCACCTTTGTGTTCCTTCAAGCGAGCGTGCCAAGATGATTTGGAAGCACACTACAGTTGGGTTTCTGGGCATTTCAGGGTCAAGGAAATGGTGGCAGTACTACAAAATTATTTCTATTGGTCGAATCTTTGACATGATGTCGAGAAGTACATCAGATCATGCACTTCCTGCACCATTTCCAAACTGACCATTAAGAAGCAAGGCCTCTATACCCCGCTGCCTACCCCTAGTCGACCTTGGGAATCCATCTCCATGGATTACATGTCAAGCCTTCCTTCCACTAAGCATGGAAATGACTGTGTTTTTGTGGTCGTCGATAGGTTCTCAAAGATGGCCATTATGGTGGCCTGTAAGAAGAATATCACAGCAAAAGCCACTACTAAACACTTCTTTGAATGAATGTGGGTACACTTTGGGATCCCACAATCTATCATCTATGATCGAGACAGTAGGTTCCTCAGTACATTTTGGTCTAGTCTCTGGTTGATGCTGGACACCAAACTCACTAAGTCTATAGCCTTCCATCCTCAAACTAATGGCCAGATAGAGGTTGTCAACAGGATGATCGTACACATTCTGCGCATGTACAACTCAAAGCATCCATGCACATGGGACGAGAGCCTTCCCTATGTTCAACATAGCTACAAACGGGCTCTCCATAGCTCGACTGGTCATAGCCCTTTTCAGGTGGGCTTGGGATTCCATCCACTATGCCCCATTGATGTGGCCATGCCATTTGCAGCTACTCACGCAAATTCAGCTCATGTCCAGTCTGAAATAGATAAGGCAAACAACTTCATTGATCACATCTAACATATTCGCCAATAGGAACATGACATTCTAGATAAATCAAATGCCAAGTAGAAGCAGCGACATGATCAACATCAGGTGCCACACAAGTTTCAAGTGGACGACAAAGTCTGGTTGCATTTGCAAAAGGAACGCCTTAACAGAGCCTATCAGAAACTCAGACCACTCCAACATGGTCCTTACTCCATTACCAAGGTTGTGGGAGATAATTCATTTGAGCTAAACATTCCCCCATTCATTGGCCTGCACCTAGTGTTCAATGTGGACCACCTTCGGCCATACTTTCCACCATTACCAAACACATCTGACATTGCAGAACAACTCACACCCACAAAGTTAAATCCAAATTTCATGGAACAAGATGCAACTAATCAGATCATGGACACAAAGATAAAGCACACTCACCAACAGAATATCTAACTGTATTGAGTTGTCAAAGCAGGCCAACTCCTTCACCAGGGCAAGTGGCTCACCAGGGACCAAGTTCACCAGAAGTTCGCTCATCTCATGGAGGAACGCAACGCAATGGGGATCATTGCTTCCTAAGGGGTGAGGAATGATCCAGGTGGATATTGGTGGCCACCTGTCAATTCCACTTGGACCCCCACCATTTCTTCTTTTAGTTTTTTAGTTTCCTTAATTTTAGCATAGTTTACTATTTTTAGCATTTTTTCAGGTCCTAAACTTCCAGAGCCATTTTGAGGCCCTAAACGACATTTTTTTGGAAATCTTCACCAACAATTTTTTTTTTAATCTAAAATCATCTTTTTTGTCATAGTCCTCGGAGAGATCTTTCCAACGAGTTATCATGTGTGTCAAATGGAGATAATATGACCAAGTCGCGACCCTGGGAAGTTGGTTGTCCAACTCACCCCAACAAGGCCCATAAACTCTTGGTGTTACATCTCCTCGGGTTAGGGTTTTGGTTGTTTAGGGTTTGCTTATTGTTCAATAATAAAAAGGCCCTTGAGCCTCATTGTAAGGTAGTTCAGAGGCATGTAGCTGCCACATCTCTTCTCATAGATAAGCTACCATCACCCTAGCTGGTTTATTTCCATTTCTGTTTGTAAGCATATTTCAGTATTTTACATTAATGAAATGAAGTATTACTTCCGTTGCATCTCTGTGTTTATGGTTATTTCTATAATTTGTTGCATTCCTATTTAAATCTAGATCAAATGATCACTGAAATCGATCAGAAACTCAACACTGTCGCTGCCCTAGAATGTATGCTAACTGATGCCCTGGCGGATGGGTATGTACTACTAGAGCAAGTCAATGATTGGTTAGGCAGCTTGGCCATCAATAACCAGTAAGTCTATTCACTTCACCTATAACTCCAATAATGCATCACTGATAGCAAGACCTGCAAAGATAAAGACCAACTGAGACAAATTGATGATGAGATCCCCTCACTCAAGGCTAGAATACAACAAATCGAGGAGGAATCATCTATAACAAAGAAGAAAATCCAGGACTTGAGGCCTCGGGTTCATAAATAGGTCAGAGCACTATGGGAGGTATATGATGATGTCGAAGAACAACAGAACACACTGCAAAACACCCGACCTGAGCAACCAAACTCTGTATCAGTGACTGAATTTCTTCGACAAGAAGAAACTATTACAACCTTCTAGCAAATGACATTTTGTTGGCTTATTAGGGCATAACCTAGGTTCAACGATGTTTAGCCAAACAAATCTTGACACTACCGGCCCTTTCGAAAATAATCCGTGGAGCTCGGACTCAAGTCTCACCCGAGGTAGTATGGGAGGGTGCTAGAACCATGTTTCTGCACCCTGGGGATGTCTTGATGTGTTCTAGGGTTTTACACATCAATCTTACATGCTATGTTACTTCCGCACAACTGGTTTTTTAGAGTAACTGCCTTAGACCAATGCGAATGCAATTTACCCTTTTCCGAGCTTAAGATTATTATAAATCTTGTGTTAACTTATGAAAGCACAGTACATTTAGTTATCATTTAACATAAACAGACATGCACGTAATCATAAATCGTGAAAAGGTGCATAAACCATAATATAGAAAGAGATACTCAAGATTCCAAAATCAATTTATCTTTATTAATGCCTTTTTCAGTTACAATCCACTTCCTACCCTGCGCATACAGCTGCAGGGGTCTATGCACACAGTTGCAGACTCTACCCGGCCTCTACACACATAGTTGCGGAGCCTCTATCTCCTATTACAACCCTTGAATCAAACTTATAGAGTTAGATCTAATAACACCTTTAGATGCCCATATCACTTCTTACATTCCAAAAAATGCATTTTACACTTAGAGATTTGCTCTTATTTATACATTCCCATGGTTTGTGGACCCTGGGTGGGCCAACACATTCTAGATTACTTTAAAATATTTTAGGGTGGACTACCTTTAGACTTGACCCATTACAATTCGCGCTCCGTGCACTTCGCAGAGCTTTTACAAATCCGATACCCAAAAATGTGGGCTTTAAGCCCCAACACCATTACGTGGGGGATCCGCTACCCAATAGGCCCCCAACACAATCATCGTGACTTGTCCCGAGTCACTCGTCGGTGCGGTGAGATGCACTACCAAGGTTTCGTGGTTCACCATCCTTGTGAGTGATGTGCTATGCTTCACTGTTCCATCCTTGCCTCCTGCAACACTTCTTCAAGCTCCTGCTCCATTGCCTCTGCTAATTCGCATAACCAATGATTCTCATTCTGCTCTACTCAATTAACACAAAGTGGCTCCTCATAGGATTTTAGCTCTAGCTGAGAGGCCAAAGCCATGAACTCTTTGTGCAAGAGTAGCAAGTTTACGATTTCTAGTCTTGTATACTCAATATCTACTAAAGCTTGTGTTGCAATTTTGCAAGAGAGTTGTTGCTTTCCGCGAGGTCCCAATCTTCAAGTTTCGTCATGGGCACACAACCAAGGGGTGCACTTTTCCACGACATTCTATCTTTTAGCCCAAGATTCAGCATCTCGCCCTTATCTTTCATAGATCGCTTACCAAACCACAAGTTTCGTGTCAATATCCGGACCAGTCCTATTATCTATCTAGGAATTTGTGGTATATTTCTCATCACTGGCGTTGGGCTTAGCATGGCGACTTCGGCCGTCGGCATTATGCTGTCCCAAAGGTCCTATTTCTCTGGGTTTATTTGCAAAGCGTTGAAATTGGAAAGGTTCATATTTATCAGAAAACTCAATAACTTAAGTCTCACAGTGCCATGGTTTGTTCAATAGATGACCAGTTGTGATTTATAAGCCAGCCAATATTCCAATTCGACCATTCGTTCCTTTTCTGGTGCATTAATGTGATATGGACTGGAGATCATTTCAAATCATGTATTGACTTCATGTCTTAAATTCCCACTGGCTGCTCCTTGTTGTCTCAGATTGACCATATTGTCATGAACAGTGACCTCAATGGTCACTTTCCCACCTTTCTGCGTAGCAGCATAGCCCTTTATATGTGACCGCGATTCCTGTAATAAATGCTCCTTACGTGGAACCCTATTTCTGTGCAGCTTTCAGCATAATTTTTTATAGTCCCGCAACTTCTTTCAACTGCTTGAAGTGTTGATACTATACTTTGGTCGGTTAGTCATACAGCCAGCCCACTTGTGTAGAGCTTCAGGTGACTGCCATTTACTTTTTCTAGGAAGGGCTCTCCTTTAAGCTTGCCGAGTTGTATCGCGCCACCATCTGTGACCTCTTTGACTACATATGGTCCCAACCAATGCATTCGGGGTTTTATAGGGAATTTCTTGAACTTGCTATCATATATTAATACCAAATCGTTGACTTTGAACATGCTCAACTTGAGGTGGCGATCGTGCCAAGCTTTCTCGTGTTTTTTTTGTACTTGCTGATGGAAGCATGCTAGAAATCATTCTTCCTCTAGTTCTTTCAGTTGCGCGAGTCTCTCTTCCAAGGCTTTGTGGTCGGCCATACCTGTCATCACTACTATCCGCAAACTAGGTACAGTATATTCCATTGGCATGACAGCTTTCGTACCATTGATTAACCTGAATGGTGTCTACCCTGTCAATTTTTTGCATGTGGTTCTGTATTCCCATAACACGACAGGTATGCGTAAATTCCAATCGGTTCACTGTGCATTACATACTTTGGTCAATGCAGTCTCCAGAATCTTGTTGAGTTCTTCTACGTTCCCATTCGCTTGTGGATGGTACGACGTGCTTTGCTGATGATACACCTAGAATTCTTCAGTAAGTGTGTTGATAGTTTCATTTAGGAAGTGTGTTTCGCGGTCACTCATTAGAATTTTCAGACATCCAAACCACATTAAGACATTGTCAAATAGAAATTTCGTAGTTGTAGTAGCCATGCAGTCCTTGACTGGCTATGCTTCTGCCCATCTAGTCAAATACTCTGTCGCAATGATGATGTAGTGTGCACCCGTCTTCCCTTGAGGGGTGATAAGCCCTACAAAATCTATTGCCCATTTTTTGAATGGATGCAGTGTCATCTATGGAGTGAGTGGCATATCATCCCTTCGTGATGGTTTCCCAGTCCATTGACATATGTCACAGGCCCGATAGTACACTTTTGAGTCTTGGTGCAGGGTTGGCCACCATAGTCCGGTGCGAAGGATCTTCTGTGATGTCGCTCGTCCTGCATAATGTCCTCCTGCATCCCCCCCATGCACTTTTGTGAGGATCTATCCTCGTTAAAATTCAGGTACATATCTTCATAATATTTTGTTGTTCCCAATTTTGTAGAGGTGCCTCGTGATAACAGTAAAATCCGCCGCATGTACCACCAATTATTTCTTTTTTTCTGAACTGAATATCCCTGCGGCGCGGTCCCTATGGTTAAGTAGTGGATTATATCCTTGAAGTGGCCATCCACGACGCACACTGCATAGAGCTATGCATCAGGTAGTCCTTCCTCCAAATTTTTTGGCTCCTCACCGTTATCAATTCGGGATAGGTGATCCGGGCCTGCATTTAGGCAACCCAGCATTACAATGACCTCAAACTCATATTCTTGAAACAATAACAACCAACTACAAATGCGCCCCCCCAACACAAGCTTTTTCACCAGGTATTTCAACACGGAATGATCGGTATACATTTTGAAGTGCTCACCGAGTAGATAGTGGCAGTATTTATGGAGCACGTATACCATCGCCAACCCCTCATGCTCAGTAGTGGAGTAGTTCTTTTCTTCTCTAGACAATCTTTGACTTGCGAACAAGATCAGGAGATCAATGCCTTTCACTCCTTCCTATGTGAGTACAGTGCCCAGCGCGATACACGACACATCAACATGTACATGAAATTCGATGTCCCATTTTGGGAAAACCAAAATGGGGGTAGATGACATATTTTCCTCGAGAATCTCTAGACTTTTCTTACAGTCATCATTCCAACAATATGTAGCATCCTTTTTCAACAACTGTTCCACTGGTGATGTGATTTGTGCATAGCCCTTAATAAACTTCCGATAGTAGCCAATGTGTCCCAACGTGGTACAAATCTGTTTGACACTATGCGGCAATTGCAGATTGAGTATGACAGCAATCTTCGCGGGATCCACCATCGGACCTTGTCTACAGACTACATGGCTGAGAAAGTTTCCAAAAGGGATGAGGAATGTACACTTCTTAAGATTCAACACAATCTAGTGTCGTCGATATGTATCCAGCATCAACTGTAAGCTCGCTACATGTTTCTTGACTAGCCTAAATACAGTCCAATCATCAAAATAAACCTCCAAACATTTATGGATGAATTCCTTGAACGCAGCCACTGCTACACGCAAAAATATCACTAGCACATTCTTCAACCCAAAGGGCATAACATTGTACTAAAAGCATCCCCATTTGGTCATGAAGGTGGTCTTGCTCCTATCTTTTAGCGCGATCTTGAACTAATGGTACCTTGAGAACCCATTCGTGAATGAGTACACTTCCTGTCCACCAACATTCTCCAGGACTTCATTTGTAAAGGGGGTCGGGAATGGGTCATGAACGCAGGCATCATTCAGTTTTCAGAGGTCCATGAAAATTTAAAGTTTTCCCTTCTATTTTTTCTCCTGCACTATCATAGGACTCACCCAATCAAACTCTTCCACAGGTTCAATAATTCTTGCTGCAAGAATTTTGTCCAATTCTTAGGGGACCTTTTCCTTATACTTCAGATTCAAACAGTAAGGATGCTGCTTAATTGGCTTTGCTTCCATTTTCAAAGTTATCTTCATCATCCCTAGGTCGCCAAGGATCCCTTTTAACTCTATTATTTTGGTCGGGAATAAGTCTTGATATTTGTGAAGTAACTCGATGACCTTATCCACCGTGGTATCATCCCAATAGTCCCCAAGTGTTGCATACTTCAGCTCCTCATCTGTACCAATGTTCACTTGTTTCCTTTTTAGTGGTGCGGTGATGTCGGGGTCCTCAATCGATGGTCCTCAAATTTTGTGATTCCCTTTGGTTTTCGGAATGTTATTGTTTCGGGGGTCATCATCATCATCCTCCACTTGCATGTTGTAACATCCTAGGGCGTGGCTTAACTGATGTGACCATTCTGGTTGGACTATTTCTTCTGGTTCCTATGGTATTTTGAAAATGGCGGCTTTCACAACTAGCAACGCATCATCAACAGTATCCATCCACTGGTCTTCAAATAAGAACGTTAATAAAAATCCTTCACGTAAGATATACCATTTTCCCGTACCATGTCGGAGTTCTGTCTTAGTATACCAGTTTCTTGGGATGACATACAGGATATGATAAAATAAGTGTACCCATTCAGGTTGGGGCTATTCGCCATAGGCTTTGGTCCATTTTGCAAGGTGTATGCATGGGTTATCACGTCCATCGTATTTATCGGTTATTCGTAGTTCCAGCTTCCCAAACCTTAGCTACATCCTCCTTCTGCAATCACGCCAGTTTTCAAATTTTCCTTCATGCGTTCCCCACCAACGCGTAGGTGTTGTGCATAGGACCCACTTTAATGCATTGAACCTATGGTGTTCTAGTACTACATTCTCAAACTTGCTCAAGAATTCATCCACCGCTATCATTCCATCATATGTTGGTAGATCTCAAGCCTAGGCGGTTACACAATGTAGTGATTGTTCATCATATTAAAATTTAGCATCGTCACTTCACTCAGCCGATTGTTCCATTGCTCATCTTCTTCGTCGGATTCTGAAAGGCAGGATTCTGTGTGCTCCCACGGGACCCTTCCATCTATAGTTGGATTTAGAAAATCCTGGTTTTGTGCAATTATTTTGTAGATACAATCTAACTCCTCATCACTTTCATCATTTCACATGGGTTCTGTGTAACTTTCTCCTTCAACCGGATCCAGCGAAACTATCACATGTAGGGGCTTTTTCTCAAAAATCATTTTCTGATTCTTTAGGTTGATGACTTCGTTCATATCCGTTGCCCAGCCTATTCCTAGTAATGCGGGGTAAGGGTTACTATCATCTACAATCTCTATTACCTTGAAATCTGTCTTTGTGCTCACACCGTCGATATCCATTGTCACTCCTGTCAATCTTCCCATTGGAAAGAGCTTTTTTTGGTTCGCCATCCGTAATTGAATAGGAGACCACTGTAATACGAGCCTGCCCATGCGTTCCCAAGTCTACTTTGGTAATACGTTTGTGTCTGAACCTAGGTCTAAGATTACCTGATCCATCTCATATTCACCAATTTGTACTGTCAACTGCATTTCCTGTCTGGTGCGCAGAGCATGCTTCCCCATTTTTTGAACTACGTGCAATTCCCCTAACCCTGCGCACCTAGCGATCAGTTCTTGTAGTCCTTTAACTTCCTTATTGTCACGCAGCAGATTCATACATGTCTTTATAAAGGTAGTTAGCATAGAAGGATCCAGGCCCATCTTTGGTTGATCCCTACTACCTGAAGTAGAGACTTCCATGAAGCTCTTCTTAGCTTCCATAAACGTTTCTTTTGCGGGATCCAAGTCAAACTCAGGTTCCTTTCTAGGAGCCTTACGTACCCAGGTATCCTCTTTAGGCTGCTTCCCCTTATCTTCCCCCGTGGTCGCACCACTTCTAAGCATCATGTTTACGTTGGGGTCCTCTTTGCATGGTTCGGACCTCATCATTTGGATATTTTGAGTCGGAGTGGGCTGCAGCACCCCTCTTTCACACATTTGTGTGATCAGGGTTAGACAATCTATCATTTCATGATCAAACTATTCACACTACAGGCAATATAGTCTCGTTGGGTTGTTACAATCACAAGCATAATGCGCAGGCCCTCTGCAATTGTAATAAATTAGTTGTCAGCAGTCCCTTTCAGGCCCCATTCCTCCTTGACCTCGACCTCACCCTTGGAAGCCACGCCACACTATTGTTGTAGCTGGATCAAGGGTTCGCATCTCTGTCTTCATTCAATAATCTAGGGTCCTATCCATCATTAGTTCATAGCTCCGACATGTCCGCTCGTCATGACCCACTGATCTATAGAAATTACAATACAGTTGATGCGAGACTAGGTATATTTCTACAACAGGTGATAGTTGTCCATCGCGTGCTTTCCTCCCACCTGACAAATCACACACTAGAGTGCGGCGAGTGCACTCGGCCCTACTTGTGCCTTTGGTCTCAACGGAATCAGTCCCCTCCTGCCAAATAGTTCGCGAATACAAGACAGTGATCCTTATCTTGACCCTAGCTTTTACATTTTATACCCCACACTTCTTCGCGCCCCTCTGGCCGGGCCGCCCTATCCTGCTTCAAACTCTGCATCTCTAAGCATAGGTTTTGTAGTTGCGTGTGGATTTGTTGGACTCCCAACCCCGGATCCTATATCTATGTCTCGTGCAACCTCATCTCCATTTCCAACGCCTCTGCCTGGGTTGAGATCTTCTGTTGTGACAGTGTCATCCTCAGGTGTGGTGTCAAAGACGCCACAAACCATGCGTGGTGTTGCGCATCCATCAGTGTCATGTTTGCCTCACAGATTGTACTTTTCAGCCTCTGATCCAGATCCTAGGGGGTTTCACCGGGAAGCATCGTGATCTCCTTGAATTTGATGATCGACTGTGTCTCCGATTTCAGCCAGCTAAATTCTCTATTCAATGCATTCTAAATTTCTGCTATTCTGGCATTCGGGTGATCATTTGAGCGCTTGATATACCAAGTCAGCATGCAATCCTGCAACGCACTTACCAATGTGTCCTTCTTAATGTTATCATTCGTAACCCTGTGTGCTCCCCACAGTACTCTTACTACGAACCAAAACTGATCTGGGTCTTCGCTTTCGATCCCTTCGAATATCCTTCCGCTCTGCATCGTTATGCTCATTAATGTATGCGTATCACCCATTTTTCACATAACAACATATTAATCCAGGTATTCAAAGACTTGATGTACTTACCTCGCAACCCTTTGAGAAAACGTCTTTCTGCTTCGCTGTAGCTGACAGTCATGTCTATCGGAAATTCAATGATAAACCCTCCTATTATCCGATCCAACCAATGATCTACGGCTTGCGCGATCTTATCCTCAGATGCCTCTAGCCTGCGTACCAACTCCTGAGTCCACGATATTGGCTGATCAAGCTTGCAACTTCCCTGGCTATCTACTAGCCTCACGATCCAGTTGTATAGTTCTGAAGAGAAGGTTGCAAAGAAGACCTCGTGGATTTGTATATATATGAAGCGATCCGACCACCTGTTCTCAGATATCTACAGAGTTTTCTTTTCCTGTATTATGAACTCATGCAACTTTTGATACAACCAATCTTCAATTTATTTCTCCATAGGGTTCTAGTGTTCTGACATCAGACATCCCTTAGGAAGATCCCGGTCCCAGCAACGAAACCATTTGTTGGCTTACTGGGGCCTGACCCAGGTTCAACGATGTTTAGCCAAACAAATCTCGACACTACCAGCCCTTTCGGAAATAGTCCGCGGAGCGCGGACTAAAATCTCACCTGAGGTAGTATGGGAGGGTGCTGGAACTAGGTTTCCACACCTTGGGGATGTCTTGATGTGGTCTAGGGCTTCGCAAATCAATCTTATGTGTTGCGTTACTTCTGCACAACTAGGTTTTTAGAGTAACTACCTTAGACCAATGCGAATGCAATTTATGCTTTTCTAAGCTTAAGATTATTATAGATCTTTTGTTAACTTACAAAAGCACAATACATTCAGTTATCATTTAACATAAACAGACATGCGTGTAATCATAATCGTGAACAGATGCATAAACTAGAATATATAAAGAGATACTCAAGATTCCAAAATCAACTTATCTTTATTAATGCCTTCTTCAGTTACAATCCACTTCCTACCCTACGCACACAACTGCAGGGGTCCATGCACACATCTGCAGACTCTACCTAGCCTCCATGCACACAGTTGTGGGGCCTCTATCTCCTATTATAACCCTTGACTTAGACTTACAGAATCATATCTAATATCACCTTCAGACACCCATATCACTTCTAACATTCCAAAAACTGCCTTTTACACTTAGAGCTTTGCTCTTATTTATACATTCCCATGGTCCATGGGCCATGGGTAGGCTGACACATTCTACGTTACTTTACAATATTTTAGGGCAGACTACCCTTAGACTTGACCCATTACAATTCTCTCTCCGCACACTTCACGGAGCTTTTACAAATCCAGTACCCAAAAATGTGGGCTTTAAGCCCCAACGCCGTTACACGGGGGATCCGTGTCCAACACATTGGAAGATTATAACCGCTTCCACCAGGAAACAAATGTGGTAGTGCTAGAGTTGGGGCTTTCATTTGGAAAAGAAGGCTAGGATGTATCTTGACAAGGGATACAAGGTTTGAAACTAAAATTTGGCCCTACATCATTGTCTTTATGATCATTAAGGTGATATGGAATTAGAATGATTTTAAGAAGGGAAATACACTAAGTGAAAAGTATTAAAGAGTATATTCCAATTGAAAAATATGATTCCATATTGCTAGAATGAGGCTCAGAGGAGCATTGTATTCCTCCACTAAGTCTCAGTGGAGTAACACACTAACTTACAAAAAAAAATTGCAAGAAAACTCAAGTTAGATCTTTTTCCTGAGAGTAAATTCACTAGGTTGAGGAGCTTCTAATATGATTATGTTATTATAATGACTATCAATGCTCCCTTGTATTGCAAGGCTATGCCTCAATGGTCTATTATATCATTCGACTCAGCAATATTGATCCATCGAGCTTAAATATCTTCCCCAAGGCTCTCAAGGTTCGTATAGAGATGGCCATTTCTATAATAAGGTCAATAAAGCTTTGTACACTAGATTGAGAGGCCTTTGATTAGGTGGGCCCCTTAGGTTTCTCTAGTCAACAAAGTACTAGGATGAATTCATGAAGGGATGTTGAAGTTGCTACAACAATTGATGATGCACTAGTAGGACCTCTAAAGCTTTGATCGTTTCCCAAGAATCTGTTCTAAATCACTTGTGATTAGTGTGCTTGTAAGGTATATTTTTCTTGCCATAAATGTACCATTTCTTAGAACTATGAAATGTTGAGTTACATGATTTTCCCTCTCCTGATGTTGGTTGCATCCTAAGGAAGGACCAAAAGGGTATAACTTCTAATGAGGACTTTCCTCTTCAATTTAGACTTTGAGGCCACAAAGAAAGTGATACTTTAGGAGATTAAAATCATAATCATTTAAAGAATATTTCATGGTGTTTCCCCATTACCAGAAGGCATCCATAGCATCGATGAAGTCACTTTAAAATCATAGGCACTGATTTAATTTCAACGATCATCCATAGCCATGATGAACTTACCTACATATCCGAGCTACTTAGGAAGCCATTTTCAAGCCTTTACCTTTATGTTCATTAGATACTCATTTGTAACACTTCTTTTCTTATAGGGCATGATTTATCACAAAGTGGATGAGGGATTCTAAAGGACAATTGGGATGATTCCTTATAGAAACTTTAAAGATTTCTTGTTATTGATATGTCTCCATGGTATGACTACTGAAGCCTAAGACTTCAGAGTTGGATGAGGCCATATTTAAGATATTACATGATTCTTGAGGCCTCTAAACTAGGTCACTAATTGGGTGAGCATCCATCCAACATTATCATTGTTCACAGAGTCTTCCCCACCTATTAGTAATCATGTTGTCCGTAGGAAAAATAGTGATTATGATATTCGCAAACTAGACCTGCATGCTACACACAAATTCATGGTCTCACTTGCATTATGCCTGAAAGGAGTATCTTGGTAAAGATATATTTTATTGGAGAAACTACATGAAATAAATTATCAAAACATCATTTATTTATGTGCAAGAAGTAACTAGGTTTATTGAAAAAAATGGAAATCAAAGGAAACAAAAGAGTAAATTGGATAACTAGATGTAAAAGCAACTTTATTTTATGTATAGATAACGACAAGTGTATCCATTATGAAAAATACATTTTCAAAACTTGGACATTAATTGGGATGAGATCATCTTCTCCCACTAGATTTTGGAGATGATACATTCCTACGTAAATTTTCTTCATGACAACATAGGGACCGAGCCATAAGGAATGGAATTTAGTGTGTTTACCCTTGTCTTCATGTGGTTTATCCCATTTAAGTGCTAGATCCCATAATTGGAAATTTGTTTCACTAGCAGATTTATTGTCAGACCATTCCCTAACCATCCATTGGTTTATGGAAAAAAATTATAGGTTTTACCTCTCTTCTTCAAGTTTTAATAGGATTTTCATCTCTCTTTACATTATCAGATACGATTGAATTGAAGAGTATTTTCACAACTACAGGTTAGGTAGGAAAATGTTGGGCAACAGTATAACTTCTTTGTTTTAGACCAAAAAGTAAGGAGAACTTCCTCAAGTAACTTTGGGAGTGTCTTGATCTTCCCACAATAAATTGGGTATAGCATTGTGCCAATTTCGCTACTAATCAATTATAATTTTCTTTTAAGATATGGATCAAGTTCTTGTTATTGGACTTAACCAATCCATTATATTGAGGGTAATGATTAGTGAAGTGTCTCAATATAATTCCTTTATTAATGCAATTTCAATTAATTTCAAAGATGAAAAATATGTAGCATTATCAAACACCAGAGATGTAGGAACACCAAACCTAGTTATGATATGTTTCTCAAGGAATTGGATGATTGCTTAGTTGCTAATTGTAATAAATGGTACAATCTTGGTCCACCAGGTCTAATATTTTGTCACTACTAGCATGTACTAGTGTTGCTTGGAAGAGTGGGGACAAATTTCATCAAGTACATCCAATCCCCATTGCTAAAATGGTTCTTCCACCGTAATTGGCTACAAAGGGACAACAAACCTTTTCTCTTGGCTAGAAAATTTTTGACAAATTTGGCACTTTATAGCATAAGCATGGGAGTCTTTAAAGACATTTGGCTAGTAATACCCTACTCTAAGTATCTTGTGTATTGTGGTTTCTCCATTGAAGTGTTCATTGGGTGACCCATTAGGCATTTAAGAGAGAAATTTTTTGGTATCAATCTTTTTGAGGTAGCCAAGCAAGACTCTATTGTGATACTTTTAGAAGGGTATCCCATTAGTGAGTTTATCCTTGAATTTGAACACTTTTCGCTTCTTGGGGTAATTTTATCAGACATGGTACCTTGTTGCAAGTACTTATTTAATTTCTGGTAGCATAATTCTTCATGCTAGAGAAAAAAATGATTACCACATGAGCACATAGATAGCTCATTCTCATAATGCTTTTATCCTTTGTCTGAAGGGTCCAAATCCTCCATAGAGAGTCTACAAATACTATGGCATTTAATTGTGTGTGCAGGCTTAAATTTTGAATTGTATTCCCATGGAGAGGTCATCCAATTACCTCTCCATTCCCCTCATTCTTTTTGAATGAACAAGGATCTCACTATGGCATGGTGAACTATTACTTTGACTTGGATTTTTAGGATATCTAATCAAAATTGTTTGACTTCCATAGATATTGCATAAGCCTATTTATAAATTCCTTGATAATTTATTTCAAGGCCTTGTAAGCTTGTACTGATAAAAAAATTTCGCCCCTTCTCTCCCTAGCCATATTTTTTAGTGAGTAAGGCTACCAGAGAGAAGTTGAATGTGAAGGTATAAATTTAGAATTCATTATCGAAATTTGGATTGTACAAGGTAGGAGCATGACCTATATCATATTTGATTTCACTAAAGGATTATTTCTTTGTAGCAACCCATTTGAACTATACATACTTCTTAATCTTGTGTTGTGATTGTTTGACGATGTCGACAAAATTTTAAACAAATATTTTGAATAAGTTTACCTTTTCAGAAAAAATTGCATAGACTTCTTACTATTAGGGTAAGGTATCTACTTGATTTATTTAAATCTTTAATGGTCAACAAATATGCCTTGTTTGGAGATCAAATGACCCAAAATGTTTCCCTTGTATATGGAAAAAATGCTCTTCCTTGGATTTAGTGATACCCCATATTTCTTGCACCTTTAAAATATTTGCTTCAAGTGACTTGGGTGGTCTCACATGTGTTTGGAGAATACAATGAAATTATCGAGGTAAACCATACTATGCCCGAGAAGTCCCTTGAAGAGCTATTCCCATTTCTCATTAAAAGGTAGCATCAATGTTAATCAACCCAAAATGTGTTCACTCATAAGAAAAAGTGCCTCACTTAGTGCTAAAAGTGGTCTTGAGCCTATCTACTTATGTAACCAAGACCTGAATATGTTAGAAATTGAGAGATTGATGAGCTAGGATCGGGTATATATGTCCATCACTCACCTAAGTGTAAATATCCCAACTTTATGAAATTATTCTATAGGGAGATAAAACTAAACTAAAGTCGATGAATCTCACTACCCACCTTTTATGGCAACAGATCTCCTTTTATATCTCTTTCTATAACCAAGTATCCATTTCATTTATCATCCCCATCTCACTCTAGTTCCTCATACATCAACTTCACTTAATTCAATATATTATTTATGCTAGTGGAAATATATCAAATGAATTAGCGATATTAATGGAACATAGATCCGGGATCTCTACATTGTTATTAGAATAAGATTTGAAGAAAGCATCTTAAATATAAACCCTACAATCACATTTATTGGAAACATAGATAGAGTCAAGTTGTAACATGAGAATCCACCCAATAAATAGAACATTTATGATCTTGAAATTGTTCAGGAGGATCTACTCGGTAATTATATTTATCAGATGCTCCATTAAGGTTTCTAAATTCTATGTAGAGTCTTATTTCTTCCAATTTATTCCTAACTAGTACTAAGTTAGAAACCCACATTGAATTTCTAACTTTGAATATTATCTTGGCATCCATAAACTTCTTTACTTCTTTTTGTATCTTGGGTTCTAGCATTGGATGTACCTTGCATAGCTTTTACTAAAAAGGTTTTTCACCATCCTTGATCAGGATAACATGTGGAATGATACGGGTGTCGCATGTTTTTAGGTCTTCATACTTCCATGTGAAAAAGTCCTTGTACTTTGTAAAACGTTAGACATAAGTATGCTTCTTTTTCAACAAGTAGTAGGTACCCAGGTTGATAAAATTCAAATCCTTTTTAGCCCCAAATTAACCAATTCATGTATCAATGTGAGACTATGAGTCTTGGGATTAGTAGGTTCCGAAAAATTCAATTTCTAATCAAAGTATTTCACAAGAGAAACAAACCATTTGGGGATCGGATTACCCTTATTCACATTCTAATCATGTTTCACTTGTTTCTCTTACTTGTTGTATTATTCATCATGAATGGAAACATCCTTAAATTTGTTGGTATTAGTCATGGATTCCATCACCTATGAATAATAATTAAATACCTTCCAATTACTGATGTTGTCAAGGATAATATGTTTGAAAAATCAATTCAATAAAAATGTTGTGACACAAGGGAGTGAATCTAGCAGTTGAATTAGCCAGAGTGTTAGTGATAGTGTTGGTGGATTGAAGAATGGATATAATATTAAATTATTTAAACAATGAACAAAATATCCAAATCTCTTGTTAGTGCCCTTTGGAACCGATGCTTCAAATATATACAATACTGTAAATGGTAAAAATGAAATTTACATCCAAGAAGTTTATTTATTATTTCACCCTCCATCGGTGCATTATTATAACTGCATCGGTGCATCAAATATCCAAGAGAAATGTTGTTTTTTTTATTTTTTATTTTTTAAATTAAAAAACCTATAGAGATTCTTTTGTTAGGATGCCCCAGGGTATTTGAATACATGTACTACACTGCTGCTTTGTTGGATTATAACACCGCATTTAAAAAAAAAAAAAAAACAGCCTAGTGGTGCTCTTTAGAAGACGCATCGGGGCATTTTAATACATGAACAACATTCATGCTTTTTTGGAATATAAGACTTATTTTTTTTTAAATTAAAAGCTATAAATGTTCTCCTTCGAGGTATGCACCAGGGAATTTTACTATAAGGAGGGAACTAGTGCCACGGGTGTAGATAACACCGACAATTTTTAAAATTTAACATTTATCTAGTGTTGTCGATTATTCAAGTACTGGTGTGTGGTATACAATAAATGCATTGAGTTGTTATAGTACTAGTTTAACATCGGGTCATCATCACAGTATAGCATAGGATTGGGCAAAATGAATTTTACGACCATCATTTTTGTAAATTTAACCCTTTTTTGATGCTATCGAGTAATATACACACTGACACTCCTTTTTATGGATAGTAAAGCACCAGTGTGTTTGTATATTTTAGGCACATTATAAAAAACATCCACTAAAAAATCCTTCCACCCACCTCTGCTAGTGACCTCCACTACAAATGGTTGTTTGGGCTATTTTTATAGGGGCTTCTACAGAAAACTCCACTATAAGGTCTCTTCCTTGTAGCGTGATGGTAGGTGCCAACAACTGAGGCACATGTTCTAATAGTAGGGTGAAGGTGATAGGGATGATGTTATAAACCAGCTCACAGAAAGATAGAAAAGATAGATAAACACCTTATAAATAAGCCTCTTCAAGGGGGCAACCTCCTTTACATTACACAAATGAACAATCCTTGGATGATACAGATGACAATACCTCTTTCTATATATAGGAGTCTAAGGGGTCATAATATAATCAGAGCCGACATAACAATAATAATGTAAGGGCACAATAATAACAATAGTGGGCTTCTATGGGGCACAATAATAACAATATGGGGACTACATGGGCACAACAATATAATAAGGGGGGTGTACTAATAACAATAAGGTGTTACACTAGTAGTATAGGGACCTAACATGCCCCTCTCCTTCAAAACGTGTTGTCCTCAACGCTTGAGTAGTTATTGCTACTTCTATATAAAATTCTTGTCCTCCCATGTGGAATCTTCAGCGAGTAAGTTCTTCCACTTGATGAGATACTCTGAAATTTATCGATTTCATAGCTGTCAGATTCTTGTTTCTGTGATTTCTCTTGTCTCCAATATGATTTTTCCTTCCTCATCAAGTTCTGGCAATATTGTTTGAACTGGGATATTCTACAACTTTTGAATGAGTGACCACACTTCTTTGTCCTTCTTCCATTCATACCTTGCTTCATTTATATAATCTGGTTGGATAATAGAATGGCGCATAACAATGCTTCCAAATCCTCATCATTTCTTGAGAGTGCATCTGCCACAACATTTTGCTTACCTTTTTTGTAGATGATTTCAAAGTCATAACCCAAAATATTTGTGATCCATTTTTGTTACTCTTCAAAGGATAATATTTGTTCTAAAAAGTATTTAATACTATCATCATCCGTTTTTACCTTGAAGTGTCTTCCCATTAGGTAAAGTCACCATTTCTTAAGTGTGTGTAGTATTGCCAACATTTCCTTCTCATAAATAACTTTCTTGAGGGACATTTGTCTGTATGTATGTAACCATAAAAATACCCAATCACCTACATCAAAACTTCTTTCATTGTGATGTTGATATGCCTGTTGTTTCATTTGATTCTGCACCAAAGTGGCGTTATCCTTTAAAAGTTGGAGAAATTGGTGTTGATGCTTGATGTGATCTTCACTTCTTGAATCTTTTTCTTCTTGAGATGTCCTTCTATATTGAGAGTTTGAGGAGTGGTAATTTCTTCCAATGCATTACAAGATATGGTCAGATTCATTTCTTGATGCTCTATGTGATCTTTCACTTCTTGAACATTTTTTCTTCTTGATATGTCCTTCTATCTTGATAGTTTGAGGAGTTGTAATTCCAGCCATTGCATTACAAGATATGGTCGGATTCATTTCTTCTTTCTTGATGTGGTCTTTCACTTCTTGAACCTTTTTCTTCTTGATATGTCCTTCTATCTTAAGAGTTTGAGGAGTATTAATTATTTCCAATGCTTTACAAGATATGGTCGGATTCATTTCTTCTTCCTTTAGGGTTGGTTCCTGGTGTATATACTCTTATTTTGACATTTCTTGATCCTTTTCTTCCTCCTCTCCACAATCAATGTAAAATAATTTCTTCTCAGCACACTTATGACCTTTAATGTATTTGTTATCACAATTGTAACAAAACCATTTTTCTCTTTTTTCTTCCAATTATTGTGGTGTAACCCTTGTAGGTTGTGGAAGGCTAGGAGAAACAATGCTTCCATGTTTATAGTTGTGAGGGGTAGAATTCCTTGTTTCCATAATTTTGCTTTCCAATTTTCTTTCCAACCTGAATGCCTTCTCCAATGAATCAGGTTCCCAAAAATGAACCTCATGTTGAATGTTATCCTTTAAAGTCCCTATGGAGACATCAATCCCCTGCTTCTATGAAATATAATTTTCTATTATATTCTATTTTTGAAAGTCCTCAATGTGCTTTGCCATTGAACACTTTTATTTTAGATTTATCAATTGGCTAAAGAAAGTGTTTCTCTTTGTATCCTCATAATGTGATATCATTTCCTTCGTGAAAATTGACCACGTGACGAGTGGTTTACGAGAACAAAGCCCTTTATACCATAAAAATTGGGGTTCTAGATAATTAGATGCAATACATACCTTTTGTTATAGTGGTACACCATGTAGATCAAAATATTTGTCCATCTGTAGTATCCAATTTACCGAATCCTTGCCGTCAAACTTCCTCATCTCGCTTTTTCTTGATTTTAGGAGCTTGATCTTGAAACGACTGTAACTCTGTAATTTTGGATCTTCCAATTCTAAAATTGCAACTTGCAATATTGCTTTGTGTCCTCTTTCTAATGCCACCAGTCTGATCTAAATTGGATTCTCCAAGAAAGAGTTATGCACAATCTCCCAAGATGACCTTATTATACACCTTTTTAGAATAGCGAAAATGTATGGCGTGCCATGTGTCACTGTTTTGACCTTCGGATCTGAAAAATACACACAAAAAACTACAGTCCGTCCTCTTTCTGTAACTACTTATGAAATTTCAATCTGATGCTCAAAGCGAAAGTTATGACGATTTTCCCAAGGTCGCCTGTTTAAGATGTAATTCGGGAGTGTGCAAAAACCCTAACTTCCTTACATCATATATCCAAAAATATAGCGAGACAAAATCTGAAATTTAGACCAGAGGTTCAGACTAATTTTGTCTCAATTTTTTTTTCTTTTTAGCTTCTAAAATGTCGCAAAAAAAACGTTATAGCACAAATTCCACGATGACTTGTTTGGAGCAGCGAAAACCTTAGAATCCAAAGCTCTGATACCAAATGTTATGAAACTAGCTCACAAAAGGATAGAAAAGATAGATAAATGCCTTAGAAATAAGCTTCTTCGAGGGGGCAACATCCTTTACATTACACAAATGAAAAATTCTTGGATGATAGAGATGACAAGACCTCCTTCTATATATAGGAGTCTAAGGGGTCATAATATAATCAGAGCCGACATAACAATAATAATGTAAGGGCACAATAATAACAATAGTGGGCTTCTATGGGGCACAATAATAACTATGGGGACTACATGGGCACAACAATATAATAAGGGGGTTGTACTAATAACAATAAGGGGTTACACTAGTAGTATAGGGACCTAACAGATGAGGAGTATCATCTCACAACAAACGGTCTGGTTAGATTCAGGAACATGATTTATGTTCCGGATGACAGTGAGCTTAGGAATATTATCTTGAGTGATTTTCATGTCAATCCATATTCAAGTTACTCAGGATATCAGAAGACATTGACAATAGTTAAGAAGTTCTATCACTGTCTAAACTGGAAGAAAGAGTTGGTTGAGTTTGTTATGAGATGTTTGGACTGTCAGCAAGTAAAATCATAGTGTAAACATCCCGCTGGTCTATTGTAGCCTATTTTGATTCCAATGTGGAAATGGGAGGTCATTTCCATGGACTTCATTATAGGTTTTCCAAGTACATCGAAGCAACATGATTACATCATGGTTGTGATTGATAGGTTAAGTAAGGTAGTTCACTTCATTGCAGTTAAGTCTACAAATTCAGCTAGTGAGGTAGCTTAGATATTCATTAGGGAGATAATGAGATTGCATGGTGTTCCCAAGAATATTATATTAGACAAAGATGGCAAGTTCACTTCCAAGTTTTGGAAGGAGTCGTTTGCAAACTTGGGGATAGAGTTGAATTTTAGTACAACTTATCATTTGTAAATAGGTGGACAAAAAGAGAGGGTCAATAGGATTATTTAGGATTTGTTGAGGATGTATGTCATGTATCAACAAAGGAAGTGGGAAGAGTATCTTCCACTGGTAGAGTTTGTATACAATAATAGGTATCAAGAGTCCCTAAAGATGAGTATGTTTGAGGTTATTTATGGGTAGAGTTATAATAATCCTATCAATTGGAGTGATCCATTGAACATGGTGTTGATTGGACCAAATATGTTGGCAGAGATGAAACATGAAATGAAAGTTATTAAGAGGATTTTGAATGCAACACATGATAGGCAGAAGAGTTATGCAGATCAACACAGAGCATTCAAGGAGTTTCAGGTTGGGGAGCATGTGTACTTGCACATTAAGTCCAAGAGGAGCTCCTTGAGGATTGGGTCATGTGCCAAGTTGGCATCTCAATATTGTGGGCCTTTCGAGATCCTTGAGAGGATTAGACAAGTGGTCTACAAACTTGCACTGCCATCAATAATGAAAATCCATGATGTTTTCCATGTTTCATTACTTTAGAGATATGTGCAAGATGTTGATCATGTGATTTATTGGTTTGTATTGCATGTGGAACTAGAGGGAGAATTCCAGCCAGAACGATAATGCACATTGCAGCAGAAACAACTCATGCTCCAAAATCGAGCAATAGAGAAAGTTAAAGTGTAGTGGAAGCACTTTGGGCCTGATGAAGCTACATGGGATATGGTTGATCAGATGCAGGATTTTTATCCTTCATTATGTTTTGGTTCAAGAAAATGATTTTTTGGTATCACTAATACAAAATGGCTAATTAGTTACTAAAACAATGACTAACATTTTCATATAAATGACCATTTTTCAGTCAGTGACCAGTAGTAGCTAATTTACAGTGTCTTATAATGCGACCAACTATTAGTCATTTTTAGCTTAGTCATTAATTTGTTGTCTCAATTTTATCGTCTAGTAGTATATTTAGTCATAAATTTGGTCATTTATTTAGACATTGATTTAGTCATTAATTGTCACAATTAATGACCAAATATACAACAAAATATATTACTACATGATCATCTGAGAAAACCAATTAATGACCAAATAAATATGACTAAAATGTTGGTCGTGCTATAAGATATTGTAAATTAGCTACTAATAATCATATATATGCAAATTTTAGTCATCATTTAAAACTAGTTAATGACCAAAGAAATATGACTCAATTGTGATCATGTTATAAGATATTATAAATTAGCTACTAATAGTCATATATATGCAAAAATTTGTTGTGAGTTATCACAAATTTATCATTTGCAATAGTCATTTATCTTTCTTGGTAGTTTCATATTCATTATATAAATGATTGATTTAGTAGTATATATTCATTTTATTTATTTTCATTAATAATCATTATAAATGACTAATTTAGTTGTATATTAATTTTATTTGTGTTCATAATTAATCAATATAAACCACTAATTTAGTAGTTTTAGATTGATTTTGTTTGTTCATTATTAATCAACATAAATTAATTAGTATGAATTTACAACTAAATTTAAAAAAATGTCATACAATATGTACTAGTTCATCTAATATGAAAATCCAAAGTTACATATGTCAATTACAATACTAAACAATATCAAGTACAACTATAAATAATTTCAACAACATAAATTATATTATATGAAATGCCAAGTATTACAATATGAGTTCCCAACTTAATATTGGTTGGACTATAATTTACACATGAAATATTGTTTCTCACTACAGAACATTATCATTGTGTTATCAAGGAATTGCACATGAATCTCTATATTGTGTGTGTCTTATTGCAGGATATTAGCTTTAAGGGTATCACTAGATTGGTTCTCTTCTCTTTCTTTTTGCATTTGTCGCTCTAGTGTTATTTTTCTCCTCTTTCTTCAAATTCCGGTGCTCACCATCAACATTGAGTTCCTTTCTAAAAACAAAATAAGATATTGTGCAAAGTGTAAGACATGAAAGAAAATGAACACTAGAATATAAAATAAATTATACTATAAAGGATAGCCCCAAGGGATAGCTCAAATGGTCGATTTCCCGTTGCTAAGTACTTTCCCAGTTGGGAGGTCACGGGGTCAAATCTCCTCGACGCCCTCGGGGTTAGGTCTGTAAAGGCCGACGGGCAGATCCCTTCGGGTGGAACTGCTCCGATTCTCTACTGTGGATGTAGCGGCCACTCAGTGCTCGTGAACCACAATATAAAAATAAATAAATAAATAAATAAATTATACTATAAAGGATTTATATGACATATACCTCAACATCAACAATGTTAAAGTCCTTTTTCCCCATAAAAGCAAGAAACTCGAACAAGTTTTCTTCAGTTGAGCGATAGTGGCCACTATGTAGCCAGATGACCTGTATAAACAAAGCAAATAAAACATCACCATAGAAAATAACACCTTAGTAACTTAGTATTCAACCTTAAGGAAAAGCTTAGGCACAATCATGCCAACTAACTTACATGCTAAAAACTCAAGTTGTAGATAACTTGTGAAAACAGATAATTTGAGGTGTGATGTCTAATCTTGGTTGTTTTATTCACAACAACATTTCATTCTGTAGCGAATGAACTTAGTCAAGTATATAAACAACATGTGCTCAAATAACAACATGAAAGTAAACATTTCTAATAGCCATGAAAATATCTCGATACAAAATAGTTAAAAGGATATCAATCAATATCGTGTAATACTAATTTAATCTTCAAACTTTGGTTGTTGCTTAAATGTATGTGATACCAAGTACTTTCAATTTCTTAGTTTAAAAAAAAAAGAAACATTCAAAAAAAAAAAAAACATTCAAAATACAATCAAACATTAAGGAGAGGATATCATGGAATGGACATTGCAATTATAAAAAAATTATTTACCAGTCCATCGATGTCTTGTCTTACATTCCTAAAACATTTGTTTGCCCAAAATAACCATGAGGTGAAAGAATCACAACATTAAAAACATCGATGGACAACCTATACTCAAATCATTTTTAATTTTTTCACTTAAAATTTAATTGAAACAATATATAGCACTCATCTCAAACAACTTACAAAAAAATCTTTAGTGGCACAAACTCTCCAAGTATCTATATCAGAGATTAGAATAATTTTGTATACTGCTTTGAGGACTATCTTCTATATGCCACTTGTCTTTGGTAAACTTAAACAACATATTACACTCTTTAAAAGGAAAGTCAAATACAGTTTCAGCAAACAAACTAGAAAATTAAGAGTGGAATGCATATAGACGTTGATACCATTGAACAAACAGTATTTTACCAATAATAATATTATTTTAATGACTTAAAGGAGGAAAAAACACTGACCTAAGTATGATTTAAGAGACTTTTGAAGATTGCCATACTCCTTTCCCGCGGACTATTTCAACATGCATTCGAAAGATCGAGTAACAAAGTTACTTCTAACTCCATCCATTGAATTAAAATAAGCAAATGTTATCTTTAGCCTCTTGCTCTTGGTAGTGTTGTTTTTACATTTCCCTTATTTCTAAGTGTGTTGTCCCATCATCCAACCTACACAAGGAAAACAGATATATTTAGTTTTTGACTATAGTGGAAATCAAATGTAAAACCCACTCAACTCGATCTGTACATGACATAGGCATAATGAACTAGTACAATAGAAGCATGATAACTTAGAAACAAGAGATGATAAAAAAGAATAATGGAATATTGTTTCCTGCCACAAAATTTCTCTAGCCACAATAGTCGAAACGATGCCATGTATCAACATATGCTCCTCATTGGTACATGCATTTCCTTATTCCATGAAATCCTACATATTTTCTCCTGTCTTACTGGACATGACCCTCAATCTCATAGCTCAAGGGCAGTGATAATCGGGCTTCTACAGGAATGCATACAAGTTCATATTCATGGTCAAACATGTGAGCATGGCAATGACATTGGGATTTCTCATTCTTGGCTAGCATTGTTTGCTTGGAGATTTGAGAAATTGATTTGTTTCAAGGATATTTAGCAATAACATTGGAATTTCTCATTCTTGGCTAACATTTTTTGCCTCGAACAATGTTCTTGGTAGAAGGGATTTCTTGTTCCCTTTATTAGTACATGTTTCTTACATTGGCCATCATAGAAAACTTGATGTCATAAAGTCAAATAGAGATCAAAATTTAACCATAACTCCTATAGTCAAATATTAAGGTTCATCTTACATAATGAATTTTAAGGAATTTCTCACCATATCCCACAATTAAATAAATATATTGCCATGTTTCAATGATAAATTTCCAATTTAAGATCCTAATATCATCAACTATGATCAATATGAGTAGCCACACATCTTCCATCACAAAAATAATTCTATTATATAATGAATCAATTTTAAAATTAAAATCATAACCTTCAAAGTTGTCAATTACAACCATCACTCATTAGCCTCAAATGAGAGCATGTATATTATGGCTTTAAATGACAACTATAATCTAATTAAAAGATACAATTTATGAAGCATGCATAAAAATTTGAAGATGTAACCAATTTATGGCTCGCTACAACACAAAAGGAATGTCTTCCTTAACAAGTGTGCCACAACTAATATTTGTCTTCTCTCCATAGCGCAACCTTAGAGCTTGTCTTTGAATTGGTTGTCGTGCTTCCTTCATCATCCCTCTAGGTCTTGGAATTTCTAGGTATCTCTTTCAACTGCCTAGTTTTGGTATGTGGGGTTTGGTGCCCAGGGAACTTTTATATCTTGTTTTAATAGTATTCTTTCCCATGGATATCTTTTTGTTCTTTTTTTTAGTACTCAGAAGCTTATCACTTGTTGTTTGGAAACATTGTTGCAAATTCCTGGTTAATGTTTTGTAAAACAATGTTACATGATGGTTAAGGTAGTTTTTTTGGATATGAAGCTTTGATGTTGATCACATATATCTTTGGTTATAGGTTTTTGTTGCACTCCCAGATGAGTTCTTTTTTATCACGATGTACTCAATTTAAAATCTTTTATTAATGGAATTTTTGTACCGACTTACAAAATAAAACAACTAGGAGTTAATAAATTAACACCCCCCCTTAAGGATTACTTCTTTCAATTTTACAAAGTGAGGTATTCATTAAGATCTAGTCTTTTGCAACACATTCTCCCCTAGCCACTAAGAAAGACATGTTACCCCAGATACTAAAGACACTCCTCATCAACAAAGTATATATTTTCATCCACTTGTAAAAATTCATATAAAGGAACAACCATCCACTAGAATACATGGGTGCCCAACCCCTGCAACCATTAGTCTAATATGAAACAGTTTAGATACATCAGGCATTCAACTTCTTGATGAAATTTGCTCAGTTGTGCAACCAATTTCATCGACAATCCAAAAACTTAACAATGCAACAAATGAATCCACTCTTGGTTGACACCTAACCCTTGAGTCTTACCTCATTCTAACACAGAAAAAATTGCATACAAGTCTTTTGTACAATAACATCATTGTGAGTCCACAACCAACTTATAGTAAACTCATGAAGCATTCAACTAACACATCACATACTCCTCCAAGTGTTTAAAAACTCTTTATATGGGTGAACAAACTCCCTCTTTAGGGAAATATAATAGATGGTCATTTCATGGACGCAACTCAACTATGCCATATGGATGTGCATCAACTACCCTCATGCTCAAGTAAGATTTAATGGCTAGTTCAATTTATGTGCTCCAACACAACGATTCAAAGATAAATGTTCTACTTAAGTTGCACTCACATTTTTATATATATCAAACATCCTAGCATGGATGTAATATACTTAGGGTATATTACATCCAAGGTTATAATATAACAATAATCATGTAATAATAGTCGTAACATAAAACCATTATTATGTAATATTTAATGTGTAATAATGGTAAGTCATGTCTTAGGAAAAAGACATGAATTATTATCATTTCATTTATTTATACATGTTTATTTTTAAGGAATTTAGACTTCTGTGATCCATAACATTGTTTAGATAATCTTCGGCAAAATCACATAACCAATCTTTTGTCGACGCATTTCGAACCAACCAGTGTGGTTCATCGTCAGGACAAGTTGAAGAACCAATCCGGCTTATGCTAGATTAAATAGGGTGTGCAGAGACTCCAACAGCTATAATGCTAACGGCTAATTTTGACCTAATGATCCTGGTCAAACCACTAAACTAGTTAATTAATATTTCTAGAAATAGCTAAAATAGGTAAATAAAGGAATTCATTTGTTAATTAAAATAGATATATTATTATTAATAACTCAAATATTAAGAGAATCCATAATATTATTATTTTAATTATAATGGTCATTATATCTTATAATATATAATAAATAATCTCTATTTAATATTATTCAATATTATTTAAATACAAGGAATGGTAATAAATCACTATTATTTTATAATCTAGTTACACTCGGTAATTGTGTAATAATTATTTTATGGTCCATTGGTAAGTTAGATCCTCACTATTTAGTTCTTTAAAATATATCATATTTCTTATTAAATATAAAGGTTCATTAAAATAATAAGTTATATAAAATAATGTATGTATTAAACATACATTATTTTATATAACTTATTATTTTAATGAACCTTTATATTTAATAAGAAATATGATATATTTTAAAGAACTAAATAGTGAGGATCTAACTTACCAATGGACCATAAAATAATTATTACACAATTACCGAGTGTAACTAGATTATAAAATAATAGTGATTTATTACCATTCCTTGTATTTAAATAATATTGAATAATATTAAATAGAGATTATTTATTATATATTATAAGATATAATGACCATTATAATTAAAATAATAATATTATGGATTCTCTTAATATTTGAGTTATTAATAATAATATATCTATTTTAATTAACAAATGAATTCCTTTATTTACCTATTTTAGCTATTTCTAGAAATATTAATTAACTAGTTTAGTGGTTTGACCAGGATCATTAGGTCAAAATTAGCCGTTAGCATTATAGCTGTTGGAGTCTCTGCACACCCTATTTAATCTAGCATAAGCCGGATTGGTTCTTCAACTTGTCCTGACGATGAACCACACTGGTTGGTTCGAAACGCGTCGACAAAAGATTGGTTATGTGATTTTGCCGAAGATTATCTAAACAATGTTTATTTTTCTCAATGAATCATGAATTAGGTTTATATAAATAATTCCTATCTAATATAGATTACTTTATGTATTCATAATGTTCCCTAAAGTGAAATACTAGGTTCGTTTAAATTGGTATTAGAGTGGTTGTTCCACTGAATCATGGTTAAAATTTACTTTTCTAGTAGAAATACCAGTCCAATGGTCAATCCTTCAAGGAATTATTATGATATAATCACTCTTAAAAATAAATGCTCAAAGACCCATTTTACAAAACAAAGAAAGAGGAGAAAAGAAAAAGTTATGCAGATACTTTCAAGGTTTGTGGCCAAAATCTTATACATGTGTGTGTGCACATGCCACATGCACATGTGTGCACATGAACGTGCATGTGGGTGTTTCTCTATGTATGTACACTTGAATAATAGAAGAAGAATTTTCCAAGTATATTTAATGGTATAGATAAAGAACTCAAACAAATATTCTATAGTTGGCATAAGTAAATTTTCTTGTAAATAATAAAAAAAGGTGATTAAAAGGAGAAGGTTTCCAATTGTTTATAAATTCAAAAAGAAATCTAGAGTGAAAGAATTATTTATGTCTTATAAGGTGGTATCATTTTGATGTTGTGCGTAATATTTTGGAAAAATGGATTTTAATAAAGAGAAGGAAGATTCTCTAATATAGGTAGCAAAATATAGAACTTTGGATTATTAAAACTCAAAGAGACTATTCAAAGGAAGGATAATCATTGATATTTATACAAACAAAGAGAAAAATTATATTGATTTCATAATTTTTATTTTTAGAGTCAAGTATATTCGTAAAATAAGACATTTATGGAAACAAACAATTTCAAATTCATGGCTTACTACTATCAATTGATGATTATTAATTTGTATCTCAGTTTATTCTTGCAAATTTGATTAGTTTTAATATTTGTTACAGATCCATTTGGGCACATCAACCCCAACTTATATATCAATACTATTAGGGCTCATCAACCCCTAATTCAGTGGTTACATGCCCTAAAGAAGTCAACCATCAGAATGCCTAGCTTCCCAAGAATTTCCATAACCAAAATCATCCAAAAACTACCTCTAAGAAGATCAACGTAGGTAGGCCTTCATTAGGGTGCGTTTTAATGCAAACCATACACTGATAGGGTGCTATGCAGTACACTTGGTCCCTCCTTGGCCTGCGCTGGGCGAATTTGAGCGAATTTCCAAGAGGGTTTGAAAGATTCCTTATCCATTTGATGCCTCTAGAAGTTTCTCAAACCTATCTACTCCTTTGAGCTCATATTTGGATGAGAAAGGGAGTTAAGTAACATCAATCCCTTATCCCTTCCTCCATGGAACTAAATTCTAAGTTTGCGGGGGAATTCATTATCACCATTTATGGCATAACTTCCTTCATTCACCTATAAAAAGACCACTCATTCAAGTGATCAGGGGCTGGAAATTGTTGAATTATAGGGAGATGTTGTTAGTATGAGACTTGAGTTGATTTCAAGTATTGTAATGATGTCAAAATGTCTTGATTTTTATGAGGAGAGGATGGAATTGAACTGGAGGAGTGATGCTGAATCGAGCAATGGGTTGTAACTCTTCATTTTACTAATAAAGTGTTCAAAGATTTTTCCACATGCTTGTGTTATTCATTCATGCTTTCATGTATGTATCATGTACTTGATTCCATGCTATGTTTAATCAATATATCATTATCATATGCTTTGATCGGTTGTTGTCTTCTGTCTATGTGCAAGTACTCTCTAAGCAGATTAAGTACAGAGAGGAGCGACAAAATTGGTCAAGGGAGATAAGGAGAAAGCGAAAGCTACATGTAGGCTTCTTTGCCTCTTATTTAATCTATTGGTCATAGGAAAGGTAGAGAATGCTTTGCACTATTGTTCTATACTTGGCTACTAGTCTAGGGGTTTAAGCGTTTATCCGTAGACACCAAGACTTCCCAAAACAAATTTGGGACTCCACTGGGGATCGATTATCCATCTTAGTAGCCTATCAGCCTCTTAAAACATTTCTACATAATGTACTTGTGGTCGTTGATTGAATTTTAGTCTTCTTTCATTAAAGATTGAGCCAAAACTATGCCAAATTGTCTTCAAAATTGCTTACTGTCACCAACACAGCCCAATGAAGGACACAGTGCACTGCAATGCACTTCCCGCATAGGTACAGTGCGCTTCAGCGCACTGTCTCTCAATGCTACCTATGTTGATCCCTTGAGGATCAGTTTCCCATCTGGGAGCTGAAGTTTTGAGCTAATTTTCTCCTGTTTGAAATATTTACTGAATGTCAATGATATCTTGTCTCTGAATATAGCATTTCATCTCCTTACCTGGCCCTACTTAGACTAGGATTGATAAATGTTTCTTATATATTTACTTTGTCATTTTCAATCTATAGTCAAAAGTTAGTTTTTGATCAATTGATCTTTAGCAAAAGAAAGTGTCGTAAAATCGTATTTTCCTTCGAAAATTGAATTGTCATCAAATATTCATTCCTAAAAGATTGATAGATTAATATGTGCAAATGATTAGTCTTTTCGTTGAAAGTGTCGTAATTCCTCATTTCTTTGAAAACGAAAGTGTCATAAATTCTTCCTTGAAAAGAAATTGTCGCAAAATCGTCATTTTTATGAAAAGAGTTTATTGATCAATTGTGCATTAGCTTTCCTTTTGTTCATTCACATTAAGGGAAACTAAAAATAAATACATGCATGTTGCATTGAAATTTTTTGTGTGTGTTGATAAAGAATAGTGTAGGGAATTTGAATTTAGATTATGCTCTTTGCTCTTTGATCAAAAGAAATATGATTTCTCTATCCCTAAGTAGCTAGGATTTTCATTGTTAAATTGAATGGAAAGAATGCTTATCATGATAGTTTCATTCCTACGAATTTCAGAATACATCACGTGGTGAACTTGAAAGGAAAATTCCTAAGCAAGATCAACTTAAAATAAACATCAATTTACCTAATGGAGCATTGTCATTAACGCAAACATTTAGTTGTTCTAAGCTAGAGGCATGTTCCGGCGTCGTAAAACAAAGCATTTGTCGCTAAATTGTCTGCAATACATCCTGAGTGTGATACCTCATTCCATGTACGTGAGTATATCATAGCTCGTCCACATACCTTCAGGTATATAGGGCGATGTTACAATACGTAAAGTATATAGGAATGTTCTCACTGTGTGGTTTTGCATTAGACAACGCTTATACAGACCGAGCCTCCACGTACCTTCGGGTATATATGGTAGGACAAATCTAGGTTGCTATCCATCCTTAAGTAACTGAGTCATTCACCTCGTAAATTGTGATACACTGAACACAGCATTCGGGGAGATTACCTGCTCGTACTTCTTGGTTTGCCAAGAGGTATCCTGCAGTTCACAATTGCTTGGTAAACCTTTTGTCTAGTATACCCCTTTTTGTTTATTTCTTTTTTTATAATAAAATTAATCAGCAATCATGGAGGAACATCAACCCATACCCCATCATTCTTGGAGAAAAACAAGAAAACCACCTTTGCCTCTCGAAGTGACACCAATTCGAGCAAAGCGGTCTTGCTTAATTGAGTCTAGTACATCAAGAACTCCTAGTTCTTCATCTGAGTTACCTGAATCATTTATTTTGGTAAGTACAGAGACTCCAATTACTCTAACTATTTCTAGTACATCTTTTCCTGAAGAAGAAGTTTCACAATTACTTGAGGACATTAACACTGGTCCTAATGAAACAGTAATCGAAGTTGTTCAACCACAAGTTGATCATCAACTTGAAATTGCTCAACAAGAAAGTAATTTTGAATTTGAATCATTTCAACCAGAATTTAATCCAGAAACAATCCCATTTCAAACAGAAGTTACATTTGAACCTAAATTTGTTCAGGAACCTCTTACTGAAACTTTTGTTCATTTACTAGAACATCTGGACTTCGAAGTTGAACATTCTGAAGTTGTTACTTTACTGGTTACCCCTCAGACATCAGTAACTATTGAAACTTCAACTTCACCAATACCAAAAATCTTTTATGAACCTAACGGTGGAGTTCTTCCACTAGGTTTAATTGCCATAGAGGAGGAATTGGAAGATGATTTCACACCTAGAACCTCGTTTCACTTTGGAATTGGGCTTTATATTTACCCAAATACTCCTGATTTGTTTGCTTCATTTGATCCTACTTCTTTTCAAGTACCCATAGAATCTTTAGGACAACTTTTGGGTTTGTTAACTATGGCTGAACAAACATTAACATCTCAGACTGTATCATTTGATGCAACTGTAGCAAATTTGTCTATTGTCATTTCTTCAATGTTTTCTACCACACCTGAGTCGCACATGTATGGTGAATCGTCTATCCCGATTGGTTACCAATCATTATCTAGAAACCACTCAAGGTTGCTTCTACACCATGGTCATCACCCATGTCCTCAACCGGAATTTTACCTGGTTCTTCTCTAATGGGAACTCAACAGTTTGATCTTGCATATCAATATCAAGCTGGGAAATCTGGTCAACCAAGACCTATGTATCCATTAAATACTGGATTGCCACCATATGGAGAGCAATATGCTTATTCACCATATCCTCCTTATTCCAGGGGACTACCATATGGTAATATCCCACAGTATTCAGGTCAACCTGGAATTAGAGTTTGTCAATGGCAACCAACAATGCCAATTCAACCAAGGCTTGTGTATCCAACACAACCAATGCAAACCGTGTCAGCTATTCCTACTACACTTGTTGTTACTACTATACCACAGTCACAAGTTCAAACTATTGTATCTCAACCTATTCAAACTGATCCTTCTACCTTGCAATCACAAGTTTCAAGTCAAGAAGTTCAAATTCCTCAAGTTTTTGTACAACAACCACTTGTTTTTGGAGTTCACCAACACCCTCAGGTTAGTGTACCCTTATCTGGACTGACCTAGGCTTACACTGGTATAGTTTATTCACGGCCTAACTAACCTTTCATTGCTAGACAACAACAACCATTGAATCCACAACAATTATGCCAACAACAACAACAATTGATTCAACAACCATGGCAGTCTCAATTTCAACAACCCCAATTCCAACAGTACCAACCTCAGTTTGGATCTGTTTCACAGGCTCAAACTGGTTTTCGTCAATCTCAAGCTTACCAAGATCAAGGTCAACAAGGCTTTGCAGGTTATGGACAACCACATATTCAACTTGGTTATCAACAACCACCTTACACTGGTTTTGTTCAACAACCATACCAAGGTTACCAAATGCAGATGCCCTATGCCGGTATGCAAAGACTTATTTCCCAGGAAATTCCATCATATCCTAAGTATGCTCAACCTGAATTGAATTGATAGCTGCCATTTGTCGCAACTTTAGAATTACCAAATTTAAATCAGCTCACTAATGATCCAATCTTATATATGTTGGCATTATGGCACAGGTTTGGAGCTATGGCACAGGTGTTGTCCTTGATGGCAACTCTCTCTGGTGACAGATCTCAGTTCAGGCTTTCAGAATGAAGGAAAAGACATATACGCAGGTTCACCTAGACTAAGGCGCGTATACACGCAGGTTAGACGTTACAAAGATGCGTATGCGTATACACGCACTTTCACGTAAGGAAAAGCACGTATATGTTGGAGAACTCACTTTTGGTCCGTGGTAGTTAGTCCTTGGTATTTGAACCTATGGTTTTGGACTATGGTACCTCATCAGAAGTGTTGATCCCAAGTATTGTGTCCATGGTATTGTTTTATTATGGTTTTGGACCGTGGTATTGTGAAGGCCTAAGACTATAAAAGAGGAAGGAGATCATTTGGCAAAGTATCATCTGAATTAATTGAATATCTAATAAGTGCTAGATCTGAAATATTGGTGATTGGTGTTATGGTGCAGATCTAGATCTGAATGAAGGAAGAACCTTAGCGCAAAGAGAAGGATAAGTTCTATTGATGGGTCATAATCTTAAGGCTTGAATGATAGTATCTTTGTATGATTTTGATCTGTTATATGTGGCGCAGGCTTGATCTATAAATCTGATAATATGGGTTAATTACTGTCTGAATATTTGAAAGAGTGAATTATCCTTTATAGATCTGTACGCAGGTTCAGTGAAACGAAGGCACGTTTACACGCTGGTTTAGTGAATACAAAAAACGTATACGCAGGTTGGTCCACACTCAGAAGCATATGCATGCAGGTTTCAGGTTATTGAAGTAGCGTATATCTTTTGAGTTGTGATCTAGCTGCTTCTGTTTATTGTTGCAGTGGTCTGGGTTTAGAATTTGGTGTGTGGTTACTGTTACAGTGTTTTGGGTACAGCTGTCAAAGAAGTATCTACTTGATTCAGTTCTAATTGGTGAATAGGAGATTGTTTGATGCAGAAATTTTTGATGATTGATTGATGGATCCAGTCTAAAAATTTATGAAACGTGGTCCCTGGAAGAAAGAGAAGGTTGTAGCCTTCTGTAGGCCAGCACCTACGTACTAGTATCTTGGCTAGTGCAAGAGCAAGGGGGGTTGTAGCTCCCTTCCAGGAGAAGCTGGAGAATGAGAGAGGGTTGTAGCTCTCTGTAGGTTGCATCCTGCGTACTGGTAAAGGACTGCACCAGTACATTGTAAAAAGAAGTTTTTAATTAAAATAAGATAGAGACGAATTGCAGCAGGTGGTTTTCACCCACATTGGGTTTCCACCTTATATCTTTTGTTCTTGTGTGTGATTGTCTTCTACTCTGTTTTACTGTTTCTGGTTACTGGTTATTTGATTTTGATACACAGATTAACAATCAACATCTTAAAGATAAAGTAAATTATAAGTTTGCATTGTATACGCTGGTTTCCTTCTGCATAGTTGCGTATATACGCGGGTTTAATTAACTGAAGTAGTGTATATTATCTAGATTTGAAAAAGGGAATATTTGACTTGATAATACTGATTCACCCCCCCTCTCAGTATTATTTCCAACAATATGCACCTTGGTGGCCAGTAATTATGCATAAGTTACCATCTGACATTCCAAAGTTTAATGGAAATCCCGGAGAAGACCCATCAAATCATGTTATGACCTTTCATTTGTGGTGTTCATCTAACTCCTTAAATGATGATTCTTTCAGACTTCATCTTTTCCAAAGAACACTTAATGGTCTAGCTGCTAAATGGTACATTGAGTTACCAAGAGCTTCTTTCGATAAATTCACCACCTTAGCCACTACCTTTTTGACTCACTTCCAGTTACCTATCAGATACAAGATTGGAATGGAACTCCTAACCAAATTTAAACAGACTAATACTACCCATATATCAGATCACATTCATGAGTGGTGGAGTCATCGTTGAATGGTTAAGACATATGTTCCTGATCAGCTTTTAGCTGAGTGGTTCATAAAATCCTTGTTGCCATCAATCACCGAGGATGTGGAAAAAGGTGGAGTCGTCACAGAAGAGTAAGTCATTGCTTGTGCCCAATACTTGGATTTAATTTACACATAATCCAACACGCTATATGATAAAATTCCCAATGCACCTCAACCAGCTTTCATTGTTCCACCTCCTCCACAATCAAGTAAGGAATCTCATGCCGGCGATGGTGTGATCGGTTCTTCAAGCACATAATTAGCAAGAAGACCATCTGGTCAAACTCTTGTTGTTTCCTATCAAACTACCAATGCATCAAAAAATACCCTTACCTCTGAGATTAATGCCATGTCATCTGACAAAGGCAAAAATCCAAAGCAACCAGTAGGCAAGAAAAAGGGGAAGAAAAAAAAGAAACAAGAGAATTCCCCTCCAAAGAAATCATCTGATTCCACTACCGTGGTAAGGAAACCTCATTATCCATGTTTGATATGTAATTATGAGCATTATACAAGAGATTGTCCACATCACTCGGAGGTCTCTAAACTTTTAAAGACTTTGAACACATCGACAGTGTTGACAGATCCGTTTCCAACCCCTGAAACACATTTGGTTGCAACAGACTATGCTTCCACATCCCAAGTACTCATGTTATCCATTGCAAAGCCTCAAAATGATGTTTTGGTGTCAACAAGAAACAAAGATTATGGAAATCCATCGTCGTCCCGAATAATCAGGCCACTGATCAACCTAATCCTTCGACCTCAACTTCATTTGAAGTTGTTCCACCTATTGTACCTGAATTGACAATAAAACCACCAAAATGAGTTATGCACAAATCGACATTCAACCCTCGGGCTCAAATAGCTCAAAACTATAACATAGTAGAAGATCTTGCTCAATCACCTTAAGCTATGTCGACACTCGAGGTGTTGCAAAACTATCCCTCTCAGAAATAGGCTTTATTGTCAGCAATAGGCAGAATAGATCCTATGTATTCAAATCTTGTAGTTTTTAACCATGTGGCATATTCACCACAGTTACCAGTGCAATTAGCATCCCTAATCCAAGTAAAGGCTCTCAATAAAAATGTTCATAGAACTATTGTTGACGAGGGGGCATCTACTTGCATTATGTCCATGAGCTGCTGGAAAACACTTAGTTCACCACCGTTGTCACGATCACCAACCACGTTGAAAGCTTTTGATGTAAGAACGTACACTCCATGTGGGATTTTGAGTAACCTGCAAATCAAACTAGGGGAAAAATGGTTACTGTTGAAGTTGAGGTAGTTGATGGACCCCTCGATTACAACATTTTACTAGGGAGGCCTTGGGTCTATGCTATGGCAGCTGTGGTTTCCACATACTTTCATACAATTGCATTCCCTTTTAAGAGTGGAATCACAATCATTGATCAGCTAGCCTTATTTGACAATAGTTCACAAGCTACGAGAAGCATTCCGTTGGCACACTGACCCCCGCTATCACTTCAAAGTGTTGGAGTAGGTATCTTTAAAGATCCTTCCCTAATGGGTATTTTTACCCTCCTGTCACCATCTGAATTGGCGGAAGTGGCAAGAGTAGAAAATTGCAACATGATTTCCTCCACCTCATCTGATTTAAGGAGGATTTCCAACCAAATTGAAGTTGACAGTCATATTGAGGTATTGCCTTTAAGTCCCATTGAATTATCATAGCATTCAATCTTTCGGGCTTGTGCGGCAAACCCAAATCTGCACTCAACTTTTGTATGGGTAGATACATCATTAGAATATAGTATTACCTCTTCGGATGTATACATTCTACGGATTAAGGAATCATCCAATCAATGATGATAGGAGAGGAACTGTGGGGAGACTATCATCATTGTTCCCAACTTCCAGATGACAATGAAGATTATTCAAACAAACTAAACCACCCATCAATCGTTGACTTCTTGTCGAATTCTATTAGAGTAGATGTTGTAGATTCTGAGCATAATTTGTAAAACATATAAGAAACAATTTCTATAAACATTTCGACCAAGCCTAATATTGTAGAGAACATTCATGTCGGCAAATCTTGTTCTCCATCGGAACTTGATAATTACCACGCTCTGTTTCGTGAATTTAGAGATATTTTTGCATGGTATTACGACGAGATGCCAGGAATTGACTCAAGTATTGTTGAACATGAGATTAAAATGTACCCTAATGTCAAACCAGTACGACATCATCTTCGACTTGTTCATCCTAAGAAATCCATTGCCATTAAATCAGAAGTTGAAAAACTTTTGCGCGCTGGCTTCATTTTCCCTATACCTCTTACTAACTGGGTATCTAACATTGTTCTAGTTATGAAAAAGCAAGGGACAATTCGAGTGTGCGTCGATTATAGAGATGTAAATCGAGCATGTCCAAAAGACAATTATCCTACACCCTTCATTGACCAGATTATTGATGAATGTGCCAGATGTGAAATATTTTCGTTCATGGATGGATTTTCTAGCTACAATCAAATCAATATCCGCCCATAGGACCAATCTAAAACAACTTTTATATGTCCTTGGGGCACATTCGCCTATCGAAAGTTACCTTTTGGTTTGAAGAATGTAGGGGCTACATTTCAGAGGGCAATGAATTATGCCTTCCATGACATCAAGCACATTGTTCAACCTTATCTTGATGATTTACCTGCTCATTCACGAAAGCGGTTTGATCACCCGCAACATTTGAGAGCAATATTTTTACGGTGTCGACACTACAAGATAAGACTCAATCCACACAAGTGTGTGTTTTTTGTTGGCTCTTGTCGATTGCTTGGATTCGTAGTCTGAAATGATGGAATTTGACTCGATCCAATAAAGGTTCAGGCAATCCTTAACTTGCCTCCACTTTCAAACTTGTTACAGTTACAGAGACTTCAAGGGAAAGCAAACTTTCTGAGGAGGTTCATTCCAAACTATGTTAAGTTCGCTAAAGGTTTTACATGTCTATTGAAGAAAGAGGTACCCTTCCATTGGGATAAGGTTGTGCAAGCTTCCTTTGATGCTCTTAAAGATTCCATAATTAGAGCATCATTAATGTATGCCCCAAACTATCAAAAAGACTATTACGTGTATCTCGTCACTGCAGATACAACCATTGGTATGGTTTTAGTCCAAAAAGAAAGTGGAATTGAACATCCTATTTATTACTTAAGTCATAATCTCAACGATACAGAAAGTAAGTATTCCTATGTCAAAAAGTTAGCTTTGCAAGCCATTCAAGCTGTACAGATATTTCGTCATTACATTCTCTTTCATAAGACTACCATTATATCAGATTGCAACCCTATGACATACATTTTGTCACATCAATTGGTGGGGATAAAATATTCCAAATGAATAGTAATTTTGCAGAAGTTTGATTTAGAATTCATCAAGTCTAAATCAAAGAAATATCTTGTCTTCGCCAAGTTACTTTGCAATCTTCCCTCATCCTCCAATTATTTAACATCAGAAGCATCGATCTTGGATGAGTCTCTGTTTCTTATTTCATCAAGTGATCCATGGTATGGAGATATACCGGACTATCTCTAGACCCAATATTTTCAGGCTAATACCTCTCACTATGAACAACGACGTACTCAATACCAAGCCAAATATTATCCGATCATTGGTGATACCATTTACCGTCGTGGTGTCGATACGATTTTACATAGGTACCTCACTCATGAGGAAGACGAAAAAGCTTTAAATGAATGCCATTCAGGTGCTTGTGGTGGACATTTATTTGGTTACACTACCCCATAGAGAATTTTCCATGCTGATTACTTCTGGCCAACTATATTCAAAGATTACATTCTTGTTGTCAGAAGCTGTCATGCATGCCAGATATTTGACCAGAAAACCAGATTACCACCTGCACCACTGCATCTAGTCGTTGTTGTTGGCCCATTTGCTAAATGGGGCATTGACATTATGACATGTAACTCTACCTCGGTCGGGGAGCATGGGTATATTATAGTCGTCATTGACTATTTTACCAAATGGGCTAAGGCGATGCCAACATTGAACAACAATGGTGAAACGACTATTTTATTTTTATTCAACCATGTGGTTGCCAGGTTTTTTGTACCACAAGCCATAGTTACATATCATGGATCGCATTTTCGCAATCACATGATGGTTGAATTGACTACCAAGTTAGGACTGTCACAAGATAGTTCTACTCCATATTACCCGCAAGCTAATGGACAATTTGAGGCTATCAACAAAGTCCTTAAGTGCATGTTGCAAAGAATGATTGGAGTTCATAAAAGAAATAGGCATTTAATCATGTACTCAGCTTTGTGGGCATATCGAACCTCGGTGAGAAATGTGGCTGGATTTACACCCTTTCAATTGGTGTATGGTTTGGAAGCAGTCTTACCAATCTAATGTGAAATCTCGTCTCTCAAACTCACAATTGACCTGCTACCTGACACTTTTAAAGAAGAAGCACGTTTCTTGGAGTTAATCCATCTGCATGACACTGGTCATGATGCCACATTGGCTAACAAAGAGCACAAGAAATGTATTAAGTCGCAATATGATAAAAAATGTCAAGCCTCGTGTCTTCTCAGAAGGTGACCTGGTCTTGCTTTACGATCAGGAGTCTAATAAACTTGGTTTTGGAAAATTTGAACTACTTTGGATGGGTCTTTATATTGTTAAGTGTGTTTTGACGAAAGGTGCCTATGAGTTAGTGGACTATGATGGGATTCCATTGTCGCAACCCTGAAATGAGTTGTACCTTAAACGTTACTATGCTTAGTTAAGTGTAGTAAAACTCATTGTATATATGCTTTGATTGCATGTATGTGTGTGTTTCTTTTAGAGTTCTTATTTGGTTAAGTAATCCACTCTACATTTGTTGCAGATGTCGAAATTTTTGGAACCATTTTTTGGTTACGCTGATGGGGCTAGTCGTAGTACGCAGAATTTATCCTCTGTGGCATGGGCCATTTTCGCTCCAAGCGGTGAGTTAGTGAGTTTTAGAGGGATATGTATTGGACGATCGAAAAACAATATTGTTGAGTATAGCACGTTGATTGAACTCCTCTCTGATGCCATTTCACTTGGCATATGTCGAATCATCATTAGGCTAGACTCACAACCTTTTGTACTACAACTCACTGGCGTTTATATTGTTCGAAACCCAAGAATTCATCGCATGTTCCTTGGAGTTCATATTTTGGAAAGGTATTTTGAGTTTATTCAATATCATCATATTCCATAAATCTAAACACATTAACTGATTCTCTAGAAAATTATGTGTTAAATAGACATTTGTGACATATGTAAAGTAAATATTTTCAATTCATGTCATCAATTGAATAGGATTGCATCACTTAACCATAGTAAAACTCTGAAAGTAAAATAGATGGTTGTTTTAAAAGTTTTTACAAACAGTTTGTGTCTAAGACAAAAATTGGTTATCTGACCCAAAAACTCAAAATGTATGCAAAAGACATCTAAGTAGACTAGTGATACTCATGATAACAGGTCACAGTCTGTGCTATCATACATAAAAGTCTCATCCAATGACTCGGCACATCGATGGTGTGGCACTGCAGTCGCATAGGCAACTCCTCGATCTGGACATCTAGAATGCCTAGGGTCAAATGCTCTATGTGATCTTGTAGCTCAGCCAATGTCTCGACTAAGTCTAAGTCTCAGAGAACTACTCTCTCAATAGGTCTCTGTGCTGGCCCACCTACCTCTCATTGGTGCCCCACAGATCGAACAGGTCCAACATCTGCATACATTAAAAAAAAAATTGTTTAGTCTTGGAAATAATCAAAAAACACAAAAAAGGACATTGAAACTTTAAAAAAAAAAAAAAATGGTCAAACAATTTACCTATAGCACTCCACTGTGCTCCAACTAGTAACATCAAGTCTAGATCACCATGGAAATCCATTCCTAAATATGGATATTCTGCGAAGGCCGTATCCTATCAATCAAACCACTCAAAGAATGCAGGGGTAAATGAGATCAATTACTGAGCAGCATGTCTAGCCATAAGATCTACCCATCTTTGCATCCATGGATCTCTAGGTCCAGATACTCTCAGCGAAATAAGTTGTGGCTACATAAGTGGAATTCTCTCCAAGGCAAAAGAAATCAGGATCGACCCATAGCCAAAATTTTTTGTCTTTCCATTCTTTACCTTGGTCAATTGTTATTTCATGGATGAAAAGACTACCTCACACTAGTTGAACACTTTTGCCTCTAAAAACTCTAAAGCATACTACATGTATGATATGTTCGCCAAGTGTAATGTCGAGCTGCCAGCCAATTTGGTGAGGGTGAAGAGGATCATCCTCAATGGCAAATCACTAACATCCCTTTTTGAAAATAACAACAAGAAATGCTAAAAATCGCAGTTTGGATACCAGTGTTGGATTGAGCAACAGGGAATGAAAAATTGAAGTGCTAAAAAAAGCATTTCTATTTTTAGCAGTTTGGGATAGATTCTAATTTTAGTAAGTCCCTGGACTAAAATCGAGAAGTAAAATTCGAATTTGAACTTAATAGTTGTTTGCAAATAAATTAATTAATTCACCATGAGTTAATTAGTTGTGAAAAATCAAACATGAAGTCTATGTGAGGACATGCAATAGTTTCTCCATCGATTGAGGAATTTATCCATCAGTTAAAGAGATAAGGATGAGTTGTAATATTGAGTTGTAATTAGTTGACTCAGTTAACTAAGTCCAGTTAGATTAATTCAAGCAAATTGTTGGATTAATTGTGAGTTCAGTTAGTTAATGCTTGCATGCATGTAATTGTTTCTCTCCAGATAACTGAATATTCTCTCATAAATAACTCATGCATGTCAGTTCTATCAGAGACCCAGTTGAGATCAGAGGAGGGATAGTGTACTATCAGTTGGATGTATTTTTTTCCTATAAAGGAAACTCATCCATGTAGAAGGAATTATCTCCTTTAGGTCTGTACAATTATTTCTGAGCCAAGTGAGTTGTGTGAGGTGGGAATTCACACAAGTTGAAGCACTAACCCCCAGGAAAAACTACGCAAGGAAATAGGAGGCTTGGATGACAGAGGAGAAGGTTGTGAGAGCCTTTGACTATCTATGAGCAGTATTGTTTGATTGCAGAGAGAGTAGGATAACTTGAGATCTGATTCTTTTTGTAACTTGAACAAGATTTCCACTTGTATGACAATACAGAGATTTGGGTTTTAGGCTGAGGCTTTCCCAAAGTTATTTCTTCTATGTTATGTGTGATTGATTTCTCATTCTCAGTTATATGTGTTCTCTTGATCTTTCTCAATTCAATTAAGCTTCCGCAAAGTGTTGTAGAAGTAGATCTTCTATTGTGTTTTAGTATATTGCATAATCTATTGATCTACAGTGGGAATTTCTACATGTTATCAAAGGAAAGGTGATCAAAGCTGTGAATGGTATATGAAGAAGAGAAATCGAAGTTAAAAAATTGGGCCGCGAGTTTGCAGAGAAGATCTGAAATTTTTTGTGCAAAATTTTTCAGAAACAAATAGCAGATCTGGATTCCTTGAGAAAAAATACCCAAATTCAAAAAAAAAATTAGCTGAATCGAAGTTTGGATGAGGGAGATATTGTTGATTTAAAATCAGCTCTTTTTCTAGAAAATTTCATGACGGCAGGAAAGATGAGACAGATTGGTGTGCTAGCCAAGAACTTGTATGCAATTGAGGTACAAGATTCATGCAAAGCCTTGAGGAGCAAGGAAACTGATGGAGACTTGGTGATTGAGAGGGAGAGTACATTACCTCTCAACATGCAGCGCCAGAAGAAGTCTCAGACAATTGTGGAGGAGCCACGATTGGTAAAGCAGCTTCAAGAGGTTGTGGAGCAGCCACAACTAGAGAAGCTGAGAAGAAATAAAGTAGAGACATATACTCATGTAGAGACCTTTAGTAGGGGGAAATTTTGAGCCAAGTGGGCAAAGGGATCACATGCATCCATACCTCTAGGTAGGAGGTGGGGTGATGTGGAGTGACAGTCCCAAAAAGGTTGGAATAGGGGTAAGATCCTTGAGGTACCCAACCTCTTTGATTCGACTTTGCTATGTTGGGTTGTGCTATATTCTTTCCATGACTAGTTAACCGAGGGGTTAGAGGGGGGGCAGAGCCCCCCTTCATTGCATCGATTGTGTAGCGGGGGCGGGGGTCACAGGGGATTTGAGGCATACTCGTAACCCAACTTTATGGGGTCCAAGACAGCACCCCAGAAAATTTTGGTTTTGGACCCTATGTTAGGATGGGCAGACCCACATATAGTTTTGTGTATGATTTTCGCACATGTTTTTGGACGCGATGGTTTTCGATCCATGGTATTGGACGTGATGGTTTACGGTCCATGGTATTGGATGCTTCAGCATGTATAAATATGTATTATAACATTGAAAGGAAAATAATGAAAAATCAAGCTCGTAGTCCCAGTTTTGGGATCCAAGGGAAAATCTCTGTGTATATGTGTTTTATGTGTTATGCTCTCGCATTGTTTATTTTCTATGTTTTAGAATTCATATGCAGGTAATTTATGTACAAGGTTAAAACCTACATTTGGTATCAGAGCAGATTTGGCTTCAAAGGGATGCCTTTGTTGCTGAGGGGTTTTGCTCGGGCCTGTGGTAGACCCTGTTCAGTGGGAGATCTACGAGATCAATTCTGGTGGTGAAAGAAGATGGCGAGCAGTGAAAAGATAGAGATCGAGAAATTTAATGGTCAGAGTTTTGGGTTGTGGAAACTCAAGATGGAGGATATATTGGTGGATAAAGATCAGTGGATCCCAGTAAATCCAGGTATTAAACCAATGGGAGTGTCCGATGAAGAATGGAAGAATTTGGATCGGAAGGAAAAGAGCACAATACAATTGCGTGTCTCAGATTCAATATTGCTAAATGTATCAGGGGAAGCTACAACAAAGGCTTTGTGGGACAAGTTAGGGACTTCGTACCAATCTAAGTCTCTGGTGAATAAACTGTTCCTGTGGAAAAAGCTGTATAACTTGAGGATGAAAGATGGAGACTCGGTGACAGAGCATCTGAACGCATTTAATATTGTGGTAAGTCAATTAGCATCTATTGATATTAAAATTTCAGATGAAGATAAGTGCATCAGTTTATTGTGTTCTCTACCAGATTCGTGGGATAGTCTGGTTATTACAATAGGTAGCAATGCAACTGCCTTGTAGTTTGATGAAATAGTCTCATCCTTGCTGACGGAGGAGATGAGACGGAAAAATATGGAGAGCCAGAATGGTGATGCCTTGTTTGTACGAGGACGGTCCCAGAACAGAAATAAAAATAAGTAATCGAGTGGGAGATCTAAATCTCCAGGAAAACTTGTAAGCGTGGTGTGCTGGAAATGCGGAAAGGAAGGACACTACAGAAGGGACTGTAAATCTAAAGCTCTTGATAAAGAAAAGGGATTTGATGATGCTCCTTCTGCAGAGGTGAAAACCACCTAAAATGAAGGTGGGGATGTGTACTTGGCTTCTTCAAGTACACATGTAGATGATGAGGCATGGTTGATTGACTCAGGTGCATCCTTTCACTTCACTCCCCATAGAGAGTGGTTCTGCGAGTATGAGAAATATGATGGTGGTGATGTCTTCTTAGGGGATGATAGGAAGGATAGAATCATTGGTTGCAGAAAAGTAAAGTTGAAGTTCCAAGGCGGAAGGGTTAGAACACTTATGGGTGTTTTGCATATACCTACATTGGCCAGAAATATGATTTCTGTAAGCAAGCCAGATGATGCAGGTGTAAAAACAATGTTCGAGAAGGATACCTGCAAGATGGTTCAGGGAGCACTGGTATTGATGCGGGGATTTTGGATTGGAACTCTGTACAAGCTGCAAGGTAGAACTATTGTTGATGGGTGCAACAGTTCTGTGGTTCCTGGAAGTGGAGCAAAAAATCCAGTGGTCTCTGGAGAGAAGACCATGCTGTGGCATGAAAGGCTTGGACATATTGAAGAGAAGGGCCTTCGAATACTTCATAGTAAAGGTATGGTAGAAGGTATGAGTAATAGCTCTCTGGATTTTTATTTTTGTGAAAATTGTGTATATGGGGAGTAGAATCGGGTGAGTTTCCCCTCTGGTAGTAAGAGGATGAAACAGATATTAGAACTTGTGCACAATGATGTGTTTGGACCTGTGAAGGTTCCATCACTGGGTAAGTCTGTGTACTATGTATCATCTATAGATGACTTCTCAAGGAATACATGGATATATTTCCTTAAGAAGAAATATGAAGCCTTTGACAGGTTTAAAGAATTTAAGGCTCTCGTGGAAAATCGGGCAGAGAAGAAGATAAAGGTGTTGAGGACAAATAATGGTGGAGAGTTTTGTAGCAAGGAATTTGAAGAATTCTGTAAGAAGTGTGGTATAGCATGATAGAAGACTACTCCATATACACCTCAGAAAAATGGAGTTGCAGAAAGAATGAATAAGACGTTAATGGAAAGGGCAAGAATCATGCCCAGTGGTGTTGGGTTGGGATATGAATTCTGGGTAGAGGTGGTGGTTATTGTATGTTACCTGGTCAATAGGTCACCTTCATCAGCATTGGAGGATAAGACTCCACAAGAGGTATGGACTGGTAAGAAACCCTCTCTTTCACATCTGAGGGTATTTGGATGTGATGCATATGTACATGTTCCAAAGGATAAATGACCAAGTTGGATAGTAAATCTGAAAAGTGCATATTTATTGGGTATAAGGATGGTTTAAAGGGTTATAAGCTTTGAAACCCAGTCACACGGAAGGTTGTGTACAGCTGAGATGTGGTGTTCAGAGCGATAAAATATGTTATTAAACATGAAGTCCAACCAAAGGAACCTGAGAAGATAGAGTTTCAGCTTAAGGAGGAAAACTCAAACTCTATACCAGAGAAGGAATCAGAATATGAAGAGCCACAAACTCTGGGTGTGAGAAGATCAGTTCAAGAAGGAATGATCTGAATTTGAAACTACTTGAAATTTGTTTGCAAGGTATTCAATTCAGAATTAAACATGTTTAAAAGATTTCCATGTCTTGCAGAAAGAAAACACATGAAATTTTCAGCTGTTCATGACCCATTTAAGCATAGCACAGTTATTTTCTTTTATTGTTTAACACATTAAAACGAATTTGTTCTGCAAAATAAATCAACCACAAATGCAAAAGAAGTTGATAAAGCAGTTCACCCCCTCCAGGGTTACGTCTACTAGATCCAAAGCTCCCAACCGTGCTTGTCCTTGTTTTTATTAAATGCTCAAATTAAAAATACAGCTGAATAGAAGCATCTACAGGAGAAATAGATGGTAAAAATGGATTCAGAACACTTGAATCCTTCAGGATTGACTATTGGATCACCTCCAATGGATACCTGCAACCCTATACAGTCTTCACAAAACTGGGCCCTAGTGGCTCCTAGAACTTTCACGGCTCCAAAACCTCTGCAAATGACCTCAGATGGCTGTAAGACCTACACCAATGGCTTCAGAAGGTCAAAAATACCCAAAATAAAAAAAAAATCATCCAAAACGGACTTTCCTAGCCAAAGTTATGGCCATTTACTCCCAACTGCCAGCTGCCCCTACAAAAACTCCAGCTAACTTTAGTTAACTCCAGTTAGCTCCGCCAATTATGGCGGGTCCGCCAAATTTGGCGCTCCTGCCAAAATTCCGCCAACTTAACTGCAGTTACATTTAATGTTTGGGTGGTTGCCTCGGATTGCGCGCTGGTGGTTTGTTGGCGGTTAGGGCTTAAGCCCCTGGTTCCTGGGTCATGGTCATATGAGAGGGGGGCTGGCCCTTAGGGGCTGGCCCCCTTTGGTTTCCGCCCCATGCAATTTTAAACTTTATATCAATATATTTTCGCCTTTCTAACCACATGTGACCACGTGGTCCAGCGGTAAAGCGCTTGGTTAATATACCACAGGTCGGGGGTTCGATCCCCCATCCGACCAAAAACAATTTTAAATAATCCGCCCAACCCATCTTGCTGACATCATCTGGGGGCCACGTGGCGACATCCGGGCCTGCCACGTGGCATTTTCTGATTGGCTACTGAAAAAGGAATATTCCCTGAAATATTCCAAGAAATATTCTGCAGAATATTCCTTTTTATTTTTTTTTTGAAAAATTAAAATTTCTAATGTTATGGACAAATTCTTCTTTTTGCCATAACTTCCTCATACGGCAACCCTTTTTCGAACCGTTTGTAGCGCCGGAATCGGGAAGATGAGCACTTTCCAGTCGTTCAACTTTGAACCAGTTCTGAGCACTTTAAATTTTGAGCATTTTACGACACTTAGGACATGAGCACCTGATCACGCCTCCCCATTGGGAAGCTTTTGGACCCCAAAAGCCTTCAACTACCTGTTAAAGAGGTGAGGGTAAAACTCCCTCACTCTGTCCACCTCCATCCACTTTGCCTTGTTCGGTTCGCTGCCTTTGAAACCAACCCGAACATAATCTACACTGCCCTTCTTGAAGTGCGTGTCCTTCTGTCAAGGATTGTATCTTCTTTCAGCTCATCTAAGAATTATGGCGAGAAATCTTCTATAGATGGCAGCTGAACAGCATTTTCATGATCAGCAATCAAAGGAGGTTCATACAAACGTAAGTTCTCCACATTGACAACAGAATACATTTGCATGTAGGAAGGCAAATCTAATTGAAAAGCATTATTTCCAACCTTCTTGAGGATTTTGAATGGACCATAACGAATAGGCTTCAGCTTTTTACCTTCTCCTTGCATCCTTTCCTTACTAATGTACAGCCATACCTCATCCCCTTCTTGAAACTTGTGATCGACTCTATGCTTGTCGTTTCTTTCCTTGTACTTGCCTTGACTCTTCTCAAGCTGTTCTTGAATTTGCTGATGTATTTGCTGAATTCTTTCAATGAATGAACGAGCTTTGTCAATGTCACTATGTCCCTCAATGGCAACATCTTTCTCAAGAATGAAATCAAGAGGTGATTTTTGGCAAATAACCAAAACAAGCTTCAAACGGTGAGGTGTTTGTGAAAGAGTGCTTGGCACGATTGTAAGCATGTTGTATGTAGTGCAAATGTTCATCCCAAAGCTGGGATGCTTGCTGCAATATCCTCTCAAGAGGTGCACAATGGTTCTGTTCACAACTTCGGTTTGTCCATCTGTTTGCGGATGGAAAGCAGTACTTTTCTTCAACTTTGTGTCCATCATCTCCCATAGGTTGGACCAAAAATTCCCCACAAATCTGGAATCCCTGTCACTAATAATGGAAGTAGGCAAACCAAAGTGAATCCATACATGATGAAAAAAAATTCAGCGGTTTGTTCAGCAGTTATAGTTTTCTTACAAGGCATAAGTATACACATTTTGCTGAAAAGATCAACTACTACATATAAATAATCATGCTTCTTTCGAGATTTTGGCAAACCTCCTACAAAATCCATAGAGATGCTCTCCCATGGTCTAGAAGGTACCGGAAAAGGAGTATACAAACCAAGCTTCCTGTTGCTAGGCTTGCTTGTAGCACATAATGAACAACCTCTTATGAACCTTGAAACAGAATCTACCATGCGAGGCCAATAGCAATACCTCTGTAGATGTGCAACTGTTTTGCTCACACCAAAATGGCCAGCAATAAGAGAAGAATGAGCTTCTCTTATGACATTTATCCTCTCCCCCTATGGTATACACAGCTTGCCCAAATGAAACAGCAAATTGTTATGCATGTGATAGTCATTTTCCTCTACATGATTCCCTTTACTCAAGTTAGCATATACATCTTTAAAGTCATCATGAGATGCATATTGTTCTATGTAACTATCATGTACAATGGAATCATTCTTAAGTAAAGTAACAACACCAATAATAGGCCTTGAAAACATATCAGCAACCTTATTCAAAGTACCTTTCTTGTACCTTATTACCAAATGGAACTGTTGCAAGAAGCCCATCCATCTGAAGTGTCGTGACTGTTGTAACTTGCTTTGTGATTGCAAGTACTGTAAGGGTTGATGGTCGGTATGTATAACAGTTTCTTTGCCCATCAAATAGTGTTTCTACTTTTTGACGCTTTGTACCAACGCATACAACTCCTTATCATATGTAGGATAATTTACAACAGCACCATTAAAAGTTTCAGAATGAAAAGCAATAGGCTTACCATGTTGTAGAAGAACTGCACCCATAGCATAATCACTAGCATCAGTTTGTATCTCAAATGGCTATCTCAAATCCGGTAATGCAAGGACTGGAGCTGAACTAATCTTCTCTTTCAAAGATTCGAAAGCTTTTTGTTGCTTGCCTCCCCATTGGAAAGCATGCTTCACACTTGTCACTGCATGCATAGGAGCTGCTATCGAAGAGAAGTTAGAGCTAAACTTCCTCCAATATTGAGCTACACCCAAAAAACTTCTTACCTCTGTTATGGATTTGGGAGTAGGCCACTTCACAATAGCCTCAATCTTAGCAGGATCAATCGCAAAGCACCTCCTCCTACTATGTGTCCCAAATAAACCAAATAAGTCTTTCCAAATTCACACTTTGACATTTTAAGAAATAACTGATTCTTCTTCAAAACATCAAGTACTTTCCTAACATGCATGACATGATCTTCTCTAGACTTGCTGAAAATTAAGATGTCATCTAAGTAGACAATAACAAAATCATCAAGAAAAGGACGCAAGACATCATCCATTACCTGCATGAAAGTTGCAGGTGCATTGCACAAACCAAATGGCATCACAAGCCACTCAAAGAGTCCTTGTTTGGTTTTAAAGGTTGTCTTCCAAATGTCACTTTCTTCAATTCTCACTTGATGATATCCACTGCGCAAGTCTAGCTTAGTGAAATATCGAGCATCTTTCAGCTGATCTAGCAAATCATCTATCCTTGAGAGTGGGTAACGATTCTTTACCGTTATCTTGTTCAAGGCCCTGAAATCAACACACATACGCCAAGTGCCATCTTTCTTTGGAATCAATACAATCGGTGACCCACATGGCGAAGTACTTGGCCTTATGAAACCCTTGTCCAACAAGTCCTTGATTTGCTTCTTTATTTCAGCATTCTCCATAATAGACATGCGGTACATGCCTATGTTTGGAAGAGGACAATCTGGATGCAAATGGATTTCATGTTGAATCTCCCTCTTAGGAGGCAAACCTGTTGGCTCCTAAAACATCTCATGATATGCATCAACTACATCATACAGATCTGATTTAAGTTCTAGATCACAATTGTCAAATGACTCATGATTCACATTAACCTTGGGCTTAATCATAAGAAGGACAAAATTCTTACTTGAATTGACCAGCCTTTTTACCTGTCCTGCATTCACCATCGCTATATTTGTCTTCTTGCGATGAGCTCTAACAATGAACTCCTTACCATCTTTGAAAAGATGATATTTGTTTTCATGGCGATGAAAGATAGCTTTCCTGTCAAACAAGTAAGGACTTCCCAAAAAAATTCCTGCTATATCAAAAGGTACCACATCAAGTTCAACTGTGTCAATAAAATGTGCAGTAATTGCAAAGCGCAATGTGCACTTTCTTGAAACTTGTAAATTTGCATCTTTGCAAATCCATACAAGTGGATATGGCTTCGGATGTGGAACGGTCTCAAGTTTAAGCTGCTTGACCAAGTCCTCTGATATAAGGTTTGCTTGTGACCCACTATCAAAAAGTGTGTCAATTTTAGTATGTTTTGAAATCACCCTCACATGAAACAGTTCAATTCTTTCTTCCTCATTAGGAGCTTGTACATGGTAGTTTGAGGTACTAGTGCTGGCTTGAGTTTCAATTTCTTTTCCCTTCAAGTTTTTCAAACCCATGGCTGCAATTTTGGTTTCATCACCTGAATCTTCCCCTAAATCTTGTGGTGTAGATGTAGTAGTAGCAGTTTTCTGTTTCCCTTTGGATTTGTTAGATTGAGGTCTTTTTTCAGGATGTAATTTCCAACAGTTTTTCTCCTCATGGCCTGGTTTAGAATAGTGTTTACAGATCACTTTCTCACTCTCCTGTTTGACAGATGCATTCTTTTTGCTCTTTCCCTTGGAGGTTTTCTCTCTTTTTTTCCCCTTGGGGGGCTTGTTTCTACCCTCTTCAAATGTGTTTTTTCCCCTTGCCTCTAAATGGGTAGCTTGGACACAAACCTCGTCCAGGCTAATAGGGTTAAACATCAAGATGGTGTGTCTAAGGTAGCTATGCAAGCCACCGATGTATTTCAGCAAGGTTTCTTGGGTCTGTAAATCTACCCCTAACAAGAGAGCTCTTCTCCTGAATTCTTGGGTGTAGTCTTGGACACTCTGACCCTTAAGTTGTCTGAAATTTTGCCAATTCATAATGGCCTTCTGCATGTGAGTAAGAGGATAAAACTGTTTTTTAATGGCTAACAGAAATTCAGGCCATGTTAAGGTAACCTTACCAAATTTCTTGATCTCCTCTTTAGTCTTGGCCTCCCACCAGACCAATGCTGCTCCATCTATTCTCAAAGAAGCCAACTGAATCTTTGTGGCATCATCATGCATATTCTGGATCCTCAAGTAAACTTCCAACTACCTAATCCAGTTGTCAAGCTTTTCTACATTCACTTCACCATTAAACATAGGTAATTCGAATTTTACATCAAGCTTCAAAAAAGGACTTTTTCCAGAGGATTTATGCTTATGAACAGAAGAAGACGAGGATGAAGAGGAAGAAGGTGAAGATGGGGGTGGTGGATCACCATTTCCTCCATGTCCTTTCTTGGAATGATCATCATCCTTCTTACCTCCTGAAGAGCCCTCTCCTTCATGTGGATGTTTGGACCCTTCTCCAGCCAATTTCTCATTTCTTTCTTGGTACAATATCCTCACCATTTCAGTGAGGTCTAAGAAAGCCTTTCTGAAAACTCTTTCTTCTTCTCTTGGATCTGTCTCTATAGGAATTTCTCCTTCATGTTCAAACATCCTTGAAGCTTCTGCTGAGACTCTTGAGGGTGAAATTGAAGGTGGAGGTGATGGCTCTCTGGCCTTCCTTGACTGAGGATTCTCTCGTTCTCTAGTCAACTGTCCTTCCCCTCTTTTAAGTTTCAACCTGGTAAGCATCAATACTTGCAAGACAGTTAGAAGATCTTTACACAAAACCCTGAGCTTTGATACCAACTTGATCTGAATTTGAAACTACTTGAAATTTGTTTGCAAGGTATTCAATTCAGAATTAAACATGTTTAAAAGATTTCCATGTCTTGCAGAAAGAAAACACATGAAATTTTCAGCTGTTCATGACCCATTTAAGCATAGCAGAGTTATTTCATTTTACTGTTTAACACATTAAAACGAATTTGTTCTGCAAAATAAATCAACCACAAATGCAAAAGAAGTTGATAAAGCAGTTCACCCCCTCCATGGCTACGTCTGCTGGGTCCAAAGCTCCCAACCGGGCTTGTCCTTGTTTTTATTAAATGCTCAAATTGAAAATACAGCTGAATAGAAGCATCTACAGGAGAAATAGATGGTAAAAATGGATTCAAAACACTTGAATCCTTCAGGATTGACTATTGGATCACCTCCAATGCATACTTGCAACCCTATACAGTCTTCACAAAACTGGGCCCTGGTGGCTCCTAGAAGTTTCACGGCTCCAAAACCTCTACAAATGACCTCAGATGGCTGTAAGACCTGCACCAATGGCTTCAGAAGGTCGAAAATACCCAAAATCAAAAAAAATTCGTCCAAAACGGACTTTCCTAGCCAAAGTTATGGCCATTTACTCCCAACTGCCAGCTGCCCCTACAAAAACTCCAGCTAACTTTAGTTAACTCCAGTTAGCTCCACCAATTATGGCGGGTCCGCCAAATTTGGCGCTCCTACCAAAATTCCGCCAACTTAACTGCAGTTACATTTAATGTTTGGGTGGTTGCCTCGGATTGCGCGCTGGTGGTTTGCTGGCGGTTAGGGCTTAAGCCCTTGGTTCCTGGGTCATGGTCATATGAGAGGGGGGCTGGCCCCCTTTGGTTTCCGCCCCATGCCATTTCAAACTTTATATCAATATATTTTTGCCTTTCTAACCACATGTGACCACGTGGTCCAGCGGTAAAGTGCTTGGTTAATATACCACAGGTCGGGGGTTCGATCCCCCATTCGACCAAAAACATTTTTAAATAATCCGCCCAACCCATCTTGCTGACGTCATCTGGGGGCCACGTGGCGGCCTCCGGGCCTGCCACGTGGCAGCGTCTGATTGGCTGCTAAAAAGAGAATATTCTCTGGAATATTCTGCAAAATGTTCCTTTTTTAATTTTTTTTTTGAAAAAATAAAATTTCTAATGTTATGGACAAATTCTTCTTTTTGCCATAACTTCCTCATACGACGACCGTTTTTCGAACCGTTTGCGGCACCGGAATCGGGAAGACGAGAACTTTCCAGTCGTTCAACTTTGAACCAGTTCTGAGCACTTTAAATTTTGAGCATTTTACGACACTTAGGACATGAGCACCTGATCAAGGAAGGCAGCCAGAAAGGTATAGTCCATCTGCTTTCTGTTCCAATTTTGCTTTATCTATTACTGACGATGATCCCAGAACTGTGAAGGAAGCAGTGGATTAAGAGGATGGCAAACTCTGGAAAGAGGCCATGGTTGATGAAATGGCATCTTTTCACAAAAATGAGGCTTTGGATCTAGTAGAGTTGCTGGATGGAAGGAAACCCATTGGCAACAAATGGGTGTTCAAGAAGAAGACAAATGCAGAAGGAAAGGTGGAGAAATATAAAGCTCGGTTGGTAGCAAAAGGTTATTCCCAGGTGCAGGGAATTGATTTTGGTGATATTTTTTCTCCTGTTGCCAAAGTAACTTCTATTAGATTACTTCTATCTGTTGCTGCTGCTTTTGATTTTGAGGTAGAACAGATGGATGTGAAGACATCATTTCTTCACAGGGATCTGGAAGAGGAAATATACATGAAGCAACCTGAAGGCTTTGCGGTGAAGGGTAAGAAAGAACTAGTATGCAAGTTAAAGAAGTCTCTGTATGGGTTAAAACAGTCACCAAGGATGTGTCATCAGAAATTTGATACATTTATACGGGGAATTGGCTTCAACAGAAGCAAAGCAGATCACTGTGTGTATTTTAAATTAATTGGTGACCGTGTTATTTATCTAGTCTTGTATGTGGATGATATGTTGTTGGTTGGAAATGACAAAGAAATTATCCAGGATTTGAAGACCCAATTGTCCTCCAAATTCGACATGAAAGATCTTGGTGCTGCAAACTATATTTTGAGCATGGAAATTAAAAGAGATCAGGTAAAGAGGAAGCTCTGGTTAAACCAGAGGAAGTATGTCAAGACAATACTACAGAGGTTTAATATGCAGGATAGTAAACCGGTGAAGGTTCTTATTCCTGTAGGTGTGAGGTTATCTGCTGAACAGTGTCCCAAGACACAAGAAGAGGAAGAGGACATGTCCCGTGTTCCATATGCAAGTGCAGTCGGTAGCCTGATGTATGCAATGGTATGTACGAGACCAAACATTCCACATGCATGGAAGTATTGAGTAGGTTTATGTCAAAACTAGGGAAGGAGCATTGGACAGCAGTGAAACGGGTTTTCAAGTATTTGCGTGGCACTAGTGATTATGGTTTGTGCTACCAAGGAAGATCAGGATTAGACAGAATGTTGGATATTTGTGGCTTTGTTGATGCAAACTAGGCTAGAGATCTGGATCAAAGAAGAGCTACAAGTGGGTATGTGTTTAACCTATTTGGAGGTGCAGCCAGTTGAATGAGTAAGAAAAAATCTGTAGTGGCACTATCAACTATAGGGGCAGAATACATCGTGGCCACTCATGCAAGCAAGGAAGTAGTTTGGTTGCAGAGATTGTGTTCAAGTATGGGGTTAGTACAGGGAGCTATAAGGATAGACTATGATAGCCAAAGTAAAATTTTCTTGGCAAAGAACCCCACATATCATTCAAAGGAAAAGCACATTGATGTTCAGTATCACTTCGTGAGGGATATGATAGAAGACAAAAAGGTGTCGCTGGTAAAGGTGGACACTTTGAAGAATATTGCAGATGCATTGAAAAAATCTTTGAGCTCCGAAAAGTTCCCTTGGTGTAGAGAGACAATGGGAATTTTATGGTTGAAAAAATGACTAAGCTCTCTTGTGGCCCCCTGTGGAAAGAAAACAACAAGTGGGAGAATGTTGGGTTGTGTTATATTCTTTCCATGACTAGTTAACTGGGGGGCGGGGGGGGGGGTGTAGCCCTCCTTCGTTGTGTCGATTGTGTAGCAGGGGGGGGTCACAGGGGGTTTGAGGCATACTCATAAAAAATTTGGTTTTAGACCCTATGGTAGGATGGGCGGACCCAGTTGTGGTTTTGTGCATGATTTTCGCACATGTTTTTGGACGCGATGGTTTTCGATCCATGGTATTGGACACAATGGTTTTCGGTCCATGGTATTGGATGCTTCGGCATGTATAAATATGTATTATAAAATTGAAAGGAACATAATGAAAAATCAAGCTGGTAGTCCTGGTTTTGGGATCCAGGGGAAAATCTCTGTGTATATGTGTTTTATGTGTTATGCTCTCACATTGTTTATTTTCTATGTTTTAGAATTCGTATGCAGGTAATTTTGTACGAGGTTAAAACCTACATGCTACAGGAGCCCCAACGAGGAGTAGCAGGATTGACTGAGTGGGTAGAGACAGATGTGGATGGAGCGGCAGAGAGAGCTACAATGCAGGATTCCCATGACAATGTAGAGCTAGCAAGCTGCAACAATGCGAGAGGCACAGGAGTGTTGCACCAATGCGGGATGGCACAGAGAGGTGTGCAACAATGCGAGATGCATGGAGTGTTGTAGCAGCTCAGAGGTTAGACAGGGAGCACTTATTAGCAATAGGTAGAGCTTCAGCATTAGAGTATGTTTCTAACCCAATAGAGAGGTCAGTTGGGGCTTTTTTTTGTTTCTAGAGTTGCTGGAGATACCACACTCGGTAGAAGTGTTGCATGCAGAAAATTCCAAAGGTACAGGATAGGGTTTGAGTTGAATGCCTTTCTTGTTGAGAGGGAATATTGAAAATAGCAACAAGAAATGCTAAAAATAGAAGTGCTAAAAATAGTAGTTTGGATACCAGTGTTGGATTAAGCAACAGGGAATGAAAAATGGAAGTGCTAAAAATAGTATTGCTATTTTTAGCAGTTCGGGATAGATTCCAATTTTAGTCAGTCCCTGGACTAAAATTGAGAAGTAAAATCGAATTTGAACTTAACAACTGTTTGAAAATAAATTAATTAATTCACCATGAGTTAATTAGTTGTGAAAAATCAAACATGAAGTCTATGTGAGGACATGCAACAATTTCTCCATTAATTGAAGAATTTATCCATCAATTAAAGAGATAAGGATGAGTTGTAATATTGAGTTGTAATTAGTTGACTCAGTTAACTGAGTCAAGTCCAGTTAGATTAATTCAAACTGTTTGTTGAATTAATTGTGAGTTCAGTTAGTTAATGCTTGCATGCATGTAACTGCTACTCTCTAGATAACTGAATATTCTCTCATAAATAACTCATACATGTCAGTTCTATCAGAGACCCAATTGAGATCAGAGGAGGGATAATGTACTATCAATTGGATGTATTTTTTTCCTATAAAGGAAACTCATCCATGTAGAAGGAATTATCTCCTTTAAGTTTATGCAGTTATTTCTGAGCCAAGTGAACCATGTGAGGTGGGAATTCACACAATTGGAAGCATTGGACCCCACGAAAAACTGCGCAAGGAAATAGAAGGCTTGGACGGCAGAGGAGAAGGTTGTGAGAGCCTTTGACTGTTTATGAGCAGTATTATTTGATTATAGAGAGAGCAGGATAGCTTGAGAGTTAATTCTTTTTGCAACTTGAACAAGATTTCCACTTGTATGATAATACAGAGATTGGGGTTTTAGGTTGAGGCTTTCCTCAAGTTATTTATTCTGTGTTATGTGTGATTGATTTCTCATTCTCAGTTATATGTGTTCTCTTGATCTTGCTCAATTCGATTAAGCTTCCGCAAAGTGTTGTAGAAGTAGATCTTATATTGTGTTTTAGGATATTGCATAATTTATTGATCTACAACGGGAATTTCTACATCCCTGATGTTAATCTTTCTGTCTCTTCTAGGTTGAGCACCTTCCCGACAGAACTGTTGTATATAATCTCTCACTGCTTCACCTCCTCTGGAAAATCCTGATGGTGAGATGGGGGCACCCCGCCTCGATAGTCCAGTCAGAAAGTAGATATCATCGATGGTAAATGGGATCACTTTGTCCCTGATGTGGAAGGCTTGATCAGTAGGATCCCAAGAACAAACAAGGAACTGTAAAAGCTCAATTTGTTGCTACATGCTAGATAATCGAAAATACTTGAGTAACCCACAATTCCTTAGGGCCTCAACCGTCCCCTGATTATTTATGGCAATCATATCTTGTTCTTCATGCCCTAATTCTCTCCATATAATCACCATTTTGATCTGATGAATGTTTGCAATGAAACCATTAAACAAATTAGGATCCATTTTTTGAAAAAAGCAGCAAAAAATTTGGGAGAAAACAACTGTGTAAATTTGGGTTTTTCACCCAACACACCCCTCCCTTAGAGACAGTGCACTGCAATGCATACAGCCTTCTGGGTGTGTGCAATGCAGTGCACCTTTCGATACTGAAAGGGTGCGCTAATTCCATAGTTCAAAAATGAAACCCTAGGGCATCAAAAACTCAAAATTTTTGCTTAAATATGAAAATAAAAATGGAATGAAATGAAAGAGAATAGAGATAGCTCCTACCTGGTTCGAACAGCACGAGGAACGGTCTACTGAATCCTCTGCAATCAGCTAGTGAACTTCAAGGTAAAAACTACTCCAGAGCACCAAAATCAAAAGGTAAAATTGAAATGGTAAAAATGAATGGTAAAACTTGTTTTTATGTTTATTTCTTGCACATTGATGGAGTAAACATTAGTTTTTATTCATTTTTATCCATGAAACATGTATTTTTAATCTATTTTGATGGTGTTTTGAGCAGGTTTAACAATTGAAATGTAGAATTTCACGTGCTCAAATGTAAATTGAACATATTTGACCACAAAGCAAACTTTTATCTCTTTTTCAAGCTTTGTTAAAAATGAAAAAGGAACCCCCTTGGAGTCCTCTTTAATCTCTTTTCAAACTCTCTAAATATGAAAAGATTACCGAGCGCTTGTCCATTCCAACTTGTTAAAGGATTGGAAACAATATCTCTCTTGTATTATTTTACACTTTTTCGGACTTGAGAGATTATTTTACGAAAAAGAACTTGTGGAGTTTCTTTTTCATCCCTTTTCAAACTCCCTAAACATGAAAAGGACTAAGTTATCTTTGTCTTTAAACTTGTCAAAACATCAAATAGTGACAAACTTGTCTATCTAGAGAAGACCGAATTTCACCTTTGTTAGACTTGTTAAAGCATCAAATAGCGATGAATTCACCTGAAGGGTGAAATTATACAACAATAATATGTTATCCTCCTCAATCTTGATAAAAAATAAAGAGGCACTAGTCAGCAATGACTGGGGAAAATTGGAAAAAGCTTACAAAACTTTATGGTAGCAAGTTGCTCTTGAACATGACACTTTCACCTCATCACCGTGACTATGTGGGTTGGGTCATTCAGCTTGATGGTTATCATACCGTTGGTCTATCCTACCAGCAATTACTTTGTTTTGGGTAAATGCTATCAATTCATCTTAGTGTCGCAGACATGTTCAAGAGAAGTCATTCAGTTCAAACTTCATCCTTTGCAATACCGTAAACCTTCATTTTCATGACTGTCATTCCTGAACCTTGTGTCGTCAGTCGATTTTTCATCTCCAAAATCATTTACCTCATTTCGTTTCATTGATGTGGGATACATCAAGGCCCTCCTGCAATGAGTCGCATCTTGTCGACATTAGCACATCATCCAAGAAGTTGACTTAGAAACACACCTTCAGTACCTTGAGGCTTGCATACATCAATGGCAAGTTTCTCGCTTCCGGTGATAGGTTGACATCACTGGCCTTCGACCGAAAGACTTTGTATGGTGTTCGACATCAAATCATTTGTTCACACCATGCGAAATGTACTATAGTACCTTGAGGGTCATTATCATTATCAGTGATTCCTCTCGCATCTGTTAACGGCTTACATCATTGGCCGGTAATCAGATGATGTCTTCCCATGTTCGACTTCAGAACATCTATTTACATGGTTAGACTTGTACTTGAGCAAAAGATTGAATGAGATTGAAGACCCCGGATCCAGTTTCATCCATCCGGGCTGTGATGATTTTAGGAGTACTAAATCAAATGTACAATGGCCTTACATTCATGGTCATCCATTCATGGATCTATATCTGTAGATGACTATATTTGTACATGTAATGAAAGTCTATAAGCTGAGCAGGGTATGCCTTCCCTCAGCAAGTTCATGAGAAAAAATTAAATTATCATGATATATGTATTGTAATTGATGCAGGTCACCTTCCGCTTCGAAACCTCCTCTCCACATGATAAAGAATTTCACTCGACATACATATTTACGACTTCATGCTTTAGGGGGAAACGGTTACAAATCCATTTGGGCACATTAACCCCAACTTATAGATCAGTACTATTAGGGCTCATCAACCCTAATTCAATTGTTACATGCCCTAAAGAAGTCAACCATCAGAATGCCTAGCTTCCCAAGAAGTTCCATAACCAAAATCATCCAGAAACTGCCTCTAAGAAGATTAGCATAGGTAGGCCTTCATTAGGGTGCATTGTAATGCAAACCATACACTGATAGGGTGATATGCAATGCACTTGGTCCCTCTTTGGCCTGTGCTGGGCAAATTTGAGCAAATTTCCATGAGGGTTTGAAATATTCCTTATCCATTAGATGCCTCTAAAAGTTTCTCAAACCTATCTACCCCTTTGAGCTCATATTTGGATGAGGAAGGGAGTTAAGGAACATCAATCCCTTATCCCTTCCTCCATGGAACTAAATTCTAAGTTTAGGGGGGCATTCATTATCACCATCTATGGCATAACTTCCTTCATTCACCTATAAAAAGACCACTCATTCAAGTGATCAAGGGCTGGAAATTGTTGAATTATAGGGAGATGCTGTTAGTATGAGACTTGAGTTGATTTCAAGTATTGTAATGATTTCAAAATGTCTTGCTTGTTATGAGGAGAGGATGGGATTTAACTGGAGGAGTGATGCTAAATCAGGAAATGGGTTGTAACTCTTCCTTTTACTAATAAATTGTTCAAAGCTTTTTCCACAGGCTTGTGTTATTCATTCATGCTTTCATGTGTGTAGCATGTACTTGATTCCATGCTATGTTTAATCAATATATCATTATCAGTTTCTTTGATCAGTTGTTGTCTTCTGTCTGTGTACAGGTACTCTCCAAGTGGATTAAGTACGGAGAGGAGCGATAGAATTGGTCAAGGGAGATAAGGAGCAAGCGAAAACTACAGGTAGGCTTCTTTATCTCTTATTTAATCTATTGGTCATAGGAAAAGTCGAGAATGCTTTGCACTGGTTTTCTAGACTTTGCTACTAGTCTAGGGGTTTAAGCGTTTATCCATAGACACTAAAACTTCCCAAAACAATATTGTTAACATGGTTATAGGTTCTAACTAGAAAAAAATATTCAAGACGTTCTTCTTAAATAAATAAATAATTGAGAGCCACATATGAGGGAAAAAGGATAATATTGCATGATTTTAGAGTGAGGTCATGCACAAAAGTTCCATCATTAAAATATATATACCCATACAAATTGTGACATTTCATTATGACAAGGAATCACAACAAGAAGATTATGATGATTTAGAAAGGAAAATTAAATATTTGAACAAAACCCTCATCGAAAAAGATGGAAAAGTTGTGCACACTTGAAGGGAATTGGAGAAGTAAAATACAAATATTCACAAATTTCAACAATAGATAAGAGAGCTACAACAAAAAATTAACAACATAAAAAATGATCGCTAAGGAGAGATTGAAGGTATTAATAAAAATATATCAACAAAAGATGATGAAATTTATAATTTGAGGTATCATAATAAAAGTTTACAAACACAAATGAAGAATTTGAAGAAAGAGAAGACAACAAAACAAAAAGTGGAAGATAAAAATATAGACAATGAAATTAACACAAACAATGTGGAAAAACCTAATATTGTTATCAATGAAATTGTATAAGTGGAAGAGCCTCCTAAAGTTGAAATTGAAGATAAAATGACCCATGTAGAATAAGGAAGTCTCGACATCGCTTAATAAAGGTAATATCTACCACTCATTCCAACACTTTAAGTCCGAGCTCTTCAAAAGTCCATGTCCCCTTGAGACAATCCTCTCCATACAAGTACAAAATTTGAGAGTGTAGGTTTCCATAGTTAGACATAATGTACGAGAGATTTTTGGAATAAACTATGTAGAGAGTTTTTTAAATGTACAACATTTAGAGTGGACACTCCACCCATCATCAACGATGACTAAGGCTTGAATGACTATAAAGAGGGAAAAGAGCTCGGAATGATGCCAAGACTCCCTTATTCTTCCACCATTTACACACATTCATCAAAATGTTTGAAGAATAGATCCCAATCGAAACTTCAATAGGGATATCTTCATTCTATGTGCTGGAATCCACATTGCCATATTTAATATTAATAGTTTTTTTCTAGGTATTTAATATGCATCTAAATCTCTCCACATTTTTTTTTTAAATATTTGGTCATGCATTAGTCCATGTTTTTTTAAGAGGGCATCCTTCATTTTTTAATCTACCACTACTAAGCACATATGTGTAACATATATGTAAATTTAATAATTTATTTGTTAAAAATTATGCATCTCTCCCTAGGATTTCTAATCATTTGATGGCTTCCCTTTTGAACCCTGAAACTACTCCTATCTCTTCAATTGATGATGATGCTTCATCGCTTTCCTCCCTCCTATTTTTATATTACATGATGGAAAGCTTGGTTTATCCTAAATCCCTTAAAGCTTCCTTCACATATGCACCTACACTTCACATCCTCCCATTCTCATCCTGTGCACCCTCACCTTAGTCATACTTTCCCTCACTAGCTACAGGCTCTCACTAATTTGTATCCCCATCCAACCTACTGAGTTTAGTGGTGGTTGAACTATTGTTAGGTATTATTAGGTTTCATGACTTATGTCTCAAACCCTAACCGTAATCAGTCCATGACATTCTTGACCATGCATACCTCTCTTTTTTTCATGCCAACTAAACTTATTGAATTCTTCTTTATGCCCCCCTCACATAAACCCTGCAATTAATTTATTAGAGTATGACTTCCATGAATCAATTGAATCATAACCCAAATATGTCGTCATGCATGTTAACAAGAATCTTTAGGTATACATGTATGGTGTAACTCCAACTAATTCTTTGATTGCTTATACCAAGGCCTTTATCAATCATACTTCGGTAAAAGATTCAAATAGTCATTCAAATAATTTCCTTGATACTAATCCTCTTAATGATAATGCTTTTAATACAATTAATTAATATTTTAATAACAACACTTTAGACCTTAATAATAATATTGATTTTAAATTCCCCAAACCACCTCCCAAATCCTTAGATAACCATTTCACCAATATCCCCTTTCCCCACTTGACCCCTAGTGATGGTTTCACACCATATTTTATTAGTACTCCTGACCAAACTCCTTAGTGACCCAATCCCCATTTGTTACATCATTCTTCTATGCTTATCAGTGTTTCCTCTATTGACCTAAGCCGGTCAACAAAGCCCTTCCCCTCACAATACTATACTATCTCAGTCGAGGTCTAGCTTGACCCGCCATATTGAGATTTGGGTTTCTTTACTAGTTTTATTAGGGTGAATCATCAGGTCCGATAAGTCTATGCCCTAACTTTTATGTCTGTCCTCTTGGCTGGACATATATATTTGGGATGACCTCAATTGTCTACCGCAAGCTCCCTACCATCCAACGTGTTTTTCCAGTCGGAAGTTTCCACAGGACGAAACATCAATATTTCCTCTATTGACCTTAATAATGTTTCATGAGAAAGAAACTATTAACATCGCAGAAAAAACTAGTGAACCGATAATTAAAAAATAAAAGGGCAAAATCAAGCGAAACTACTCATACATTTTGTCGCAACCAGAAGCTTGCTTTCGTTCTATTTCTTAGCGAAAATAACCTGATATAACTCTGTAAAAATGTGGTTGGGTTGTACACTTTAAAATATAGCAATAATGAGATTGATATATAAATGGAAGACTGAAACCCTCAACAATTTATGTCGAATGAATCAATTAAAGCATTAAAGAAAAATGAAGTGAGATGAACCTGGAGACTGTTAGCTTTGACGTATTCCCAGATCTTTTTCACTGCTTCTGAGTGAGGAGCCTTAGAAATGCCCAAGGAACTGCTTCATTTATGAAGAAACCAGCATAGGAATATTAAGCCCTCACACCTTAGTGGCCTTCGCAGTACTTTCTCCGACCTTTGCTATCGTCTTTTTTGGTGTGGCCATGACAGTGTTGCTCGACACTGATCTCTAATATGAAACAAAGAGATTTTCATGGGTTTGTGTGACCAAGAAAGGCCATGGAGTCTGATGCTCACAAACACTCCTTTAATTGTTAACCGTGCTAATAACATGCTGATCTTATTCATGTGATTCCCATCCGAATGGTCTAAACTAAACTAGAAGATGTACGGGGCCGAGCTAACAGCTAGCATCCAAATCGATCACAATATTGGCCTGCTTAGAACCATGATGAACACATCTTGAATGCTTACTTCCTACGAATAAATTGACGGCTAGTTGGCTTCAATGCTCGATAAAACCCCAAAAAAACCGAGAGAAACACTGGAAACCCGCCTTTACCAACTGGACCCCCAGAGTTATACAGTTCACCCGGAATGATCGGCGGATCAATTAATATACTATTTGGAGGCAATGTTGTTTTAGATCATTATTTTTAGTACTATCCCAATTCAGGGCTAGGTCTCCCTATACCAAGTGTCCCTCAGCAAAATTGGGATAAAGTTAGACGGCATTCTTTTTTATTTACTTGAAAGGAAGAATAATAATAATGTAACCACACAATACTAGTTGTAGGCAGAGGCATGGTGGGCCGCTCTACATGAAAGAACAAGCTGAGAGGGGAGAAGGTCCCCATTCTAGAGGCACAAGGTCAAGCAGGGGAGGAACAAGCTACCTCACGAACCCACCAAATATACCTTGCATGGCAATAAATAGACTATTGACCCACTATTATGAACTGGCAGCAGGGACAAACTGACCTACAAACCCTGAGAACCAAACTAAGCCAAAAGATCACAATTTGTAATGTTCCCTTTAGGAAAAAACCATTTGCAATTTTTGAGTTTTAATAGATTTTCTCAGTGAGGCATTTTATCAAACAATTGGAAGTCATACTATTGTAGGCGTTTTTGTCATATATTTAATTCAGAATTAACATACACAAAATCATGTAGACAATCAAGAGTTCACAACAACAATATGAATGAAATTCTTTACTTCACCAATATATATAACTCAATAATATAGATATCAGTCCCAAAGTACAGTGCTAAAGAAGTATGGAACCTGGTGTTGGTTAAAGCCATACAAATAACAAATTTGCAAACCCCTTCTGTGGTGTTTGTATGCATTACTCCATTTCAGTTTGCATCCATAACTCGGCATAACGCAGCAACAAGGAACTTCATTGTTTACCACACCAATTTGAGAATAACGCCCTGAAATCGCTCCAAAGGAAGAAAGAGCACTTTGTGGCACTCTAGATCAGTTTAACCACTTGACAACAAACTTTGTCTTCAAACAATGAAGCTTCAGTTTAACCACTGAAATAAAGCTTGCATTTAGCCTTGACATACTGGATTGTTTCTTCTATTGCTTCATATCTTTTTGTAGTAGGCGTAGATGGTTTTGATCGTAAGGCAAGTGAATCCAATTGAGATGATGAAGTGAGGTAACGCGTTAAAACTTTTTCCATAAAATATAAGCCTTTTCTTCGCAATAGATGCAAGACTATAGACCAGAACAATAACCACCAAATTGTGAAGTATTGTAACATCAGATAAATGCAGCTGATACAATAGAAGCTCCAGATTTTTACTTGCCTCATGTCCTAGTAGTCTTGCCTCAAGCACAAGCTTCCCTCCAAGTATTCATGATATACTAAAACCCCTTGATTTCCCATCATTGCACCATAGGAAGACAATATTGGCAAAATTATAGCAGAGCCCCACGGTGCAGCAGATATAGTACCAAGCGGTTGTTGCTTGTCTTTAGAAGTAGGATTTTCCTCGTAGGAACCACTGGAGTTTCCCTGTAGGAACCACTGGATGTGATGGTAAAAATGGTGTTAAGTGCTGCTTCATTCCAATCGACCCCATACCAGGTCTTCCCTCTCCATGTCGAATGTTTTTAAAAGTTCCAAAAGAATAACTGGAAAATCATTGATATTTGAAAGAACTTCCAGGGCTTTCGAAGGAAAAAACTTAATTTTCTGCTCCCGAGTCAACTTAATGAAGGCTATAAGTGCCATTTGAAGCAAAGAAACATATTCTAATATGTCGGCATCCTTATGAAGACCTCTTGCAACTGAGAAGATCAGCTTTTGAACAAGCTTTCCTGACAATGCTGCTCTACCCACTAAGGTACCCACAATCATAAGTCCACCAACCTTGTAGCCTTGACCAATCAAAGGATCAAAGAAAAAAGAATTAATTTGTTAAATAAGTCTCAATTATTACTGCCACGCAGAAGGAAATTGATGATTTGGAGCATGCTCCGCTTTTGATCACTGGCATATTATATTCACATATTGTCTCCAAAACTATTATTACATAGGTGCATTGTTTAACCATGACTGCTCTTCGTATTCAGCTTTAAAAAACCACATCTGTTGAAAGGATCCTAGAGATGCCAAAATTTTTCCTCCATTCCACACACTAAATAGATTTTCTATTGCATTTCCACTTGCAAGTACCTTCACTCATGCATCTTGGGGTGCTTCCTCCATCAAATCTTTCTCCAAGCATTCCTTCATTTGTTGCATTGATGTCGTGCCACCAGCAAGCAGAATACTGCTAAAAAAGGTCTCAGCGTATATTCACATCACACTTATTTATACGCTCGATAACCATCCGAGGAAGGCCACGAAGTGAATTCCCTAAATTATCAAGATTTTCCATATGAGGTAGTGTTTGAAGTAGGGAAAGGTTGAATATAAGATCAGGAAATTTGAATCTATCAATTCCAAATTCTATTATCTTTCCATCTGAGAGTTCATAAGATGTTGTTGGAATGTTAGAATAAGTAGGTTCATCGAAGGCTGTGTCTGGTACATGGAAGACAACGTCCTTGAAATCATTTACAATAAACATATGTGGGTATATTTTATAACTCACACTTGCATTAGGAAAGTCAAGATCTGTAACTTGAAATTCTCGTGGTTGAGCCTCCTTTCTCTTGAATAAACCTCGAGGCTTGACCAAAATCCCTTTAATTTTCCAGAAACCTCATAAGAAAATTACTTAAAACCTCCCCGCTAAAGGGAGAAGACACCACGCCCTTTTGAAGAACATAACCATCATGGAATGCAGAAACAGTTGTTGACCCACCACCACAATCAAAAACTAAAGAAGTGGGACGTCCTAAAACAAAGGAAGTCAATACCACACTCTTTTCTAAGACTAGGGATGGCACCTTGTGACTTTTAAACATAAGCCCTGTCGTTCTCTCCCTTTGTGGTTGGGAATTGGAGGATGGTCCTTTGGATAAATTAGAAAGCACTCCCGAAAATCATGGTCCCATATGCTATCCATAACATTCCAATCAACAACAATACCATCCTTCAAGCTGGAATCACCTCCATAAAATCACGTCGATAACTAAGAGCTTGAGAACCAACATACAATTTCCTCTTGGACTTCTGAGAGTCTAGCTTTTCATTCATTTTGGCATCTGAAGATTCTAAATCTCCTTTAACTTTGAGTGCATCAGTCATCCCTATTTTCTCAATAGATCCCATAACAGAAGGAAAAACCACCTTTGGGGAATCTTTGCCTCCATTATTGAAATAAGAGCAGAGAAAGAAAGAATAGCAAGAACAAAATGAGAGAAGACCAAGAAGATAGAAACTGAATGTGTATCTGATTTTATTGAATAATGAGTTTTCATTACATGGCATTCGATATATTATGTGAATAGCTACCGTTACACACAACTAAACTACCCGTTACATAACTAAAAACTAAATTGGTTACAAAAAACTGTTTGACTTTGTTAGTTTAACCAAGTTCGTTGTCAAACCAACAAACTCCACCTTGACAACAACTTTCCCATTCATCATCTTTCCTGCAAGCCAAGAGAAGCTAAACACCACCGCAACTTCTCTACTGTAACTGGCTTTGTGAATATGTCTGCACAATTTTCTCGTGTGTGGACCTTTTTAAGAGCTACTTTTCCACCATCGATCACATGTCTCAGAAAATGATATCTCACATCAATGTGCTTGGTTTTGCTGTGATAGGCAGGGTTTGTGGCCAAGTGAATAGCACTTTGACTGTCACAAAGTACACTCACTTTCTCCTGCGTTCTTCCGATTTCATCGAGCAAACCCTTTAACCAGATTGCTTCTTTACTGGCATCTGAAGCAACTATATATTCAGCTTCGGTAGTGGACAATGCAACCGTGTCTTGAAGCTTTGACATCCAACTAATTGCTCCACCTGCAAGAGTAAAGACATAACCTGTAGTAGATCTTCTTTTGTCCAAATCACCTGCATAGTCAGCATCTACATATCCGCAGACTGATCCTTCACTACCATTAAAGACGATGCAATGATCTCTTGTGCCTCTTAGATATCGAAGCACCCATTTCACTGCTTGCCAATGTTCTTTACCTGGATTTGCCATGAATCTGCTGACAACTCCAACTGCATGTGAAATGTCAGGTCTTGTAGATACCATCGCATACATTAAGTTGCCTACCGCATTTGCATATGGTACATGAGACATATACTGCTTTTCTTCATCAGCTCTAGGACTCAAAACCGAAGAAAGCTTAAAATGGGAAGCTAGGGGAACATTAACAGGTTTCACATTATTCATAGAAAACTTTTCAAGTACCTTCTCCACATACTTCTGCTGTGATAACCAAAGCTTACCATTTTTCCTGTCTCTGTGTATCTCCATGCCCAAGATATGTTTTGCTGCTCCAAGATCCTTCATATCAAACGCCCTAGAGAGTTGAGCCTTTAACCTGTTGATCTCTTCCATGCTTTTGCTTGCAATAAGCATATCGTCAACATACAAAGCTAAGATAATGAATATGCCATTGAAACTTTTGAAGTACACACAATGATCATACTCACTTCTTATAAAGTTCTGGCTCACCATGAAGGAATCAAACTTCTTGTACCATTGTCTGGGAGACTGCCTCAGACCATACAATGATTTCCTGAGCTTGCAAACTAATCTTCTGCTGCGACCTCGTACAAAACCTTCTGGTTGTTCCATATATATCTCTTCGTTCAAATCACCATGTAGAAAAGCTGTTTTAACATCTAACTGTTCTAACTCAAGATTAAGCAACGCAGTTAGTGCCAACACAGTACGTATAGAAACAAGTTTTACAACTGGAGAAAAAATCTCATGAAAGTATATACCTTCAACCTGAGAATACCCTTTTGCTACCAGTCTCGCCTTATATCTCTCGATACTACCATCAACTTTCCGTTTCAGCTTGAAGACCCATTTACACCCAACAACACTTCTCCCTTCAGGAAGCTCTACAAGATCCCAGGTATTGTTCTTGGGTAAGGAGTCCATTTCTTCTTCCATAGCCTTTTTCCATTTTTCGCTATCTGTATCATCTATCGCTTCCTGATAACAAGACGGTTCCCCATCTTCAGTAACCAAAGCAAAAGATGAAGCAGAATCTTCATACCTTTTGGGAGTTTTCCTTTCCCTTGTTGATCTTCTCAGAGTGACTGGTTGCTGAACTGGTTCAGAAACTCGCACTGGTTCAGAAGCTTCAACGGCTTCCTTTGTGTCTTCAACACCTTTGTCTCCAGAAGTCTCTCCTTCCTTTCGACTGTCACCGAAAGATCTAGCCTCCAACTGAACTCGTTGACTCGGCGATACCTGTTCCTGTTCCATTCTTTCAACATTCGATTTTAACAAAGAGGATTCATCAAATGTTACATCTCTACTAATGACTATCTTCCGCAATGTAGGATCCCACAACCTATATCCTTTCACTGCATAGTCATACCCAACAAAGACATAACATTTCGACTTTGGATCTAACTTTGAACGTTGATTTTTCGGAATCAGAGAATAAGCATCACAGCCAAATATCCTCAAATGAGAATAGTCACAAGACTGACCTGTCCAGACTTCTTCAGGAATTTTACAATCAATTGCTACTGAAGGTGATCTGTTAACTAAATAACAAGCAGTAGATACTGCTTCCGCCCACAACTCCTTTTGCAAGTTAGCATTGTTGATCATGCTTCTGGCTCTTTCCATAAGAGTCCGATTCATACGCTCAGCAACACCATTTTGCTGAGGAGTATAAACAGGAGTTTTGTGTCTAACAATGCCCTCATCCTTACAGTATTGTTCAAACTCAACAGAAGTGAACTCACCACCATTGTCAGTTCTTAGACATTTAATAGATTTGCCTGTTCTTTTCTCTACCATTACTTTAAATTGTTTAAAAACATTGAATACATCAGCTTTCCTTTTTAGCATATAGACCCAAACTCTACGAGAGTAATCATCAATGAACGTTAAAAAATACAATGCACCTCCATATGACATAACAGGGGAAGGCCCCCACAGATCAGAATGAATGTAGTCTAAAACATCTTTACTATTATGATTACCAACTTTAAATCTCTGTTTACACTGCTTCCCATACACACAATGTTTACAGAAATCTAAATTCAAGGATTTCAGACCGGGAAGAGATTTACGTTTCATCAGTATGTGAAGACCTTTCTCGCTCATATGACCCAAACGCTGATGCCACAGACGAGTACCTGCTTCTTCCTTTTCTGACGCAACCGTTGCTTCATCGACCTGAGTACTTCCTTTTAACCTGTAAAGATTCCCGACCTTCTCTGCCTTCATAACCACAAGGGCACCTTTGAAGACTTTCAAAATGCCATCCTGACCTGTAAACTTATAACCATCTGAATCCAACACTCCCAAAGAGATTAAATTTTTCTTCAAATCAGGCACATGTCTAACACTAGTTAATGTCCTAACTGTGTTATCATACATCTTAATCCTGATATCTCCCATCCCAACAGTCTGACATGACATATTGTTACCCATAAACACAGAACTACCGTTTACATTTTCATACAAAGTAAACCAGTTTCTATGTGGGCACACATGATGCGAAGCACCAAAGTCTAACAGCCAGCTATCAAAACTATGAGAGACATTACATTCAGGTGAAGTTTCATCTATCATACACAATTCTTCAGCAGATAAAACTTCGTCTACAATACCTGAATCAGCCTGATTCGCTTCGTTCTTCAGGTTTTCGGATTCCTTCCGTTTCCAACAGTCCTTCTTCAAGTGTCCAACTTTACCGCAGTTCCAACATTTTGCCTTACACTTTTTGCCCTTCGATTTCGACCTGGAAGACCCCCTTGGTTTGTCTCCTCTTTCCTTTGAGCGTCCTCTAGCGACCATGGCTTCTGATGCAGTTGTATCAGTGCTGGATTTCCTTCGTACTTCTTCAGACAGAAGAGCTCCCACGACTGATTCAAACTTCAAAGAATCAGCAGAGCTAAAGCTGATTGAGGTTACGAAGTGATCCCATGATTCAGGCAGAGAACACAGCAAGGTTATGGCTTTATCTTCTTCCTGTATTTTTACTTCCATATCTGTTAATTGACAAATTAGTGTATTAAAAACATTCAAATGTTCTGCAACGCTTGAACCTTCTTTCATTCGAAGACTGTATAATTGTCGTTTCAGATAAATTCTGTTGGTTAATGATTTTGTCATATAAAGGTTTTCAAGTTTTTCCCACAAACCTGACGCCGTAGTCTCTTCAACGATGTTGAAGAGAACTTCATCCGCTAGACATAACCGGATGGTACTGAGAGCTCGGGCATCCAAGTCCTCCCAGTCTGAAGTAGTCATGGTTGTAGGTTTCTGAGTAACACCATCCAATGCCTTGTGCAACCCTTGTTGCACAAGCAGATCCTTAACCTTCAGTTTCCAAAGAGAAAAATTGCTCTTTCCGGTGAATTTCTCCACCTCGAATCTTGCATTCAACATCTTGGCCATTTTCCCTCCTTCCTAGGATTTCAGGCTTTCAAAAAAAAAAAATAACTTCCCCAATTCAAACAGAAAGACAAGTTTCAAATCCTTTGATTTCTTGCAAACCCTTTTGTTATTCTAGTTTCACAACATTCGTGCAAATCCCTTGCAAACTTGTTCTTCTACAATATTTAAAAAAACAACACCCTTTTCAATCTCTGCTGCTATCTTTAAAAAAATTTCTGAACAACCTCTGTTGCTATCTTTTCTAAAAAATCTGCTCTGCTGCTATCTTTAAAAAATTCTGCAAACCCGTCTCTTTTTTTTTTTTTAATTCTGCTAAAAAAAAACAATACCCGTCCACAGGGCCGTCCTCAGGGATAAAATTCTGCAAACCCTTTTTTTTTTTTTTAAATTCTGCCAAAAAAACAGTACCTGGATTACAACGCAGTCCACAGGGCCGTCCTCAGGGAGTCAGCTCCACAGGGATTCTTCAAACCTCACAACGTTGTCCAACCGTCCTCAGGAATTCTATCTTCAGCGTAAACCTCACAACGCTGTCCAACCGTCCTCAGGAATTCTGGCCGTCCTCAGGGATTCAGCAGCCTCACAACGATGCACAGCAGACACAGCAGCGATCTCTCGCGCACAGCAGACACAGCAGCGATCTCTCACGCACAGCAGCAATCTACAGCTTCAATGCATAGCCGCAATCTCAGCAATAATCAACAGCTTCACTGCAGCAGAATTCTTCACGCCGTCCACAGCAGCATTCTTCACGCACAGGAGTTCGTCCAGGCTCTGATACCACTTATTGAAATAAGAGCAGAGAAAGAAAGAATAGCAAGAACAAAATGAGAGAAGACCAAGAAGATAGAAACTGAATGTGTATCTGATTTTATTGAATAATGAGTTTTCATTACATGGCATTCGATATATTATGTGAATAGCTACCGTTACACACAACTAAACTACCTGTTACATAACTAAAAACTAAATTGGTTACAAAAAACTGTTTGACTTTGTTAGTTTAACCAAGTTCGTTGTCAAACCAACATCCATAACCAATTGGACCCCAGAGTTATATAGTTCGCCCAGAATGATTGGTTGATCAATTGATATACTATTTGGAGGCAATGTTGTTTTATATCATTATTTTTAGTACTATCCCAATTCAAATCTAAGTCTCCCTGTACCAAGTGTCCCTCAGCAAAATTGGGATAAAGTTAGATGGCGTTCTTTTTGCTTTACTTGAAAGGAAGAATAATAATAATGTAACCACACAATACTAGTCGTAGGCAGGGGCAAGGTGGGCCGCGCTACATGAAAGAACAAGTGAGAGGGGAGAAGGTCCCCATTCTAGAGGCATAAGGTCAAGCGGACGATGAATTACCTACCTCACAAACCCACCAAATATACCCTACCTCGCAATAGATAGACTATTGACCCGTTACTACGAACCGGCAGCAAGGACGAACTGCTCTACAAACCCTGAGAACCAAACTAAGCCAAAAGATCATGATTTGTAATGTTCCCTTTATGAAAAAACCCTTTCCAATTTTTGAGTTTTAATCGGTTTTCTCAGTGAGGCATTTTATCAAACATTTGGAAGTCACACTGATGTAGTTGTTTCCATCATATATTTAATTCAGAATTAACATACACAAAATCATGTAGACAATCAAGAGTTCACAACAACAATATGAATGACATTCTTTACTTCAGCAATATATATAACTCAATAATATAGATATCAATCCCAAATTACAGTGCTCAGAAAGTATGGAACTTGGTTTTGGTTAAAGCCATACAAGTAACAAATTCACAGACCCCTTCTGTGGCGTTTGTATGCATTACTCCATTTCAATTTGCATCGATAACTCTTAGGCATAACCCTGCAACAAGGGATTTCATTGTTTACCACGCCAATTTGAGAATAACGCCTTAAAATCACTCCAAAGGAAGAAATATCACTTTGTGGCACTCTAGATCAGTTTAACTGCTTGACAACAAACTTAGTCTTCAAACAATGAAGCTTCAATTTGACCACTGAAAGAAAGCTTGCATTCAGCCTTGACAAGGATCAGGTCTGCTCATGAACTCAGCCTCCCTGGAATGAGAATTTGATTCCCTTTTTTAAAACTGATATTAAACTCCTAAAAATCCCAAGAATAATCTCATTCCTCCCTTCTAGAATATTAAGCTTCAGATCTGGGTCGTCCTGTCGGGGAGTGTGTGTCTTCTTGAGGATTAAATAAGCATTCTATATCAAAAGAATTCGACCCTTGTACTTAGCATGTCAATGGAAATAAATAATCATTAGATTGGCCTCCCTTATTACTCTATGAGGGACTAGAATAACTTCTTGACAACCCACTCTCCTAGCTATGCAAATATAGAGAGAAATACCCCAACTCGACCTCTAAAATTATCACAATTTTCTATTACGATTTGAACTCCAAGTGATGGATGAAATCTTGGCCTCCACTCTTGCTAATTCAACCTTAAGATAGACCAACTCATTCGCTACTTTCTCTGCTTCATATTTAAAGTAAATTTGACTTTCCCTTGGACAAACTCAAACTTGAAGAAATATGATTCACCTACCCCTGCAATCCACCAAGGTGCTAAAGAAAGTCCAAATTTTCACAATTAGATTTTCAATAATGAACAAGTAAATCAATCCGACTAGGGTTTTCAATTTGTCAATGAGATAGATAGAATAGAATCCCTAGCCATTGAGCCCCACCCTCCTTTTATAATTTCCATTTGAGCCTCCCAAGCTTCTAGATTTTCCCCTTTTTAATATTATTTTATTGGTGGGGCCATTCTCCACTAAGTGATTTTTGCTGCCATTTTAATAAAATAATATTTTCCGCCCTTTCCAAATAAAATAATATTTTGCTACCATTTTCTCATAAAATAATATTTTCCCTCTTTTATCAAAATTGGGCAAATTCCTTGGTAACTTTTGCACTCAAAATTAGGGACATTACAGTCCTCCCCTCCAAAAATTGTTTGTCCTCAAGCAATCCATCCTTGTATTCTCGGGTCCCAAATATGCCTGAAAAAGGTTTTGTCATATATTTGATGTACACACCTGGGACCAACTTCACTGTTATCACTTGACCCTAATATTTTTATATCTTGCACGCTCATTTTTAGAAGAGGTGCCCCAAGCTACCAAACAATTTTTGAGATGTCATGAAATTGGTTGAAATGTCCTACAAGGTTGTTCAATGTTGTTATCTTATTGGCAGCATCCTTGTTGACATTATGAGAAATACTAGAAGTCCATTTCTCTTACCGCCCTTTTTGAACTGCAACTCCTTTAAATTCCTTGTTGCCATCAAATATTATATTATTAGGGATCATACCACCATGGAGGAAGTAATACAATGTTGACACATCTTTCCTGCAAGTTTTTATCCATAGATTCCATACTTCTTTACTGTAATCAATAAACACAGTATGATTGTTAGCCACAACTCCCAATGTTTCATTAAGCATAAGATTTGAAAAATATTTTTGAATTTCCTCAATTGTAACACCGTGATCTAATAAGCCTATAGGAGGAGCGTTATAGTCCTTGGGCCAGTTCTGTTGAGATGGAATTAGGAACTTGTCCAGGCTTATATAATATAAACCACCATCCAAATCACTTCCTGAACACTTATCTGGATGAGACCCTTCACCTTGTTGCAGGAAAAATATGTAATCGACCATATGATGAAGCTTGAGAGTGTTCATAGCATACATGTTTTGTACATCACCTGGGTGAAGGCACAATTTTTTGGCCACAACTATTTTTCCTTGAGCTTTGTTAATTCCAGAGCTCTGGTGGTTTTGAGTAAAAGAAAAATACCCTGAATCATGGAATCTATTATTTCCTGGTGTGCAAGAAACTTGAATGAGCATCTCTCTTTGCTTCAATGCTTTACTATCATCAAGGCACCCCATCAAGCTTCGTCCCCTTGGAGCAAATATATGTGTCTTTTGTCTTAGTTCTGGTAATTTAGACGTTGCATGAAGTATCATTGATAGACATGGCCCCAAATTTGATGAGTAGCCACAAGGAAGCATACTTATATGGGCATTGTGAGTAATACCCACAGTCATGGCTTGCAGGATTGCAAGGGTTTTGCCTCTGTTGGCCAAAACCTTGTTACTTAAGCATGTTCCCAATAAAGAGAAAAATTCTAAAAATTGATCCATGCACTGATTGCATTCAAGTGATGCACCATCTCCAAATAGATGAATGATTTTTAGTGATTCTATTTGGAATTGATCACTGAAGGCATGAAGCAAGCTAGGATCTAAAGTAGAGATGCTTGATAAATTTCAATAATATATTTCCCCAACTCCTGCATGAAACTCTTGGGATAATTGGGAAGCGGCTTAACCTGGATGTTTTGTGTTGCAATCTGGATACTCTTTGTGACTAAAGCACCATCTTTATCCACTAGTGCTCCGTTATTGATATATAATTTTCCTTTGTGATGTAACCATACCATAAAAGCTTAAAAATAATGCATTCAATAAGTCTAACATGAAAAACTTCAATAGAGCGTAACCCATCTTTGACATACCTTGATGCATTGTTTACAATCCACATAAATCATTCTTTCATGGCTCTAAAAAGAGAAACTCGATTAGCCGGTGGATTAAGACACATAGAATTCCCTTCCCAAAGGCCTCGAAAGAAATCAATAAAGAATTGTTCTGTCGAAATTGTACTAGGAGGAATAGAGCCTAACATAGGCAGCAGGTAGGGATATGACACTTGTTTTGACCCATAGCAACCAGGTCTAAGAAAACACCATACTCGAGGGTAATATGACTTTCTGAAGAGGAGCAACCCTCCAAGCTTCCAGAAACTTTCCTGTAAAGAACAACAACATATTCCACATAGAAGAATGACAAGTTAGATGATTTTCTTAAAAACAGACTGATTATTTTAATATTTTTTAAGTGGGGGTAAAAGCTAACGCCTCCCATAAGTTGGAAAAACCTTTTTCTTATTGCCCAGATTTTGCAAATCATGAAATCAACAATTTCTCACACATGCATTATCCTATGCGTTCGGCCTTGATGATCTATCAGTATTTAACACTGAGTGTGATAGTGAAAAATACATTAATTTCATTACAGTCATGTTCCAGGGTACCAGTGAAATATAGACAAAAAACTTTGTGGCAGATATTCACCTTGAGAACGAAATGGGTCTCTTTGAGGAAATCGATGAATATGTTGTATTGGTGAATGAAGAAGAGAATGGTGACAAATAAAAACTTTATTTGATGACAATTGTCGGCAAGGAACAAGCAAAATAATGCTTCCCTGATGGAATGCATTTTGAAGACATGATCTATGCTATGTGTCCCTACACTTGGTCCACATAAGAGAGAGAGGATGACCTCTAACAAAGATGAGGGCATCTAGTGTAGTGGCCCTCAAGAAGATATTAACTAGGACGATGGTGTCAAAATTGGATCTTGAATGGAATAGAAATCAAATGCATATGGATCCACAACCCAACCCAATGACCATACTCTTTCACTTGGTAAAAATTGAATGATATCTTTGGGATATGGAAGATGGAGAGATCAATCACATAACAACCTCAATCAATAGGCATATTGAAATAGAGGTCTCCTCTTGTTTCACCAATGACACTTTCCAGCTTTCAAACCTAAAAAATTCATGCCCTTGATATATGACTTCTAATCTTTGTGATCTGGGCGATAACATTATGAATAATTTGATGCATACAAAAGGATCTAATTCCATGATGAATCACTACCCTCAGAAACAAATGGCCCTTAGTTTTATAAAAATCAGAGGGGATGATGTTTTCATTAGTTTTCCTGACCACATGTACCTGGATGTAGAAAAATAGATGATGAGAGAAACGGCATGCTCTTTTATTTTCACTGAGGTGCATATATTGGATCAGTTCATCATGTATTATCAAATTAATAAAGAAACATCGATCTATTGGTGGCATAAGCATCCAATGGAAAATGTTGTGGAGGAATGTTGTTGACAGATAACTCTAGGATATAAAAGATGGAGAGATCGATCAGGTAACAACCTCAATTAGTAGGTGTTAGCTCTGCTATCACTTCTAACATTTTAAGGACAAATGTAGGCCTGATTGGGTGGTTGATGATCAAAAAAGGGGTCGCTGCAGTTGATTTTCCTTCCCTCCTTCATTTTCTTTACAACTCTATGACTCCCGCTACCCTCATGTTCCCATCCTCCTTTATTCTTCTACGCCCCTTAACCCGTCATTCCTATTTCTTCTATAATCCTTCATAAACCCCGTATAAGTCCTTTTCCTTCGGACCCCGGGTGCAAAGATAACTCATGAGACTGTGGTCATGTAACCCCTCGGTGCTAAGCTCTTAACCCTTTATAGTTGTGTGCATACGAAAAAGTGTTATCGTCGTGGCTGTCACTGTCACATCAATCCAAAACACGCTCTTTTAAACCTGGGCTATCCGATCCTCCACCTCATGATCCGACGACATACGCCGCTTCCTCTCCCATAATCCACACACATGATAGCCCGCGGGGAAACCGGTTTCCCGCCGGACCTACCATCCATGCGTCTCAATATTATTGCATCATGCACCCTCTATACGTTTACCCCCATTGCCCGTAAGCGGTGCGGGGAAACCGCTTACCGCTCACCCGTACATTCCCCGCCCGTTAGCGTCCGCACACCTTTCTCGTGCGATGACCGTTGGATTCGCTACTCCCTGATCTGACAGCTCTTGTTTGTATCCACCCATTTTCTCCGATAGCTCCCTCCGGTTCAATCTTCGCCGTCCATATGCAGGATCTGATAGTTGTTGTTTATCCCCGTCCCGCCTATACATCCTCCATGTTGTTTGCGTGCTGCTGACCTATATCATTCATCCGAAGCATGAAGCGATCACTCACCAAATACTCTGCGCAGTTAATACTTCACCCATTGCATTCAACACATTGTACACCTAAAGGACGAGAAGGACATCCTTGAGCAAACAAACACGGCATTGCACCGGTTCGTGAAGTACAACAGAGTACCAGAAAGGCCGATTTTGTTCATTAAAACACACAGTTTGCAGCAGAGACCCATATCTGATTGTAAATGTGGTTGGTGGTCCATTATGACCCCTCCACGCATAGCATAGCAGAGCAATTTTGTAAACAAACTCCATATATACCCAGAAAGAAGAGCTGTTGAGGGTTGATGAATGTTATTTTGATGTAAAGTTCAACTTTTGGAGACTGTAACTACTATGATACCTGCAACTTCTGGTCTTCATTTTCAGCTAATGCAAGCTTTTTTTTCTGTTAATTGCTCATTTTCCACTTCTTCTTTGTTCCAGGCTATGCCTGTTATGCATTTTTGATGTGCTCTTGATGTTTAGCATTAGAGGGGCTGTCATCCCACCTCTGTGTTAGAATCTAGTAGGTATTATTGAATATGTATGTAGGTTTCTGTTGTTTTAATGCCAGAGAGTTGTCATCCTGTCTATGCATTAGGAAATAGATTTGCAGACCTTTTAACTGGTTGCAGTTGGCCATCACAGGGTCCTATGCATCTACTAGTGTGATCAGTATTCTCCATCATCACATTTTCCATAAACTGTGAGTAATTTTTGGTCTAAAGCCTTGTAGTCTGGGGGTGTTCACCCATGTCTGGGGTTAAGCATAGTAAAAGTGGTTATTTGGTTTGAATATGCATCATTCCTTCCATTCATCCACCATTTTCCAACATTGTTGTTGAGTTTGTAATGTTCCCGAGCATCTCTGATATACAACCTAGGAAAGTTTCTTGGGGTGATAACATTAATTGGCGTCATTGCCGGGGAGAGGAGATTGAAGCTCAGCTTCCCTGGGATAACGACACAGTTCCAAGCTTTGATGATAAACAAGGTTTGGACACATAATCTGGTTGTAATCATCTATCTGGTGACTCCACTGGAGGAAGACCAACCTTTAGCGACTCCACATTGAAGTTCTAGCTCAATTTATGAGACATACTCAAAGAAATCCTCATAAATCACCAGCTGAACCAGTGCCTGACCCTGAGAGGACTGTCAAATCGAGGAAAGCATCACAGAAAGGGGCATCAGGATCAGGTAAGCCCAAGAAATCTTATTTGTCTCTGCATGAGGAGTTTTTAGTTGAAAATTCACAATTTGAAGACTTAGAGCCTAGTGCTGCTAGTGAACAAATACCTGCAGAGATTAATAAAGCCCCTTGTTCATATAGTTCCCCTTTGAATCTTAGTCCAAAGAAAGCTTCCCATCCAGTCCAAAACATCCCTTTGTCTCTGCCATCCATCACATTACTTCCTACCATTCAATCTGCCAGTGTTCTTCCACATATCCCAATCATGGCAGGCCAACAAGCACCCACGAAGATAGAAAGAATTTTTGCTACTAGATATGGACCCTTGGTCTTTCCTATTCCTTTGAGTCCTATGCCTGTGGGAGAATATAGAAATATGTGCCTAAATTCACTAGCACAGAGGGAGTAACAGCAGAAGAACACCTAGAAGGTTTTTACAGTTATGCTGATAACTTAGATATAAGTGAAAATGATGTGTGGATGAGAATTTTTGTCTAGAGCCTTGATGGAGAGGCTAGGAAGTGGTTTAGAGAATTACCCCAGAGATCTATAACAGATATTGAAGCATTAGATGATGCATTTTTTAAGCACTGGGGAGATAAAAAGGACTTGTTGTATTACCATACTAAGTTTGGTAACCTGAAGAGGGAAAATGGGGAATCATTGCCTGATTTTAATAAAAGATTCAACCGTATGTATAGTAAGATACCAGCAGAGGTAAAGCCTACCCACACCTCTGCCAAACTCACTTATGCCAATTCTTTTGACTCTGATTTCTGCCTATTGTTGAGAGAAAGGAGATGTGCTACACTGGTTGATATGCAGGATGCAACACTAGAGGTGGAATCCAATATTATGGTTGCAGAAAAGCTCAAAGGTCAAGCTGACAGAAGGAGGTAGAGAGGTCAGGCTTCTACTTCCTCTGCATCATCTTCAAAGCCTAAATTAGATAAAATGACTAAGATGATAGAGTCATTGGCTGCTGAAATTTCTAAGCTGAAGGTTGAACAGAATTCAGGGAAAAAAAGGCAGCAGAATACATTTGCTCCAAGAAATCCAAATCCATTCAGAAGAGTAAATGAGTAGTTGCAAATAATGCAAAGGAGTGAAGAATCAAAAGAAGAAAAGAGAGTTAAAGCTCCTTTCCAAAATGCAGTCATGGAGGAGGAACAAATTGAAGATGAGGATGAAATTCATTGCATGGAAGATAAAGGCAGTGCTGCCTTTCTGACATTGGCTGCTTATGACGAATCTTTGCTGCAGGAACAAAATAGTTAGGAGTGGGACAGAGAGTCTATTCTACAAACTGGTGAACAGCAAAGGTATAACCTGAGGTCGAATGCAAAAAATGTCAAGAAGAATGCTGCCCAAAGAGCTGCTATCCAAACAGAATCACAGAATATCAGGCAGAGAAGACCAGCAGCTGACCCAATCATCCTCAAAGCACCAGTTCAAGAGGTAAGACGTTCTGATAAGTTTCCTTCCTCTTTCAGCCTTGAGTCAGAAGTTTAGAAATTGAAAATATTTGTGCCCCTGACAGAGTTGGTGAAGAGTGAAGTATTTAGAAAGCCTATACTTGAAGCTCTTGAGCTAGAAACCACATAAACCTCCACTGACTCTGTCAATTTGCAAGATGACAAGCCTGCCATTGTGCCTAGCCCCATGATGGAACCTGTTGATAATAATTCTCCATCTTTCTATGTCTCCTTGACCATTCATGACAAAATCCTCCACAATTGCCTGCTAGACATAGGGGCCAGCCACAATCTAATGCCTAAAGTTGTCATGGAAGAATTAGGCCTTGATATCACCAGACCCTATCATGATTTATTTTCTTTTGATTAAAGGAAAGTGAAATGTCTGGGATTGATTAAAGATCTGGCCATTACCCTAACTCAACTGCCCATGAAGAGTATGATGATGGATATTGTGGTAGCAGATGTCCTTCCCAAGTTTGGCATGCTGATGTCCAGAGGGTGGATTAAGAGACTAGGTGGGACATTATAGAATGATCTATCTTATGCCACTATCCTAGTGTTTGGAGGAGAAAGCAGGAGATTGTATAGAGAAGCACAGTTGGCATATATCATCAGTGATGAGAAGAATCCTACAAATCATCCCATATATGCAGTGGAAACTAATTTTGGAGCATGTATTCTCCAAATAGAAGAATCTCAGAAGGCCTCATTGCAGATCAGGAAACCAACAGTTCAGGCTCAGGAAGAGCAAGGAGGTCGAGTTTGGTAGATGTTCTTTGATGGAGCATGTTCCAGGGAGACTGCAAGAGCAGGGGTGGTGCTGATATCTCTAGAGAAAGAAAGCACACAGCTGTCTTTTAAGCTGGCTTTTCAAGTCACAAACAATATAGCAGAATATGAAACACTGCTATTGGGCCTTAATGCAGTAAAAGATAGAGGAATCAGGAATCTGAAGGTGTTTGGAGATGCTGATTTGATTATTCAGCAAGTAAATAAAACATTCCAGGCAAAGCACCCAAGGCTAAAAGCATACAGAGATGAGGTATGGAGAATCAGAGACTCTTTTGATTATTTCTGTATTTCATATATCCCTAGAGCCAAAAATCAGTTTGTTGATTCCCTTGCTGTGTCTGCTAGTCTATTTGTCCCTCCCATGCCTCCCAGACTAGTTTATGAAGTCCAAATGAAATACAGACCATCCTTGCCTGATAATGTCCACCATTGGAAATTTTTTGAAGATGATGATGAATTAAATAGGTTTCTGTAAGTCATTGATGAATTTTCTGAAATGGAAATTGACCAAGAGAATGAAACCTTGCAAGAAAAACCCCAGTCCCAGCTTAGAAATAAAATTCGCAAAAATATAATTGTCCAACTTCCTAGTAATCATATTCCAAAGGGTCTAATTCCTCTAGAAAGATTGTTTGACCAAAATTATGTGCCTTACAAGGCTGCCCAAAAAGAAGACCAATCTGCAGTCTGTAAGCATGATATAGGAAGTCCTGGTCAGCCTAGATACATACATTTTTCCACTCATCTATCTGTTAACCAAAGTGTTGAATACTGCAAATTAATGAAGAAATTTGCTGATGTGTTTGCCTGGGAGTATAGTGATCTGAAAACATATGATAAAAAGATTATTCAGCATAAAATCCCTTTAGAGAAAGACACCATTCCTTTCAAACAGAAGATGAGACCAATAAATCCGATGCTTGTTCCTCTGATTGAAAAAGAAATTAAAAAATTGTTGGCTGCCAAGTTTATAGTTCCTCTTCGATATTCCAAATGGGTAGCCAATCTAGTAGTGATGAGGAAGAAAAGTGGTGAAATCAGACTGTGTGTTGATTTCCGAAACTTAAACAAATGTTCTAAGAAAGACAACTATCCCCTACCGAAGATGGAGCATTTGTTGTAGAAGGTCTCAGGAGCCAAAGTAATGTCTTTCTTGGATGGATTTTCAGGTTTTAATCAGATTACTGTGCATCCAAATGATCAAGAGAAGACTGCATTTACCACTCCTTGGGGCACTTTTATGTATGACAAAATGCCTTTTGGATTGATGAATGTTGGAGCCACCTTTCAGAGAGCTATGGATATAGCATTTGTGGGAGAGAAGGATAAATTTGTCCTTATCTACCTTGATGACATAACAGTTTACTCCAGCAGCCATCAAGATCATTTGCAGCATTTGAAAAAAGTGTTTTTGAAGTGTAGAAGGTTTGGGATTTCAGTCAATCCTAAAAGATCACAATTTGCTTTAGAAGAAGGAAAGTTGTTAGGACATGTTGTTTCTGCTGCAGGTGTTCAAATTGATCCAGAAAGAGTCAAAGCAATATAGGCTTTGTCTGTCCCGAGATCAAAGAAGGATATTAAGTCCTTTCTGGGCAAGATTAACTTTGTAAGGAGGTTTATCCCAAATTTTGCTGAATATGTGAAGCACATTACCTCCATGTTGAAGAAAGGGGCATAAATCAAATGGACTGATACAGCAAAACGATCTTTTAAGTCCATTAAGAAATCTATCATGGAGGCTCCCACTTTAATAAGTCCAGATTACAGCAAGGAGTTCCATATATTCTCATTTGCCTCTGAAGACACCATTGCAGCAGTTTTATTGTAGGTAGATGAAGAAGGTTCAAAACATCCAGTAGCATTTTTCAGCAAGAACTTGAGGGATGCTGAACTGAGGTATGAAATTATTGAAAAACAAGCATATTCTCTTATCAAATCCTTGAGAGCTTTCAGAGTTTATATATTGCATTCAAAGATAATTGCATATGTACCCTTTGCTGCAATAAAATATGTTTTAACATAGCCTAATGCTGATGCAAGAAGCGCTAAATGGATTGCAAAGATGATAGAATTTAATATAGAACTGAAGCCCACCAAGTTGGTCAGAGGTTAGGGTCTTGCCAAGTTATTAGCTAAAGATAATTGCAGATCATTGGATATTGATTTCCTGAGCACAATTGCAGAAAATGGTCAGGCAAGTGAAAAAGACGAAGTAGCTAAACCAGACAGAGAGAAATCAGTGGCCGAGAATCTAGCTTCTTGTAATTGGTATGCTGCAATAATTAGTTTCTTGTTGAAGCTAGAGATCCCTTCAAGTTTAAGCAAAAGTCAAGCCAGGACTATAAAGCTTAGGGCAGCTAAATATTGCATTAATCAAAATTTTCTCTACTGGAGGGATCCATCTGGAGTGCTTTTAAGGTGTCTGGATGAAGAGCAGTCAACAGAAGTTATGCAGCAGTTTCATTCCAGTGCGTGTGGAGGGCACCATTACTGGAAGACTACAACCCATAAAATTCTCAGAGCTGGGTACTATTGGCCCACTTTATTTTCTGATGTATTTTTTTTGTTAAATCTTGTGACAGGTGCCAAAGATTTGAAGGAAAACATCAGTTGAAGTCACTGCCCTTAAAACCAGTACACGCAAAAGGTCCTTTTCAGCAGTGGGGCTTGGATTTCATTGGAGAAATCAATCCTCATTCCAGTGGCCAACATAGATGGGTATTAGTAGCCACTGATTATTTCACCAAGTGGATTGAAGAAATCCCTACCAGGAAGGATGATCATAATGTGGTCATGAAGTTTTTGACAGAGAACATCTTCAGCAGATTTGGTTGTCCACATAAATTAGTCACAGACAATGCAGCAGCCTTCAGGGCAAAAGAATTGGTGGATATGTGTGATTGAATGGGTATTAAACTGGTTCATTCCACCTCATACTATCCTCAAGGTAATGGTCTAGCAAAATCCTCTAATAAAAGCCTGATAAGAATAATTAAGAAGTTGTTAGAGGACCACAAAAAGAATTGGAATTCAAAGCTCAAGTATGCGTTGTGGGCTAACAAAGTGACCATTAAGAAATCTACAGGGAATTCTCCTTTCAACTGGTATATGGCACTAAGGCTATATTCCCAATTCAGCTAATTCTCCCTGTGGCAAAATTCCTTCAAACAGAACAGAATGAAGAAGAAGACATGGCGAAAAGGATCACTGATTTAGCGGAGGTACTTCAGATTAGAGAACAGCTGGGTGAAAAGGCTGCAGCACATTAGAGAAAGATCAAGGAAGCCTTTGACAAGAAGGCAAAAACAGATAATTTTAAGGTTGGTGACTTGGTTTTGAATTGGGATGTATTAAAAGAAAAGAAAGGCAATCATAGGAAGTTTGATGCTTTCTGGACAAGCCCTTTTATTATTTCACAGATTTAAGGGAACAACACCTTCATACTGAAAAGTATGGGAGGAGAAGCAGTTTTTGATGGCCCAGTCAATGGGCGTTTTCTGAAAAGTTATGTGGTTTAAGGTCTTTGGCCTTAAAGGTTGCAAATATTTTGTTTATCAGTTTTGTGTAGGCAAAGTAGACTCCATGCCCAATGGAACACTAGGAATTTTGGCTAATTTGTTTTCAATTGGAAAGGCAATGGTCTGCAGGTTCTTGAGACCTCACAGGGAGGATCTCATCCCCAAAAGAAGCCAGTGTTAGCTCTGCTATTACTTCTAACATTTTAAGGACAAATGCAAGCCTGCTTGGGTGTTTGATGATCAAAAAAGGGGTCATAACAGTTGATTTTCCTTCCCTCCTTCATTTTCTTTACAACTCTATGACTCCCGCTACCCTCGTTTTCCCCTCCTCCTTTATTCTTCTACGCCCCTTAACCCATTATTCCTATTTCTTCTATAATCCTTCATAAACCCTGTATAAGTCCTTTTCCTTCGGACCCCGAGCGCAAAGATAACTCATGAGACTGTGGTCATGTAACCCCCCGGTGCTAAGCTCTTAACCCTTTATAGCTACACGCATATGAAAAAGTGTTATCACTGTGGTTGTCCCTATCACATCAATCCAAAACACGCACTTTTAAACCTGGGCCATCTGATCCTCCACCTCATGATCCAATGACATACGCTACTTCCGCTCTCGTAATCCGCATGCATAATAGCCCGCAGGGAAAGCGGTTTCCCGCCAGACCTACCAGCGACGCATCTCAATCTTATTGCATCACGCCCCCTCTATAAATTTACCGCCATTGCCTGCAAGCGGCGCGAGGAAACCGCTTACCGCTCACCCGTACATTCCCCGCCCATTAGCGTCCACACACCTCTCTTGTGCGATGACCGTTGGATCCGCTGCTCCCTGATCTGATGGCTCTTGTTTGTATCCACCTATTTTCTCCAATAGCTCCCTCCAGTTCAATCTTCATCGTCCATCTGCAGAATCTGACGGCTGTTGTTTATCCCCGTCCTGCCTATACATCCTCCATCTTGTTTGCGTGCCACTGACCTATATCATTCACCCGAAGCATGAAGCGATCGCTCACCAAATAGTCTGCGTAGTTAATACTTCACCCACTGCATTCAACACATTGTACGCCCGAAGGACGAGAAGGATAGCCTTGAGCAGACAAACACGGAATTGCACTGGTTCGTGAAGTACAACAGAGTACCAGAAAGGCCGATTTTGTTCATCAAAACACACAGTTTGCAGCAGAGACCCATATCTGATTGTAAATGTGGTTGGTGGTCCATTATGACCCCTCCACGCATAGCATAGCAGAGCAATTTTGTAAAAAAACTCCATATATACCCAGAAAGAAGAGGTGTTGAGGGTTTATGAATGTTATTTTGATGTAAAGTTCAACTTCTAGAGACTGTAACTACTGTGATACTTGCGGCTTCTGGTCTTCATTTTCAGCTAATGCAAGCTTCTTTTGTTGTTAATTGCTCACTTTCCACTTCTTCTTTGTTCCAGGTTGTGCCTGTTATGCATTTTTTATGTGCTCTTGATGTTTAGCATTAGAGGGGTTGTCATCCCACCTCTGTGTTAGAATCTAGTAGGTATTATTGAATATGTATGCAGGTTTATGCTGTTTTAATGCCAGAGAGCTGTCATCCTATCTATGCATTAGGAAATAGATTTGCAGACCTTTTAACTGGTTGCAACCGGCCATCACAGGGTCTTGTCCATCTGCTGGTGTGATCAGTATTCTCCATCATCACATTTTCCTTAAATTGTGAGTAATTGGTGGTCTAAAACCTTGCAGTCTGGGGGTGTTCACCCATGTCTGGGGTTAAGCATAGTAGAAGTGGTTATCTGGCTTGAATATGCATCACTCCTTCCATTCATCCACCAGCATTGTTGTTGAGTTTGTAATGTTCCCGAGCATCTCTGATATACAACCTCAGAGAGTTTCTTGGGGTGATAATAGTAGGCATATTGAAACAAAGGTATCCTCTTGTTTCACCAATTACACTTTCCAGATTTCAAACCTAGAAAATCCTTGCCATGGATTTGTTACTTATAATCTATGCAATCAGGGTGATAACATTATGATTAATTTGATGCATATGAAAGAATATAATTCCATGATGAATCACTACATTGAGAAACCAATGGCCCCTATTTTTAGAGCAATCATAGGGGATGGTGTTTTCTTTAGTTTTCCTGACCACATGTGCCTAGATGCAGAAAAAACAATGATGAGAGAAAGGGCTTGCTCTTGTATTTTCACCTAGGTGCATGCAGTTGATTAGGTCATCATCTAGTATCACATTAATAAATCAACATTGATTGGATGGTGGCATAAGAATATAATGGAAAATGTTGTGGAGGTAAACACAACCACCCATTCTTGTGGCCCTCATTCATGATTAGTCACGTAGAGGTGAAAATGAGGTGTTAGCTATATCTAAATCAAATACAAGTGGATTTATACACCAAGCCCAAAATGATGTTGACAATTTAGATATTGGACAGAAACACTCATTCAAACCTGTAATTGATGACATTGTTTCTACAGACCAATCTTTCCCTAGGGAAATAGTTCAAATATGTGAAGAAAGGTTTATATGGAATACAATTTATATAAATTTGAGCAAGAATGTTGAGATAATAAATGGTCTCCTCTTTTCTAGATCTTCGTGGAAACCTATGAAAAAACTTGAGGATACCTAGGGCACTATGGTATATCCTTGGTTTCAACTTTAGTCTTCAACACACTTCTTTTTCTGAGTTTGGCACAACATTATATATACTTATACGACAACATAGTTGCATATCTACTTGGGATAAATTATTAGTATACTAGATAAATCCTCAAGATAGAGTTGGAAGCAAAGCAGGGAAATATTTTGTGGTTTTATTAACATAGCCCAATGCAAGGGTGGACCAACAAATCTTGTATCATTTCATGTCAACATTTGACATAATAGAATATGTTTTTGATTGGTAGATACACATGCTTATTCACAACAAAGTAGTGACGAAAATTCCAACTTTCAACCATCCATATTTTGACATCTCATTGTTTCAGTTGCTAATTATGAAGTGCATACAAAAGGCAAAGTGGATTGATGAAGTATTTAAGTGGTTGCAATGGCTACCTAACTTCACCTAGCAGCTTAATAGAGCACCAATAGTGGTTTTCTCAATCTATTGGTACTCTCTTATGAGTTTGGTAGAAAAAAACTAGGAATTAGATGGGTTTCAACATATATCCAAGAGGATAAACCTTTTACACTGTAATATGAACCTTTAAAAATATATATAGAAAAATCTAGTCATATTCCTATTTAACCTAAGCTCATAAAGTTCCTATTTAACCTATTCTAACCCTCCAATTGAGTCAAAGGTTACATTAGTATCATCTATATTTATAACATAACAAGCTATCACAACATGTAAGAGAAAGGAATCACAATCCAAAAACCATAGTGCACAATTAAATGACTAATTTGTATTATTGTAGTACTTTTAAGTAGTCGTATTTTTGTTCCTAAACTAAATTAGTCATTCACGTTAGCCATTTTTAGTCACATTATTTATTATCTAGTTGTATATTTTAATCCGAGACTAAATTAGTTGTTTATGTTAGTCGTTTTTAGTTGGGTCACTTAAGATTACTCATTTCTGGTAGTATTTAACTTGGAAAAATTGTGGTGACTAACGTTTTTAGTCACCTGGTCACTAATTTCATCATTTTCTACTAGTGTATGTTTTCGACCAACTGGGAGGCGGGGATGGGAGCAGCTTGAGCGGCAGAATGAGGTAAATAGGTATTATATATATATATAAACTTTACTTTTCTTTTTTTAATATATGTACTTTTATTTTTATTTTAAATTTAGGGGTTATTAAACAAATTTGAGGGAGATATGCCCCCTCACAAAAGGGGATGCCTAGAAACATCATTTTTGGGTAGATGAGTCCCCTACACTAGAGAAGTGTTTCCCCCTACATCTCCCCAAAAGGAGGACGTGGGGAAAAATTTCCCTTAGTGTCCCCCATCTCAAGTGGGTGAGGTTTGTGCACCCCACCCTAGAGGATGCATCCTCATGGAACACACACACAACGTGGTAATCAAAATAATAACTAATATAATATTATAATGCTAAAATATAAGAAATATTTTTACAATTTTCAAAACTATATAATTTTGTAAAACTCATAATTTTATTAATAGATTAAAGTGACAATTCATTAATTTATATTTTGACTTTCACAATTTTATTCTTATCTTAATGTCATATAATTACACTTTAAATGATACACTCACACACACATATATGTTTGTAAATATATACACATAGACAAAACATGTGTACACACACATATCTATGTGTGTGGCGCACATACATAAATAAACATATATATCATACATACATGTATACATAGATATATCTATGTGTTACGTGTATGTACATACATGCACACACATGGGTTTGTTGTGTGCACACGCACATATGTGTATGTACATGTGTTTGTACAAACACATATATGTGTGTATGCACACACAAAACATATATATGTGTGTGCATGTGTGTACACACACACACACACACACACACACACATATATATGTATGACACTAATATATATGAATAAAAGTGTCAAATGCAATGTGTAAATTAATGAATTGTATGGTTCTCATCCTTTCCTTCTTCAGCTGAAGTCAAGGTATAGTCAGTTGATTTAAGGCAGACCAATCTTCTTCTAATGACTGGCATTAATAACTAACTTCCTCCTTCTCAAGAAATCTCCTTCCCCTAGCTGTGAAATTTGTGTCCTAATATCTCTGTCAATTTAATTTTAACAAAAATGCCTACATTATTTACAACAGAGGAATTTTCCAAGGGTTGTCGCAGCACCAAAATTAGGTAAACATGTAAGTAGGTAGGTTATATATATATATATATATATATATATATATATATATATATATATATATATATATATATATATATATATATATATATATATATATATATAGATATAAAGTTTTAATTTTATTTATGTTTTTGTTCTTTTGTTTTTTTAACATATGTACTTTTTTATTTTTTTTAAGGGTTATTAGACAAATTTGAGGGGTACTTGCCCCCCTCAAAAGGGGATGCCTAGAAACACCTTTTTTGGGGAGACACATCCCCCACACTCTGGGAAATTTTTCCCCCTATGTCTCCATGTGTCTCCTCAAAAGGGGGATGCGGGGAAACATTTCCCTAGGCATCCCATTGTCCCATGTGGGTGAGGTGTGTGTACCCCACCCTCAGGGACACATCAAATAATTTCAAGAAAGAATGTGATTTTTTGTTATTTAAATTACATTTTTGAATGCATAAATGGATTCAGTAACCTGAAAAACCTCTTGGGACACTTGAATACTACATATTAAACAAATTAAACTCAAGTTTTTAAAAATATGTGCCGAATTTTGCTTAAAATTAACTAGAAAAAATGCCTTGAAATAGGTCATTTCGTCTATAAGTTAGATTGCACCTATTTTAATATTATCATAATTAAAATAATAAATTTTAAAATATTATAATACTATAATATATGAAATATTTTTATAATTTTCAAAACTATATAATTTTGTAAAGCTCATATTATTCATTAGTATGGATTTAATTTATGTGTTTATATGGACAAAATTAATAAACCCTGACTTTAGAATGGGAAGTCAACCTTTAAATGACTCTCCAATTTTTGGATATTCTATTATATTATATATATATATATATATATATATATATATATATATATAGATATGAAACGAATGGAGATTTTTATATTAGTAACATACATAATAAAAATTAATAATAAAATAAAATAAATTAGAATTATTTGAAGCATGATACAATTCATTAATTTACATTTTGACTTCCACAATTTTATTTCTATCTTAATATCATACAGTCACACTTTACAAGACAGGCGCACAAGCATGTATGCAACTATACACACATAAATAAGACATGTGTACACACACATATATGTGTGACACATACATACATACATACATACATAGATATATCATACATACATACATACAGAAATATATTGTGTTATGTGTATGTGTGTACATACAGGGTCACACACATCACACACATATATGTGTGTAGGAACACATATATGTGTGCGTGTGCATGTACACACATACAAGTACACACATATATATTACACTAAGATATATGAATAAAAATGTCCAAGTCAAGGTGTAAAATAATGAATTCTATTACAATTTAGTTTAATTTAATTTAGTCTACTATATATTTTCATTCCTTATTTTTATAATTAAATTTTATATTATTAATACAAAAATATCCTTGAATTTATTTATTTGCCTAAACAAAATAAAGGTATATATATTTATATTTTATAATATATATAATATAATATAATTGAAATATTTATTTGAAATAGATATTTTTTTTATTTTAAATAAATATTTTAATTATATTATATATGTGTAAATGTGTATTTGTATCTATATAAAAATACATGTACACATACATAAATATAGATACATGTATATGTATATATGTATATGTGTGTATACATACGCATAGCTTGTACATACACATTTATCTTTGTGTAAGTGTGTATGTATTTACACACATATAGATAAATTTATAAATAGATATAAATATATATTTATATGTGTTACAAACACATATATACATATACATGTCTTTATATTTTTTATGTGTATGTGTGTATGGGCTCATAGATACATGTATGTATGTACGTATGTATCTTTGTGTGTAATAAACACATGCATGTTTTTGTGTGTACACAAATAGATATATATATATATATATATATATATATATATATAAATATATAAATATGTGTGTGTGTGTGTGTATACACACACATAAATATAAATGTGTGTATGTGGAATATGTATCTATGTGTGTATATAACTATATTCGTACACACACACAAATACAATTATAAATACATATATATTTCAATACAAACACACACACACACACATATATAGACACACATATACACATATATCTTTGTGTGTAGATCTATATATATATTTATATTTTTGTGTATATATATATATATTTTTACAAATTTAGATATATATACGCATACACACACAAACATATAATACACACACAATTTTATTATATAATATATGTATGTGTGTATGCACATACACACACATATATTTGTGTATATGTGTGTATACACTCATAGAGATGTATGTGTGTCTATATTTGTAGTTATATATACATACATACACATAAATACATATATAAATACTTATAGATACATTTATAAGTATATATGTTTTTTTGTACACACACAGAGAATATGTACATATGTCTATATGTGTGTATGCACTCACAAATATGTGTGTATGCATAAATATATATATATATATATATATATATATATATATATATACGCACACACATATACACACATATGTGTATACACAGACACATAGACTTACACAAATATATATATTAAATAACTATTATATACACATACATATATATGCATAAATGTACAGACATGTATATGTATATATGTATCTATGTGTAACACATACACATATATGTATGTTTGAGTGTTAAAGTGTATATATACTCACACAAATAAATATATACATATTCATAGAGATACTTATATGCATATACATGTGAGTTATTCCTTGTTTATTATAAGTAACATTAATATTTTTAATATAAAAATATACCTTCATTTTATTTACTTACTTAAATAAAATAAATCAATATATATAATCCATTTTATTTTAAAAATATTTTAAAATAAATAATAGAATATAAAGAAAGCCAATAGTCATTCAAAGTTCGCCACTTCCCATTAAGCCATTAATAATAAAGATAGGGTTTATTAGTTTGGGCCATATAAACATAGAAATTATATCCCCACTAAAAATGATGTGTGTTTTACAAAATCATATAGATTTGAAAACTGTTTATATATATATATATATATATATATAGTGATGTAATGTTTTAAAATATTTTTAAAAAATAATTATTTTGATTATCACATTATAATAAAAATAATATGTGTGTAATATATTGGTTGCTATGTTCATATATACATAGGTGCATATATACATATACATATTTGTTTGTGTATATATGTACATATCTTATTGATATATATGTACACACATAAATATGTGTGTAAATATAGACAAACACAAATAGATACATGTATATATATACACAAATTATATATCTACACACATACACATATGTGTGTATGCACCCACATATACAAATATGCATATACATATACATATATATGTATCTATATATGTGTATGCATGTGTACAGACACATACTTATACTTATATATGTTTGTGTGTACAAACACAGATATACATACATATATGTTTGTGTAAATGGAAATATATATTAGTTTATTTTATTTACATAAATAAATAAAATGGATATTTTTATATTACATCAAATTTACTTCTAGTACATAAGGAATATAAATGGATGAGACACTAAATTAAATTAATTCAAATTGAAGTAAGAGACAATTCATTGATTTACATCTTAACATTAACAATTTAAATATACAAGTGTGTGTGCATGTGCGTATATGTATTTACATATGTATATATGTATCTATTTGTGTATATATATGTGCACGCTTACACACACATACACATATAGAGACACCCACAAATACATATATACATATATTTACATATACATGCAGACACATGTGTGTGTATGTGTATAAACACATGCATCCCCCCTGCCTGTGTGTGATTGTGTGACACTTGGGAATAAAATTGTCAAAGTCAAGTTGTAAATTAATGAATATTCTCATAGTGTAGTTTAATTTAGTCTATTATTCACTTTTATTTCTTATTCATTATAAGTAAAATGTATTTTATTAATATAAAGTATCCTTTAATTTTATCTATTTCCCTAAGTAAAATAAAATATTATATATTTCGATTTTATGTTAAATATAGTTTTAAATGAATAAAAGAAAATCAACAAATTTTAGAGTCATTCAAAGTTTGAGACTGCCCATTGAGCCATTAATATTAAAGGTAGGGTTCATTAATTTCAGACACATGTATATATATGTATATCTTTGTGTATACACACACATGCATCTATGTGTGTGTATGTGTTTATATGTTTGTATATGTTGTCTCAATGTCTTTGATGGGGATGGACTAAGAGTAGCACTAGCTACACTACTACCTTACGTTTCATTCATTGTGATGAGATCTTGCCAATCACACTTTAAAGTTGACTTGCTATTTGGGGATCATATTCACTATCACTAGTAATGGCATGGTGGCTACTATCATCATCACTCATATTGTTGGGTTTAATTTTATCAACAACTCTCTTTTTTCTAGTGGCAAAGGTTTTTTTATTAAATTTTAGCTTTTAGTTTTACATGGTTCTAACATGGAAAATGTTGAGTTTTAGGATCTAGCTACTAGGATTGAAATTTTAGAAATGAAAGAATTAGAAAATAATAACCTTGAAACAACAAGCAATAAATTGGAAAAAATAACTTGCCTCTCAATTCTCTTGAGCCGTCAAGGGGCAGAGGTAGAGGTTAAGCTCATTGTGTAGTGTCGAGTTATCAAGAGGAGTAATAGTCGATACATAGCTAAATTACTAAATTATAATGTTGTAATTCGATGACGTTGGAGGAGTACATAGGTAAATTACAATGTATGTAAGTCATCGATTGCAGAGAGGAGTAAGTTGGGAGAACTGTAAGTTGAGAGGAGTAAATCGAGACTCCATAGTTATAATTCAAGAGCATTGTGTTGTCGATCGGAAAGGAGGATGAGAGAAGAGCATATCAAGCAGTGGAATGAGGTAAATAGGTAAGTCTTTGACCATGAAGAGAGTAAGTCGAAAGCAATTATAAGTTGGGACTCAAGAGTTGTAAGTCCAGAGAACTATGTTGTCGATAAGCTGGGAGGCAGGGAGGGGAATGGATTGATTGGTTGTAACATTCACTCCCATCCCACTTGGATTCTTGAGGCCATGAGAGGTGTTACTTATATTTGACTTAACCTTCATAGTCATGTCATGGAAATGGGGTCACAAAATTTCTCCTTTTCTAACTACTTTAAAACTAAAAAATAGTATCATCATGTGTTAGGCTTGTTGAGACCTTTCCAACAATATAAGTTTTACCATAATCTGACTTACAGATCAAGAGTTATGTCCATTATAAGTTTGGCCCATTAAATCCTGCCACCTTATTAGGGTCTGCCACGTGGCACTTATGTGTTTCCCATGAGGTCACTCCCCCACTCTTAGATGGGTTCATGTGGAATATTGGAATCACAAGTAGATTACTCAAGGTCAAGCCCCATTGCCACAAACAACAAACTACCTTACGAGTCTAATGCTCGACCCCCAACCTAGCGAACTCTTGACTCACCTAGGCCCTGACCAACTTGGATTTGAACTTCACCTAAACACCACTTCTTGGATGAATCACCTCACTACCAACTTGGCTAACTCCCGACTCAAGCTTGGATCTGTTTAAGCGAAGTTCTGGACTTATAATTTTCTTTGTGAAGTTATTTCAGGCTACATAAACCTACATTTTCACATTTGATTCACAGTTACAAGACTTTGTATCATCCTCTATGAGTTCATGGATCGAAAATCCAAGATCATACAAACCTCATCCAACTTGTCTTAAACATGAAAACTTCATTATTTTTCACCTATCTATCAAACTTGTTGAGATAGAAAGTTAATTCTTATTCTCTAGACTTCAGTGAACTATTACCAAAATCTCAGACCATTGCATTTACCCATTAAAATACATATATATCATGAAAATGAATGTCAACTTGTGAATGTAAACCACAAGGTTACAGGGAAGCTTAATAAGCTCCTAGTTCACTTATATGTAGTTGTAAAACTAAGTTCATTCATTTCTTATAGCTCAATACAAATAGAGAATATGAATATAAACAATAGCATTAAATTCCCAAGAACCATGTTTATTCGTTACAGCTAAATATACATAGAGCATAGAATATAAATAACAACAATACTTTCCACAAGGACATATTCTTTGATTCAATGAAATAACATCACAAGAATAGTGTTGACACCTAATCTTTGGGATTAAGTAAATCCACGTAAATATTGTAAATATAAAATAAGGAGAATTAGAAGATGAAGAGACATTGGGAGATGAAACCCAAGACTCTCTCCCTCCATGTATATATCTATAATCAATCTTAATGCAAGAGCACAATTTGATTTGAGGAGTTACCTCCTGGCCTAACATGGTATCAGATCCAGACTCGCTTTGGCTTCCTTTCTACCTGTGTAACTCCCTTCTGCCTCTGTTTTGAATATTTTGCAAACTGACAACTATGGCCCGTGGTTCAAAAAAAAATTCTCCACTCCCCCATTCTCTGCTTACCACCTTTTGAATATTGGAGCATTGTCACCCTCTAATGATTAGCATAGAATAGCAACAGAACTTTGGATTGGAACAAGGAATCAGAACTTAACTTCGGGAATTCGCACCTTACTAACAAATAGCATGGATTTGCAGCAGAACCTCACTTTTATTGGTCTCTAAACTATTGAATAATGTTGCAAAGGGTCCCTCAACCACTAAAAAGTGATTTTGATATCAATATCGGTTCCTCAACTGGCCTTGTCATGATACTAGTAGAGCCAGTTTTTCAGAATCCTAAGGTGTTCCATCACATACAGGGAGTTTTCCAAAACCACCATCGAGAAACATCACATTTTGAATTTAATTTTTTGTTGTGAATTTGTTGCTGGAAACACTATCAGAATTGTTGGAGTTGTTTGATGCAAACGACCTTCTTTCCCACAGCTCTGCCTCTATTCATCTTGAATTCTTATTTATTGCCTCAATTCATGAAATGTTTTGTTGTGAGTGGAAGGACTATCGATTTATGGATTTACAATGTTAGTGCAAGCGTTGTTCCTGGAGGTTTGTGTTGCGTGGAGGACTAAGATGCCATAATTTTAAATATCGTTCGCTATATTGCTTCAAAATCTTGTATTTGGACCAAATGGTATGTTGACTGAATTTCTTGATACTTCTTTTTTAAATACTGGTCATATATTGAATGGCAAAGGTGTGAAATTATTATATGGTGAATGTATTGGTTGGTATATAGTGTGGATGTGCATTATTACATATTGGATGGTTGATATATGATACATGATCGTGTGCTCTTCCTTTGAAGATGGTATGCTCCTTTATGTGTTGAGTTTTTAAAAAGGCCATATTTTATATGGATAATATAGGTGATGATGTTTTGGATACATAGCCACTAAATTTTATTACAAATACAAAATTAAAAAATTGTACAACCACTGAAATGTTTTGAGGCTAAAACCATTTTTTTATGATGCATTCACTCATATCTATTGTGGGAGTGGTTCTCACTGTAAAGGAAAACTACCTTGAGTAGTCCCAAAAGATAAAACACACTCTCATTTTCAATGAGTTGTGGAAAGGAGCCTGTGAAGGTGTAGGATACAATGCACATGAAAAGACCACTTCATACAAGGAGCTTTCCATTTGGGGAAACAAGAAAAGTAAGGCCTATGCCTTGGTTGCAACATCAGTAAATGAAGAGGTGAGTTACCATATTTCTCCATTTTCAGAATCTTTTGAAGCCCTAAATAATTTAAAGGAATTGTATGACTCACACTCTAAACTTGAAGTTATTCAATTAATGATTAAGTTGTTCAGTCTTGAATTGAAAAAAGATGACCCTCTTGCCTTAGCATCAGAAGTAAGATCCATTATTCATGATATAAAATCCACTGGTGTTAAGATAGATATTCATCTCATAGCTTATGTCAAGACACTATATCCCACTTATTCACATTATCTTGAGTCATTGCAAGAAAGTGGAAACCTTAAGGAGACTACCTTTGACTCCCTTGAGAAGAATTTTGTTGAGAGAGATAAGGCCTTTAGGAACAACATAACTCCTCATTCTACTGAAGAAATTGTATGCCTTACACAAAAGGAGAAGAATCTTGCATAAGATTCTTCTAGAGGAAGAGGTGGCTGAAGAGGAAGAGGAAGGATGATTTTTAGAGGCAAGGGGGGCAGACAGTTCCAAGGAGAAAATTTTGATCTTAATTGCATGCGATGCAATAGAGTTGAACATGATGCATCCACATGTAAGTTTCCTTGGGACTGAATTTATCAGGAAAGAGATGAAGTGAAACGTAAAACAACTGACAAAGGGAAAGATAAGGCACTCGAATCCACTCATTATGTTGTGGCACATTGCAATATTGGAGTAATTAAAGACTTGTTCAATGCTTCACTGGCTTCATGGAAAGATGATTGTTGCTTGATTTAGGATAAACTTGCCACATGACTTTCAGGAGATATTTATTTGAATAATTCAATGATAATGTTGGTGGAGCATTATACTTTGTAGACAAGTCAAAACTCAAGCCATCATATCTTGGCACCATCAGGCTCAAACTGCCTGATCTTCCAGAATTTTTTCTACATATTATTCTGTACCTCTCGGAGCTAAGGAGAAATTTGTTGTATTTGGTCCACATCCTCTAGCAAGTAAACTCTATTCATATATTGGATGGCAAGTTTAAGGTTATAAAATCATTAGATCACTCACTTGTCATGACAGGGATAGAAGAAGAAATACTTTTGAAGATGCAAGGTACCTTTACTCATGCACAAAACTTTTCATACAGTTCTCACTATGATTAAGGTACATTTCCATCAATTTTTTTATGGCATGCTAGATTTGGACACTTGAACTATGATAGCCTTCATTTTTTGAATAAAAATGGTGTTATTGGTTTTCCTATAATTCCTAGGACACTTAGGCAATGTGATGCTTGTATCTTAGGAAAGAACAGCAAATAGTTTTTTCATGATTCTCATTCCAGAGCACATAGAAAACTTGAACTCATTCATTCTGATTTATGTGGTCCAATGCTTGTTCCTTTTGTAAATGGTAATAAATATATGATATTTATTGATGACTACACTAGAATGTGTTGGTTTATTTATCGAAGAACAAATCTGATTTTTTTGAAACATTCATGAACTTTTATGCATGGATTGAAAATGATGCACAATATCATATTGGCTCTATTCGCACTGATAATGGAAAAGAGTACACTTAAAATGAATTTGAAAACTATCTTCGCTAGCATGGGATCAAACATGAAACAATAGTGCCTTATAATCCCGAACAAAACAAAGTAGCTGAAAGAATGAACAAGACAATCTTAAATATGGTATGTTCCATGATGTTTTTATAGAATTTTAAATTGTTGGATTGATGCAGTTTTATGTGTCGTGTATATAAAGAATAGGTGTCCATCTAATGTTATCAAAAACAAAACTCCCTATGAAATGTGGTATGGCCATATTCCTTCGGTGAGGCATATCACAATTTTTGGTTCCACCTATTATGCCTTGATACCTACAGAACAAAGAAACAATCTCGATGCAATGATTCACAAATTTATCTTCTTGGGGGTAGCCAAATATCTCCAAAGCATACCATATCTATGATGAAGTGAAAAAGAAGTTTATAATATCTAGATATGTGATATTTTTTTAGTCTTCCAAGACTGACAATGTTGTTAAGCGACAGCTTAATCGCTTGGATAGATTTGTACATGCAAAATATTTTGAATAATTTGATAATGAGATTCAACATCTTGAAGGGGGGATTCCTATGCTAGATCAATCTGTGGAATATTCTTCTGAAGAACTCTCTCCCCCACAAGAATCTCCAGATACTAATGATACTTTGAGTGATGTGATTGAAAAAATGTGGACACTAAATATTGATTTAGCCCCATCTCAATCAGCCGAGCAACCTGGGCCATCTCAGAAAGGTCCTCCAAAATGGCTGACAAAGACACTTGAACATGTTCATCTTGATGAGGTTGGAAAGACAAGAACAAGAAGCTCAACCAGAAAAAAAGGAGGTGATGTAGATGTTTATGATTCACCTATTGATATGGATTTTTCTTATGATTGTGAACTGAATTTTTATATATATTTTGAACCAACTTCCTTCAAAGAAGTCGCTTCTCATGATGAATGGAAAGAAGTGATGCAGAAATAATATGACTCGCTGATAAAGAATGGCACCTAGAAGCTAGTTGATCCTGCATTTGGAACTAAACTGATAGGTTGCAAGTGGGTCTACAAGAAAAAGTATAAATGTGATGGCACACTTGACAAACACAAATCCAATCATGTGGCAAAATATTTTGCACAAAAGGATTTTTTCGATTATGAGGATAATTTTTCCCCCACAAAAAAATGTGCTACCATCCAGACACTCTTTACCTTGGCAGCATAGAATGGTTTGAAATTCCATCAAATGGATGTAAAAATTGCTTTCTTAATTGGAGATCTGAAAGTGAATGTTTTTATGTCCAAACCTAAAGGATTTTTTGTGAAGGGTTAGGAACATAAAGTATGCAAGCTTGTAAAATCCTTGTATGGCCTCAAGCAAGCTCTTTGAACCTAGTACGAGAAGTTAACTGAGCATATTCTAAAACTCAACTTCAAACATTATGATCTTGATGATGCAACTTTGTTTGTCAAGAAAGTTGGAAAAACAATTGTATACCTTGTGGTGTATGTAGATGATCTCTTGATGATAGGGAATAATGAGAGTTATATTTCATCCATAAATAAGGAATTGAGGAAAGGTTTTGAAATGATAGACTTGGGCTATGTTCACTACTATCTTGGCATTGAAGTAACTCAACATTGAAGTTTATATTCCTCTCTCATAAGAAGTACTTTGGATATTTGTTGAACAGGTTTGGCATGACTCAGTGAAATCCTTTAACCACTCCAATGGAATAGAATTTAAAGCTCACATCCTCTAAAGGAATATAATTTGAGTATGCAACAAAGTATAGACATCTTGTAGGAAGTTTCAACTACTTGACTACTACCAGACCAAACATTTCATTTGTTGTTGGAATCCTCTCCAATTTTATGAAAAATCCTTGTGATGGACATTGGTCTGCTAAAAAAGGAGTTCTAAAGTACTTGAAAGGAACTCAAGACTTTGGAATTAAGTATACACAGATGGGCAACTTCATTTTCATTGGATACTCTGATTCAGACTTTGAAGGAGATAAAGAAATTGGGGGATCTATTTCAGGTTATGTTATGAGTCTTGGATCAAGATTTATTTCGAGGAGATAATGCAACAGATTCCACAACTAAGGCAGAATATGTGGCAGCAGGTGAAGCAACAAAGGAAATTGTGTGGCTTGGGAAAAGTTTGGAAGATTTGCAGGAGAAACAAGTGCATTCAACTCCTCTCATGATTGAGAACACTTCTACAATAAATTTGGCCAAGAACCCAAAGTTCCATGATCGAACAAAGCACATCAATATAAAATACCATCTAATTTGACATCATGTTGAGGCTAATAAAATCCACCTACACCATTGTTCCACAAATGAGAAGATTGCAGACATCTTCACCAAAGAACTTGGAAGAGAAAAGTTTGAAAGATTTATAATGATGCTTGGACTCACCACTCCCTTCAAATTAAAGGGGGGAATGTTGACACATAATATTTGGGATTAGGTAAATCCATGTAAATATTGTAAATACAAATAAGGAGAATTATAATATGAAGAAACACTGGGAGATGAAACCTAAGAGTCTCTCCCTCCATGTATATATCTATGATCAATCTTAATGCAAGAGCACAATTTGATTTGAGGAGTTAGGCCTGACCAATAGAAAACAATATCAAACACTTACCTTATAAGGAAGTTTGGCAACTGAGGTTGGGACTTGAACTCTCCACCCAACCTTAGATTGGCCTGCATTGTAACCTTTCTTATAGCCAATCACCCCTTAGCCAAATTTCAAAGCTTGAGGAAAACTGCTCAAAGGAATAAAACCAATGCTACTAGTTGAAACAATGAGTCTAGAGGTACACCACCTCCACCAACCTGCTAATCAAGAATTCAAGTTCAAATAGTGAATCCAGAGGCTACACCACCTCCACCCACCAACTATTTAGGAAGTCAAAATAAATTGAAAAGGGACTTATTTCTCTCAGGTGTTCTCAACAGTTCTTCATTGTTGCACCATAGGGACTTTAACTTGGTCAGCATCAACATAGGGGTTTTTGCAAGAATAAAGAGTCTTAGCTTGGTTCAACGAGAGGAGTTCCATTTTAGCAGGAATGGGTTCATCAGTTGGATAAGTTATTGTACGATCATAGAGACCACCTCTCTAGGTAGTTCATTAGTGAGTGAAAGAAACAAGGTTATCAACCCCATGGCTATGCCTGGTGGTTCATCAACCCCGTAGATACTTGTGCATCTCTCTCCTAACTAGTAAGTTCATCAATCCAACAAGCTTCCCGGTAGTTTCATTATCCATAAGGAAAATCATTGCTCTATGATTCTTAAGAAGCAAGCCCTCTGGGGTTCCTCAGAAAAGCTACCACTAGAGCGATCTCCCTCCTTTTTGAATTATCTCTACATCTTATTTTCTTGTCCCTCCTCTCATGAATCATTTCACCCACTTGAAGACTTAATCCCCTGTGATCCTTCATATAAATCCATGAAAAATTCCCTGCTTCATTCAAAACTTGTCTTCATGGCCTCCCACTACTATAGGTGCAACCGTATACCATTTATGTGGTCATGCACCTTACCAGTGAAACCACCCTACTAGCACGGTCCACCATAATTTAATTTTCATCCTCTTTCCCTTACATTTTTTTCCAATAGAGGTATGGTTCTTGTCCTTTCTTTCTCATTTAAGGAACACCATTCAACTTCCCATGACTAGAATTAATAACCAATTTCCTCCAACTTCTCAAGAAATCGGCCTCCCCAAGCTCTGAAATACATGTCCTAATATCTCAACTAGTTTAATTTTAACAAAAATTTCTACATTATTTACAACTGAGGAATTTTCAAGGGGTTTTCAAAAATCCCACCCCTTTGGAAGAACATTTTCCTCGGTGTTCTATACCCAAACACATTTACAATTATGCTTTAAACCAAGCATAAAACTATTAGTAGCTTTATATACACATCTTTGTACAATCATTTACAAACTTATTTACATTTTCTTAACCAGCAAACAAAAATGGATATGTTGCCTACATATGATCATCCATCTCCCATGTAGCTTCATCAGGCCCCAAGTACCTCCAATGCACTTTGAATTACTCAATTACTCGACTCTGGAGCATGATCTACCTTTGGTCCATGACACATAAATGGTCTGGATGGAACTCTCCCTCTGGTTCTACCTGTAACATCGACCAATAAATAACATGATTAGCATCCTATACATAATTTTTGAGTAAACAAACATGAAATACATTATGAACTTTTAACACAAATAGGCTATCATATAGGCCACTAGCCCTATCCTTATGAGCACTTAAAAAGGCCCACAAAAACATGGTTCCATCTTGGCACATGACCTAATTTTTAGAGATATTCTCTTGGGTCTCAGTCGTAAGTAGACATGATCTCCCACTTTGTTGGGAACAGGTCCCCCTGGGGGTCATTTTTGGGGTTAAAAACCCAAGTTTTGGGGCAGAAGGCCCAAATTTTGTGTAAATAATGTAAAGTCTCCACATTTTGTGGTTGCGGAGTGCGAAGATATCTAAATTCAAAGAGGCTTTTTCGTACTTAGTCTAGATAGGTTGTGTCGGTTTTGGAGATCTGCCCTTGGTCCGTGGACCATGGGATTGTATAAAAAGGAGAGGCTTAAAGTGTCTAAAGCAGTTCAGTAATGACGAGTCATTGATGTAATAGGTTTGTGAGAGCTAAGAGTGAGAGTCTTAGTGGGGAAAGAGACTCTGTAGCTGAGTGCACAGAGGCCTAGGGTAGAAGTCCACAGCTGAGTACGCGAACCCCTGCCGCTGTGTGCGCAGGGCGGTTAGAGTCTGTATTGGAAATATGAATCATCAATAAAGAGAAGTGTTTTGAACTTACTGTGTACTTTCCATTTGTGTAAGCGTTATTTTACTTCTATTATAAATGTTGTGATTATGCTATGTTGAATGTTGGGTTTAAGATAAGATGTTAAGTTGATGCGCGAAAATATATGTTTCCATATGTTACATGAACGCAAGTCATAATTTATGTTTACGCGAGGATAATATTAATTGCATGGAAAAGATTGGCTAATACTTAAGATAATTTTGGGAACAAGACAATAACCTAGTTACAGAGGTGCGTAAGTGCCTGAATCATCATCTAGGGTTGCCTAAAGGATAGACGAATACCTTCGTGGAGGTTCTGAAAGAAGGAACAAGAAGTACATCGATAAGCCCTAAAGGCTTATTGATCTACGTGAATACAGGGTCAAGGTGTAAGATTACATCACAACTATCTCAAGGTGTGGAAACTTGGTTCTTGCATCCTCCCATACTGCTTCTAATGAGACTTCAGTCCGTGCTCCGCGAATTGATGCCGAAAGGGCCAGTAGTGTAGGGATTTGCTTGGCTGCCTAACGCTGAACCTGGGTCAGGGCCCATCAAGCCAAAAAATGGTTTCGTTGCTGGGACTGAGATCTGCATAACGAGATGTGTGATTTCATATAATTGGAATCCAACTAAGAAAGAGATCGAAAACTAGCTGGATAGAAAGATCCATGAATTCATGGCACAAGAGAACAAGAATCCATGATTGACGAAAGAATAATGGTTGGATAGATATCTGTATATAGAAATACACAAAATCTTCTTATGTTCCTTCCCAATCGATTTATACTAGTGGATCGCAAAGTTGGCAGATGACCAAAGAAGGTGGAGGCTTGACAATTTGATTGTTTGGAAACTAGAGTTAGTAAGGAGATCGGAAGCCTCTGAAGATATGATCTCCCACTATCGACTGTCTTGACCGCATCATAGGAGGATTTGTGATAGATTTCGCGGTCGATACTTCTGTCAATTATAGCGAAGCAGAGTATCACTTCTTCAAAGGATAGTGAGGTAAGTATTTGAAGTCACTAAATACTTGGATTAAGATGCTCTTGTGTGAAAATTGGGTCATGCAGTTACCTTGATGTTTGGAGCTACGTGAAGCAGAAATTATTTCAGGGATGGAGGAAGAAAAGGTCCTGAGTATAGCCCATTGATCGAACCTCCTTTGAGTGATGACGAAGGAGCAGCGGAGTCTTCTCCACTGAGCATTGTTTAGCTAATAAGACAATGGTTCCCACGAATACCTACACCATCTCCATCCTCGTCCCATCCATCCACACTGCCTTCATCCTCACCCCCACCTCTCACCCATCGCCCACACCACCCCCACCTCCACCTCTGTTCAACATGGCGAACTCCGTAAAGCTACTTGTATTCAAGGGCGTAGGAAATGAAGATCCAAACCAGTTTTGGCTCATCGCGAAGGCTGTATGAGGAGATTAGGGTATAATGGATGACCAAACGAAGAAAGCCACATTGTTTAGTGCTTTATAGGACTGCGCACTAATGTGGTACATTAAGTACAGTACTGATAACCCAGCATTTGCGTTGGTAGATATCTAGGCTGCGTTGAATAGATAATTCAGTAGACCTAAGTCTCAAGCACAGTCGATTGTGGGATTCAAGGAGATCATGATGAAGCCGGGTGAGATGCCCTGGGATTTGGATCAAAGATTGAAGTGTATGATCCATGAAGCCAACATGAACTTAACTAATGGGTAGCACTGTGAATGGTTCGTGGCCTCACTCCTGCCCCACCTAAGGGTTGCGCTATCACAATAGAAGATTGGGACCCAGGCAGAAGCTCTGGAAATAGTGATGAGACTGCATGAGACACCAATGTAGGATGCTAATCTGGGGGTTTAGCAGATTCATGCGCAGTTGCAAAACCTTTGTCATGAAATGAAAAGTTTGAAGAAGGACATAACAGCTCAGCCAGAGGCACACAAAGAATTTTGGTGCCTAAAATGTAAAGGTCAGGGGCATGACAAGGATCACTGCCCAGTCTTCACGAAATATGTTGCAGCATGGGGACCAATGCCTCTACAGTCGGAGGCTGCGACAGGGACAAGTGCAAGGCCCACACTATGGTGCACTATATGCTAGGTGGCTAGGAAACATGCGACCAACAATTTCCATTTGCTGCAGAAATTCGTACAGACACCACAATAACTCTTTTGTAATTTCTATCAATCAATAGGTCATGATGAGTGCAATTGTTGTAGTTACGAATTAATGATGGACATGACACTTGCATACAGGTTGCAGGGAGAAACATGGCCTCTAGACCAAGGCAATGGAGGAACGCGAGGTGAGTATTAGGGATGTGGTCGAGGCCGAGGTGGAGGAGGGACTGGTAGAGGTCGAGGATAGCTGATTTGTTACAATTGTGGAGGCCTGGGACACTACATGAGGAACTGTCTGAATCCAACGCGGCTGTCATGCCGCTACTGTACTCAGTTTGACCATGTGACTAAGGATTGCCCAATATTGTTGGCTAAGATTTGAGAAAAGGGGGCGCAGCCTCCACAGCCGACATAGAACCTCCAGATGATGAGGGCTGAGCCTCGCGAGGAATACCCTAAGGTAAAAATTATGCTTTGAAGTGGAACTACGACTGGGAAGGATAAAGGCAAGCAGCCTATAGAAGGCGAGTGGGTCTGCAAAGCACCTGAAGGAGGTTGGGTTTGATTTGGAGCACACAAAAGAAAAATTTATGGAAGCAAAGCTGAGGCTTCTACCTTAGGAAGTTAGGAGAAACTAGTTGAAGAAATGGACCCATCCATGATTACCACATTCTTATAGGCTTGCATGAAACTACTCCATGATAGTAAGGTTGTAAAGGGCTTGCAGGAACTGATCAATCAGTGCGCTGGCAAGGATGGTGCTACTGGCGAACCATGCATGGTCAGAAAGCTTGGCAAGCATAAGGTAAGGATCGAGTGTGAGATGAGACTCACCACGTAGATAGGGGAATACAAAATGCACCAAGTTATCCTGGATCTAGGTACCAACGCAAATTTTTTACCAAATAAAACATGGGAAAGAATGGGGAGACCTACGCTCCAGTGGTCTCCGATCCAGTTAACGATGGAAAATCAACAAAAAATTATCTAGATTGAGAAGTTGCCAGGGGTAATAGTTGAAATCGAAGGCGCAAGTGCACTAGCATATTTTGAGGTAATAGAGATTGTGGATGACAACAATCCCTACCCTGTGCTCCTCGAAATTGATTGGGCCAAAAACATGATGGGGTAATCAACCTTGTTGGCTTGTTGGGGCCTGACCCAGGTTCAAAGGTGATTTAGCCATACAAATCCCAATACGACTGACCCTTTCGGTAACAGTCCGCGGAGCGCGGACCAAGGTCTCACCCGAAGTAGTATGGGAGGGTGCTAGAACCAAGTTTCTGCACCCTATAGATGTCTAATGGGTTCAAGTGGTCCACGGTTCAACCCTATACGCATGTTGCTACGCGCACTTACCCGTACCTTGCAGCCTGTGATGCTGCCTTCGCGCAACCCTACTTGGGGACCAAACAGTGTTATTATCCAAGTCCTTACTAGTAATCCAATATTAGTTGACTAACTTAGCTTACTTGCATGTGTAAAGTATACTTAGCAATATAAATCATTCATACAAGTGCGTGCAGTAAATAAACAGTACATTAGCAATTGATATAACCATTTAATAACTCAAGAACAAATACACAGAATTTGGAATAAGCTTGTTTTATTATTCTCTTCTCCGATTACAGACTTGACTCCGCCCTGCGCACTCAGCTGCAAGGGTTCGCGCACTCAGCCACAGATTCTACTAGGCCTCTGTGCACTCAGCTGCAGAGCCTTTTCCTACTTTACGACCCAAGACACACTTCGCACTTTTACTTAATCTCTAAGACCCTTCATGCCCATCCTTTATTCCATCCCATTAGATATCTTTACAACTTAGAGCCTCGCTCTATTTATACAATCCCATGGTCCGCGAACCATGGTTAGGCTGACATTACATTCAAAACTTAGGGCGGATAGCCTATGACTCTATCATACATTTCACACTTTCAATTCGTGGAAGCTTTACAACGATATCAACTCAAAACTTGGGCTTTGAGCCCCAAAACATGTCGTGGGGGGATCCCTGCCCAACAGGCCTCCAACACAAACATCGTTACTCACCCTCAAGTCATTATATTGGCCCGACGATCTTTGTGTAGATTCCCTCCAACTGTTCTCGAATGGTACTGATGTCGGCAGCACACTGAGCTACTGCTTTCTAAACCTGCCGCATCCATTGTTCTGAGACCTCTATGTCTAGCGTGCTTCCCTGTATCTATGCATGCATCCCCTGTATGTATGCAATCTTTCCTTCGATCTTCACCATGATCATGAAGGCCTCATCAATCCATGGTTGAACGTGTGCTTTGAGAACTACTTCCTTATGGTGTGTTGCGTCCACCTGCTCCTTTAATGCCTTTGCTTGTTGCATCCTCGCAAGCCGCTGAGTGAGGACTACTGTCTGCGCAGTTCCTCTGACACAGTCATACTACTGCTGCAGTTTGCATGCCTCTATCTCCAGGCATTGGATGTTGGGGTCCTCCTGCAAAGTCATGAGGACCTCAAGTGCCTGTTCCAACATGCTGGTACAGTCGCGCACTGCACCTCCAATTTCATCCAACCCTGTTGTGATAGCACTAGCGGGTTGTTCTCTGATTTCCAGGGGAGTGGAAGGTTGCACCTTCAACCGCAGCTTGGTGATCTAGAGATTCAGCTCCAACTACACCTTTGTCGTCTTTTCCCTAGCCTCGTGGACTCCAGTTGTCAAATTATGGATCTGCACTTCTACCAGTAGATCTGCTGCGATGGCTAGTTTTGGGACGCGTCGGCAAGCGTCATCTACCGTTTGCACCAAATGTTGATTTTGCGACACCAATTCGTCGTGCTACAAGCTGAGGCATTCTATGTTTATCTTCTGCTCACCAAGAACTTGGATCACGTGGCTCTCCCTGGTGCGTAGCTCTGCCGTTATCCCATCTTGTAGCTGATACAGTGTTTCTTGCAGAAGGGCAGCTAAATTAATGCCAAGTCCTTTCAACATGCTAACTGAAAATCTATCGGTCACATTTGCTACAATTATGGCCCCTTCGGGCAATATTATCATATTGTCCATCTGTGCACGCAACATCTGGTCTGCTGCTTGTTGTACCTCTGAGATAGTAGTAGGTTAGTTACTAATGCTAGAGCATCTAAAATAATTGTTTTTGGGTTTTTGGTTTTAGTTTTGGAAGACCAATGAATGAAGACAGATTTAGAATTGAAATACTTAATCCTTTGGATAATATTAATATCTCAGCAAAGGCTACTATAAAGCTTTACATAGTGATATAGATCAAATAGTGGTGAGAAGAAGACAAAAAATAATATGATTGTCACAGTTTCTAGATTGTAAAACAGAACAATCATAAGTATGAAAACCTTCTAAACTACGTTCCAAAGATTCAAGGCAATATACTTAAGCTTACATAAGATGCTGATGATTTATTGATTAGAGGGGATTAGCTAAACAGACAGTTCATTAATCCATTCTCTTAATAGATGATCACTTCAGGAGCTTATACGAATAAATTGAGACACAATTATTCCTACATAGATGTTGAGCCTCAAACCTGCACTCATTTACCTATCCTCCCAACAGATTTTTCCTACTCACTTCTCTCTTTTGTCATCATTTCCTCCATCAACTTGTTCAATTCATTGCATTATATGTCTTTTTAACATGATTTTTTGACTGTGCTAATGATTGACTGTTGGTTTAGAATTTTGGTACAAGTGCTGCAATTCCACAGCTAATACAGCGTTTCCGCAGCCGATCATAGATTCCGCAGCCATTTTCTTGTTTGCTATGTTCCACGTGTCCTCCAAAGGAAAGGGCCACATGGGCAAGTTGGTATGACTATGTGCATGGTTCGTGTGCTATCAGCTAAGCCAACTCGTTCATATATACCCCCGGTCAACGCAGATGTAACCACGGTCAAACAGTGAGGTTTCAAACGGTGGCACGGCTCTATGTGAGCAGGTGAAGCACGTAACCACAGCTGGCATCTTCTTCGAGCCATGAAGACGGCAGGGGACAAGAATCTAACTGTGGATTTATCATCCACGATGACTGTTTCCTCAAACAATGCACGGTGTTGCTGCGTGTCTTTTGCACAGTTAATTCGTTAGCTGTTTGTTAGCTCAGTTTACGCAGAAGACAGTTTGTCTCTGCTGCTATAAATAAAGCGTTTGCATACGCTTAGTAGTTAGTCTTCAAGTTAGTTTTTGGCTGTAATCACTTTGTTTATAAAACTCTGTTTTAAAGACTGTTTTTTACAGCACTTTTTCACTGTATTTTGACATGCTGATTTAATATAAGAAGACTATTCCTGTTCATCTCTACGTAGCTGATCTTTAGCTGGTTGAGTGGATGGAGGGCCCCCATCTGCCACAACCTATGTACAGTAGCATTTAACTTTATTTTCCTGCCTTTCTTTGTTTTCATTTTCACATGTACAATAATGTATAGTTTGATTTCTGCAGTTTTTCATTTCTTTGAACATGTATAATAATGTGCAATTTGATTTCATGCCTTTACATTTCCAGCACTTTTCAGAACTGATCAGTTTGTTTATGCAGGTGTGTTAGGAGCCCGGGATAGTGTGTTTTTATTTCTTTTTATCACTGATGGTATTTGAAGTTGTCTTGTCTTAGCTGCTGATTTTTACCTTGCTTACTTAGTTTCATTGCTAGTTTACTTTATCAAGTTTTTGACAAGTTGCTTACTAACCTTTTGATGGTCTTCTCATCATAATTGACTAACCTTTATTGGACCAAAATATCATTGAGTGGCAGCTTGGTTTGATTAGCTTTTGGACTCATATTACTGATTCCTTCTTAACTATTTTTCACATGAACAATTTCAGCTAGAGGCAGAATGTTAAGGAAGAATGAAGTGTTATGATTTGTCATTTAAGTTTTGCAGTTAAAGTAGTGTTTTTCACTTTCCATTGAGTTAACATAGATGCTATTTTTGTTCTTATCAACAGCATAGATAGTGGACTAGTGCCATTAGTCACTTTGTTTAATGCTTTTCTTTCATTTGAAGTTTCAATTCCATTGCAAGTCACTTTTCAAGATTTCTCTTTAAAAAGTTCAAGAAGCATTTAGAAATCACCACATACACACACATTCACTCACTTGTTTATAACTTCATCACATCACATTAGGAAGATAAGTCAAACACAAACTAAAAACGACAAAAAGAACTAGGAAAGGCTGCTTAAGTATATATTGTACACTTCACTTCATCAGCTTACGAGCCCCGGGTTGACAATTTATGATAGCAATTTAGACAACACTAAATTGACTAAACAATAGATATCTCTATAAGTCATAAGCATATGAAGAAAAACATAATGATTGATAACTGGAAAAACTTACAAGATAACATAAATTGTGTAGAACCAAATTTAGAATCCTCTGCTTTGTATTAAGTTTCCAGAAATATTGAGTACATCAAGTGTCTAGAAAAGCTCCCTTCAAAGGTGCAACCAAGTTAAAAGTATAATGAACAGTCACTACTTAACAAGTAGTGAATAATAAACTTTGAACAATGAATCCTTAATAACTTGAGAAGAGAGTTATTTATACAATAATGAAACTAAGGAAATATCCTAAAACTGATTAAGATTTATTCTAGGAAAGGAAAGATCTTCATGCAAGAATATAGGGGAAGTTATTGAACTATTTCTTGCCATCCCTTTTATTCAAGTTGTGTTGGCTTTGTTGTTTGATATTTTTCCCCTTTAAGCTGCTTGATTGTTTATATCCTTTACGTTGGTTAATTCCTTCATTTGATCTTTCATCTGATACTCTTTAAACTCTGTGAATATCCTTTGACCCTACTGAGTAACCTTTACTGTGTTCATTTTTACCTTTACTATGTAATTCAGGATTTTCACTGTGTTTTTCAACAGTAAGATCTTCGTATTTTTCTTCAAACTGTATGCAGGCTTTTTTCTTTGTAAGCCTGGAAAAAAAGTTTTTGCTTGCAAAACACAGAAATTATTAAGAAAACATAGGTGACAGAGGAGGACATCAATGGCTTTATTGAGCTCGAAAGGATATTGGAAGGAGTCCAAAGTGTATCGGAAGGTAAAACAATGGATTTATTGGTCGCAGAGGCTTATGGAGGGTTTACTGTGAAAATAGGCGAAACAAAGGAAAATGGTGATTTTTTTGTTTAAACAGAAAAACAATTTACTTTTTGAAATATGGCGCAAAGTGAACAGTGGTCATTTTGTTGTTATGCGGGAGGTGGTTTTGGTTTTCACTGCACTGCTTATAAGGCGTGGGCAGTTTTGGGAGGGGTCACCCAATACAATCTAAGCTTGACACATAGCAAGGGGAGGTCAGTGGAATACTGCTTTTCGAGCGGGTAATGCTCAGATAGAGAGCCAACCTGAAATCACTGAGGGTCATTGGATTTGAATGTATTGGATCGGATAATGGTGGAGTGAAAGAGCAGCACAGAGGGGCCCAATGATTAATTATGGAGGCATGGGCTTTATTATGGGTTAAAGACTGAGATTAGCGGGGTTTTCTGGTTAAACAAAGGTTTAGGTTGGTTCTTCATTTAAAACATAAAAAACCTTTTAACAAAGGAATCGTTCGCAAAACATGGTATGGTGGAATTGAAATAATATGAACTAGGGCGGATAAATGCCATCGGGTCCGGGTTCATTGCATATCGCAATCACAGTTTAGCGGGGGAAGGCCCATCGCAAAGGAATGTGATAGGGGCCAGACGCAATGTGGAAAATAAATTGTGGATAATACTGTATCGGGTCTGGGTTCCCATTGCACATCGAAGATCACAATGGTGGAGGGTAATGCTTTAGCCAGGACTTGCGATGGAGGTGGATGCGAAATGGCAATAAATTATGATATATATTTACATCGAGTCTGGGTCCATCGCACATCGAATATCATAATGCATAGGAGAGTGCATTCATGTTGAAAGGCTTGCGATCTGTGATATGCGATGTTTTATTTAATACTAAAAATAATGGTTTCGGGTTATTTAATAAAGGTAGTTAATAATATACGGGAAAGGGAACTTTTAGGGGTTTAATGCTATAAGTTAGAGTTAATATGAAATACGAGCGGAAAGGGGAAATATGCTAAGTATAAAGTTTTTTCATAAGTTATTTTCTTTTTACATATATGCATCAATACTTAGGCTAAACAACCTTTTGTGGGTTTTTGGGTAAAAGGGGATTTAGCATGGGGTTTTCACTTTTCCTAGGCAAAAAGGATTTTGACCTTAGGAAAAGGGGTTTTTATGAAAATGGATGAATATGAACTGTATGAAGGTGGGAAGGGGAAATTAGTAAATGTAGGGATGAATGGGGATGAGGGAACTAAATTAATTGATCTTGTAGACCTTCATTTTCCTTTTGTAGTTGCCTCATGGACATAGAAACATCATACTTCTGCAACCTTTCTTCTACTTACCCTTTGCTTATTCTATCATTTTCTCTTCACTTAATGGGTGCATTTAAGCTAGCAAACCCTTTTCCTTTCTTTTTATTTTACAAAATAAAAATATCTAATTCTAACCTTATAACATCCAAGGGCTCAGATTAAACTGATGAGCACCTTATTATTCTCTACCTAACTACTGATCTGCCAAGATTAAACAGTTTGGCCAGATCTTTATTCTCTAACTATAACATCAAATTTAAAGCATGAAGCAGTCAAGATTAAACAATTTGACTGTCAAGGGTTGTGGCATTTATGACAAGCTGCACACAACCATTATTTTGCAAAAAAAATAGTAGTGGAATTTAGACTTACTCACTTCTAGAGTTTATTTGTTTTCTTTTCTTTCTAACCTAACATTTTCTTTTTGTCTTGATTTTTTAGGACATCTAACCTAAAATTTTCTTTGATATGGACATCATCATCAAGATATTTTCAAAAACAATTTATTCAATATTGTTATGTCCATATCATAACTTAACATTTTTTCAAATATTCTATCTTATCAAAACCAAAAAATGCTACAATATTTCTGAGGATCCTGCTGCGAGGTGGGTAGAAAGGGTACCCACCTAAGGGGGTTGCACCTGTGATTCCTACAAATATGTCATGAGTGCCCCCAACACAGTCTAATGCTCCTAAATAAAATCCTAAGCACTTAATTTGTGACATCGCGGACCGTCTCGCTGATGTCATGGAGATCACCTTCAGTTAAGGTGATTGGGTTAATGGCCAACCTCGAGGCCTTGACCTTCTTCCTTGGTCCTACTCTCTCTGCGATGTGCAGTCGCTTCAACTATGTGGATGCAGTCCCTGGGTCCGCACTCCCTTCTGTTGTTTCTATTTCCTCTACCTCCTGCCCTTGCGAGGACGTTGCTTGGCCCTCGTCTTCCTATTTTGTTACTGCCTCTACTGCCTATGCTGTTGTTGCTACTTCTGCGGCCTTCTTCTGCTCCACGACTTTCTGTGCTACTTCTCGCGCTACCCCTACCTCAGCTGTTACTTTTTCCTTGTGCCTTTTCTTTGCCAATTGAGTAACGTGTAGCTTGGCATCGTCCTTTTTCTTCTGTACTGCCGCCTTCTCTAGCTCTGATAAATCCGAGGTGTGCCATTCCGGAGGCCATTTCTCCAAGACAGTGAAGATAGCGTCGTCGATAGCTGTAAATGGGAGCTTCGTCCACTGCTTCATTGTATCCTTGCGCACCCTGATGTAGACATTATGCATGTCATCTTTAAACTCTGCAAAACTTTATAGACTATTGTATACCGTAGGTGATAGGCGCGGCCTCCGATTGATCCACATCTGTCTGTTCGCCTCCATGAGCACCTAGAAAATTTTGGTGTCGCGAATCTGTTTTGTGTCCTTCGTGGCCCAGAGTGAATCGTACTTCGAGGCCTCCGATAAGTCTCTATCAATGTTGGGGAATTGATTGTCTTCTAGTAGTTCCCCTGCTACTAGCATGATGGATAACAACAACCACGCGTAGTGGAAGGTTTTACCTTGCTCCTGGGCTTTGTGATAGTTTTTCAAAAATTCCTCGCAGAGGAATTTAGACCAATTGAACTGGACCCCTTCCGCACACTGCTTGGCCAATGCAACCACCGGCACTGATACCTCATCGGCACGGCACTTGCTCATAATGTTTTCAGCCAGGAGTTGGGTTTCTACACGTACCGCTTTGTCCTTGATGCTGGAGATGGCGTAGCCCCTCTTCTTCTTCTCTAGCTTGTATTTTTCCTTCATGGCTTTTACGAGAGCCAAATCGCTACCCTTTCCTTCTACTATGGTTGTGGGGTCCTTTTCTTTACAAGGGAGCTAAGAAATGTGGTGAATGAGGTCTATCGTGATGGGAATAAGCTCCTCCAGCCATAGATACCCATCATGCACCAAGAAGAGCAGCTTCCTGATGATGAAAATGGTGATGGGAACGCAGTGGAAATGTGGTATCCATAATAAGTGCAGCAACCCGGCCTTTTCCACATCGCACAGCCATTTCCACAGCTCTAACATTATCATCGCCCCCTCAGTATTATGCTTCATTAGGTTCCCAGTCTCTAGGTGCAGGAAGTTCTCGCATTCAGCAAGGTCCCAGTATTCAAACTTCATGGTTGGCACCCGGCCTAGGTGTGTGCCCTAGAACACAATGCCATCTGGGAGGAGCGAGATCTGGAGTGAACTCTTTGTTTCATCCAAGTCCTTCAGCACTTTGGTTTTCCCTTTCCACGGAGGGACATATGTGGGCAGTTTTGTTACATAGTGTAACAGTTGGATATCCTCCTCCATGTCTTCTTCTTCTTCTTCTGTGGCGATCAGGGCCTACAAGTCTTCTTCTTCCTCATTCATTTCTATTGTGACTGCTTTCCCCTTTTCTGCCATGGAAAGTTTGTTGTGCCACAAATTCCTCAAGGACACGCATACTGGACCCATTGCCTGTTTATCCTTCTTGGGCCTCGATGTTTGCAGTGATTTGGGAATTTCTGTCACAACCCTGGTGCCTTCTAGTACACCCTCCATCATTTGGGTCTACGCGTCCTCACCGGTAGTTACCTCTTCAATCCCTAAACCATCCTTAGTGGTTGTCATCATAGCTAGGTTGTATTATGTCACTTGCGAACTTAAGGGCTCAATTATTGCTCAACTCTCAATGCTCAGTGCTCTGCTCAAGCACTCAATTCTCAAATGACCAAGTTTTGTTCGCTGGCCAACCCAGTGTGTTTTATAGCCCCTTTCGAATTCGAATTCAATTGTTCCCCCCAATTTCAGGCCATTAATGCTTTCTTGGCAGCAGATTTTCCCAAATCTGGCCCATAAATCACATCTTAAATGGCCGCTGCCCACTCCATTTGGCCTAAAATCTAACATCCCATCATGAATAGTGACACCAACGGTCACTTTCTAGCCAATCCGCATGGCAGCGCAGCCCTCTGTGCGTGGTCGCAGACCCTATGACGCTCTGCTTCTGTGCGCATCCCCAATATCGCGCAACTTCCAAGCATAATAGTTTATAGTCCTGCACTTCCTTTCAACTACCTGGAGCGCTAATACCGTCCTTCCTATGGCTATTCAGGTGGTCGCACCACCCATTTGGAGCTCCATCCCGTCCTTCACCATGGTTCGTGGAGAATCCCCAACTTCCATAGTTATGGTTGGCATCGCACACTCTACTATTTAAAACGTGCTACCCTGGTCACTACATTTGGAAAGATGCGGTCTAAGCCAAGGTAGTAGGGTAACCAATTCACTGTGATAGTTCTCCCATTTGTCAGTATGATCGTACCCTCGGTTTTTTGATGAGAAATGCTTCCTTTATTCCGTCTTCCAGCTTTTTGGCCTCTGCATCCATCAAAGCACTTTTCGCCCGTAGTCATACCTAGTCTTTTTCGATCTCACGAAGTCTAAGGTTTCCCTATTGGATTTCTTCCTCGAGTCTTATGTGTTATGTTTCTTGCGGTTGTGTGATTCCTTCATTCTAGGCGTCGCGGATCGTCGTATCTACAGATGCTGCTATGAGAAAACTAGGCTTCGCATGCTCCATAGACATTTACAGTGCTTGCTTCATACTTTAGCTTTGAAATTGCTCGTGTGGTTAGGGTCTTTCACATGGTCCTATAAGCCCATAGAACCACTGGTATGTGCAGGTCCCAGTCAGTGCGTCCCACATGGTGGACCGTGTTCAGTACTTCGCACACCTTGTCAAAAGCTTCTACAAGGATCATTGTTAGCATGCTTGGTCTTGTCCAACTTCGTTGTTCGTGCCCTTGTCTTGCCCTCTCCTGCTTGTTGTTCATGTTTTCTATCGTGAGGACGGTGTGCGTTCGTGCAAGTTGCGTACCATACGCTTGTACCCATCTGGAGAGGTGGATGCGCAGGTTGTTTCATCAATCATACCCGGTTCCATCCATAGTGGAGGCTTTCCAAACTGTATAAGCATCACTGTTCTACATTCACGCCAATTCTTAAAACTTCTTTGATGCGTACCCCACCATCTTGCAGGCGTAGCATGTAGTGCCCATTTCATAGCATCAAAACGTTGTTGTTCTGGCACTTCTCTTTCAAATTTGTTCAGGAATTCATCCACCACTCTCAACCCATCATACGTAGGCAAACCCTTACCTCTTTTGTCATGCAGCGCAATGATCTTACCATCATGTTGCAGTTAAGCGTGGTTACCTCGTGTAACCAGTTCTACAATCGTTTTGTTTCCTCATCCGAATCTGATGTGCAAGAGCTTTCAGGCTTCCATGAAATCCTGTCATCCACTGTAGGATTAACCCAATCATGTTCCCAAGTAGTTATCTTGTAGATACAGTCTAGCTCATCGTCGCACACTGGCTCTGTGTAGCGCAATCCTTCCAAAGGGTCTAAAGGTACCACCACACGCAATGACTTTTTCTCAAAGATCATTTTGCACTTCTTCAGGTTTATCACTATATTCATGTCAGTGGCCCAATCAAATCCCAATAGCATAGGATAGGGATTGTTGTCATCGACAATCTCTATCACTTCGAAATCTACAAGTGTGCTTACACCCTCGATGTCTCCCGTTATTCCCTACAATCTTCCCATTAGTAGGACCTTCTGCTGGTTCGCCATTCACAATTGAATAGGGGACCATTGCAACATGGGCCTGCCCATGCGCTCCCATGTCTACTTTGGCAGTACATTCACATCCAATCCTAGATCCATAATCACTTGATCAATTTCATACTCTCTGATTTGTGCAATCAATCTCATTTCCCTTCCTATTTGTGATGTGTGCTTCCCGAGCTTTCGGACTATGCACGATTCTCCTGACCCAACGCACCTAGTGATGAGTTCCTGTAGTCCCTTCACAGCCTTGCTATCGCACAACAACTTCATGCATGTCTCCAGAAAGGTAGTGAGCATTGAAGGATCCATCTCCTGCTCTAGTTGATCCTTACTACGTGAAGTGGAGGCCTCCGTGAAGCTCTTCTTAGTTTCCATGAATGTATCTTTTGCGCACTCTAAATCAAATTCAGGTTCCTTTGTGGGAGCCATGCAAACCCACACACTTTCTTCAGGCTACTTTCCCTTATCATCTCCTATCATGATACCACTTCGGAAAACAATGTTTACATTGAGTCCTCTTCGCACGGCTCAAATCTCATCATTTGTAAGTTTTGAGTCGAGGGAGGCTAGAGTATTCCTTTATTGTGCAACCTCGCTATCAGTGTAGGGCAGTCCTCCGTCTCATGATCAAACTGAGTACAATATAAACATGATTCTCTTATCGGATTTGTACAATCATGGGCATAATGTCCTAGCCCTCCGCAATTGTAACAAATCAGCTATCCGCGACCCCTTCCTAGTCCCATTCCACCTCGACCTCATCCGCGCCCCTCAAATCCAGTGTGCGCCATCCCTGCATTTGGATCGAGGGCTCGCATTTCAGTCTGCCCTCTATAGGCAGGAGTTTGATCCATCATCAGCTCATAACTTCTGTAGGTGTGCTCATCATGGCCTACTGATCTGCAGAAATTATAGAACAACTGCTAAGACATCTATGTATACTTCTGCAAGAGATGATAATTATCCGTACAATGTTTTCCTCCTATCTGACAGATCGTGCACCATAATGCAGGCACCGCGCTTGGTCTAGCTTGTGCCTCTGGTCTTAATGGAATTGGCCCTCCTGCCGCCAAGTAGTTTGTGAAGACTGGACAATGGTCCTTGTCGTGTCTCTATCCCTTTCACTTTATGCACCATACCTCCTCACGCACCTCTGGCCGAGTTGCCCTATCCTGTTTCAAACTCTGCATTTCTAGACACAAATGTTTTAGTTGCGCATGGATTTTTTGGACTCCTAGGCTAGGATCTTGTATTGGGGTCTTGTGTAGTCTCATTGTAATCTCCAAAGCTTCGGGCTAAGTGGATAACTTCTGTTGTGACAGCGTTGTCCTTAAATGTGGCGTTAGTGATGCTACAAACCATGCGCAGTGTTGTCCATCTGTCAAGGTCATGTTGGCTTCGTGAATCATACTCTTCAGTCTCTGATCCAGATCCCATGGGGTATTGCCTGGAAGCATCATGATTTCCTTAAACCCGATAATAGATTTTGTCTCTGATTTTGACCTGCTAAATTCCCTGTTTAGTGCAGCATGGAAATATGTGATCCCTGCATTTGGATGATCATTAGAATGCTTATTGTACCATGTTAGTGCACGATCCTAAAATGTGCTTACTTGCATTTCCTTCTTTATATTGTCATCCACGACTCCTTGTGCTTCCCATAAAACTATTACCACGAACCAAAATTGGTCCGGATCTTCGTTTCCTACTCCTTTGAATACCGAAAATTTTATCGTGCTTGCCATATTGAACTGTGGTGGTGATGAAGGTGGTGTGGGCAGAGATGGGCGTGAAGATGGTGAAACTAGTGGTGGTGTAGGTGGAGGTGGTATGCACGGAATTCGCTGCGTCATCAGACTGATCGCACTTCTTCATGAAACTTTCGTGAGCTATTCCTCGCTTTCTCACTGAGGAGAAATAGGGACATTTTCTATTTTTGCACTACCTTCGTTTCTATATATCCTCCCACTCTGTGTAGCCCTAAGCATCAATTTATTCGCGTAACCTGCTTTTCACACAATAGCATTTTAATTCAATTGTTCAAAGATTTAATGTACTTACCTCGCGGTCCTTTGAGGAAGCATCATTCTGCCTCACTGTAGCTGACTGAAGTATCTACCGTAAATTCAGTGATAAACCCTCCTATAATTCGGTCAAGCCAATGGTCCACAGTGTGAGCGATCTTATCTTTCGATGCTTCTAGTCTGCGCACCAATTTTGGAGTCCACACAATCGATTTGTCGAGCCTACACCTACCCTGACTGTTTGCTAGCTTCGTGATCCACTCATACAACTCAGAGGGGAAGGATGCAAAGAAAATTTCATGGATTTCCTTATACAAGTAGCACTCTAACCACTGTTCCTTTGATACTCACGGGTTCCTGTTTTCCTACACCGCGAACTCGTGAATATTTCTATCCAACCACCCTTCAATTTCTTTCTTCATCAGATTCCAGTGACAAGACATTAGACATCCCTTATGTAGATCCCGATCCTAGCAACAGAACCATTTGTTGGCTTGTTGGGGCTTGACCCAGGTTTAAAGGTGATTTAGCTAAACGAATCCTAGTACTACTAGCCCTTTTGGCAACAGTCCATAGAGAGAGGACTGAGGTCTCACCCGAAGTAGTATGGGAGGGTGCTAGAACTAGGTTTCCACACCCTAGAGATGTCTAATGGGTTCAAGTCATCTGCGGTTTGACCCTGCGCACATGTCACTATGTGCACTTACCCGTACCTTGCGGCCTGTGATGTTGCCTTTGCGCAACCCTACTCAATGGCCAAATAGTGTTATTACCCAAGTCATTACTAGTAATCCAATATTAGTTGATTAACTTAGCTTACTTGCATGTGTAAAGTATACTTAGCAATATAAATCATTCATACAAGTGAATGTAGTAAATAAAGAGTACATTAGCAATTGATATCAACCATGTAATAACTCAAGAACAAATACACAGAATTTGGAATAAACTTGTTTCATTATTCTCTTCTCCGATTACAGACTTGACTCCACCCTACGCACTCAGCTGCATGGGTCTGCGCACTCAGCTACAGATTCTACTAGGCCTCTGCGCACTCAGCTGCAGAGCCTTTTCCTACTCTATGACCCAAGACACACTTCGCACTTTTACTTAATCTCTAAGACTCTTCATGTCCATACTCTATTCCATCCCATTAGATATCTTTACAACTTAGAGCCTTGCTCTATTTATACAATCCCATGGTCCGCGGACCATGGGTAGGCCAACATTACATTCAAAACTTAGGGCGAACAGCCCTATGACTCTATCATACATTTCACACCTGCAATTCACAAAGCTTTACAAGAATATCAACTCAAAACTTGGGCTTTGAGCCCCAAAACATGTCGCGGGGGGATTCCCTACCCAACAAACCTGAAGAAGTGGGAAATCATATTTGAAAAGAAGTCGCTCTGTGTAGTGGTGTTGCTGGATCCTATAGAAGGACCGCGCTATACAGAACCAGTTCGTGATTATGAAAGTGATGATGATTTGGACTAGATTTACAAGATAATGGAACGAGAGTAGGATTGGGTTAATCCGACAGTAGATGGGCATATCGCATGGGACCACGAGAGGTCTTGCACATCAGATTCGGGCGAGGAATTAGAACACTGGCAGAACCGGTTGCAAGAAGTATCTACATTGCGTTGTAATATGATGACCAAGTCAATTCACTACATGTCATCAGAAGTAAGGGATCTGCCTCACTATGATGACCTAACTAATGTTGATCACTTTTTGGATGCATTTGAGAGAGAAGTGTCAGAGAAACATCGCTTCCAGGCCTTAGACTGGGTACTGCGCGCTACGCCCACAAGATGGTGGGGTATGCACAGGGATAATTTTGATGATTGGCATGACTATTAGAGGATGATGAGAATATGTTTTGGACAGCCAAAAGTGCAGATGACAAACAAGTATGATGGAAGGGATGATCTGCATGATCACCTAGCCAAATGGACTAAGGCTTATGGAGCAAGGCTCCAGCTTGAATGGGTGCATCTATTTTGTCATTCCGTAGATGTCATACCAATGAATTAGTACTTGGAAACAAAGCTCCACCATGGCATTGAAGAATGGAACATCTTACGTTAGGGGTTTAAAATGACGTTCAGCTTTGAGGATGGGTTTGAATGTATTGACGCGGCGCTACAGGAGGTTAAAGCAACAATATTTAGGACACTGAAAGACCCTTTGGACCGGATCCAACCTGATTGGACTACCCATTTGAGCCACGCGCTGGAATGCTATAATGTGACCACTGAAGAAGAAGACGAGGATCCCAGAAATATTAATATTCCAAAAACTGAGGGTCACCGTGAGGTTGAAGGTCCATAGATAGAGGATCCAGACATAACTGCATCACTGAAAATCTAGGCAGGTGAACAATGGCACTAGAGGCGCCGAAATTTGCAAATATTGGGGACTCTTGGGATGATGTGACAGTAGACAAGCTCACTGAGCTCCTCTGCGAATATCAGGATTTGTTCCCCGCGAAGTTTTCTGATCTGAAGGGAATCATAGGAGACCTGGGTGTCATGAAGATGACCCTGAAACCAGACGCGAAACTTGTAAAACAAACACCTTACCGCCTTAATCCGAAGTATAAGGAAAGGGTCTGTGCTAAGTTAGATAAGATGCTCGCAGCAGGAATTATTGAACGAGTAGAAGAATCTGATTTGGTAAGCCTGATAGTGGTTCAGGAAAAGAAACAGAAAGAAGAAATAAGGATATGTGTGGATCTCCAGAAGTTGAATGATGCCTGCGTGCATGATCCTTTCCTAACTCCATTCACCAATGAGGTCTTGGATAATGTAAGTAGCTAAGAAGTATACTCTTTCACTGATGGGTTCTCTGGGTACCATTAGATCAAAATCGCGCCTAAGGATAGAAGCAATATGACCTTTGTGACTGACTGGAGATGTTTTCAGTATACCGTAATGCCTTTTGGTTTGAAGAATGCGCCAGCAATCTTTTCACGCGTAGTCATTGTGGCATTCAAAGACTTCATTCATAAATTTCTGGAGGTATACTTCGACGATTTGACAATGTTTGGGTTGGTCAAGCACCATGTGACAAGTCTATGCTTGATGCTGGATACCTATCGAAGATACCAAATCACGCTCAATCTGAAGAAGTGTCTATTTTGTGTCCCTTTTGGGATCCTGCTAGTTCATGTGGTATACCGACAAGGATTGATGGTAGACCCCATGAATATTGCGGCGATAATCAACTTAGAGGTGTCGAGGAATGTGAAACAGTTGCGCGCAACTCTAGGGCATACCAGTTCTATAGGAATTTCATCAATAGTTATGCCCAGATCACCGCACCTATGGAGAAATTGTTGAAAAATGATGTTATGTTCTGTTGGAATAATGAATGCCAGAAGAGCTTGGACGTGTTGAAAGAGAAAATGGTCACCACGCTAATCCTTGTCTTCCCGGACTGGAAGAAGGAATTTCATGTGTATGTGGACGCATCATGTATTGTGCTGGGGGTTGTGCTAACACAAGCTAGCGAGGGAGAATTGGACCATCCTATAGAATTCGTGAGTAGGAAGTTGTCCAAGGCTAAGAAGAACTATTCCACCACAGAGCGCGAAGGACTAGCCATGGTGTACATGCTCCAAAACTTTAGGCACTATTTGCTGGGTGGACATTTTAATATGTATACGGATCATTCTCCATTGAAATGCCTGGTAAATAAGCCTATGTTGGGGGAGAAGATCTACAAATGGTTGTTGTTGTTCCAAGAGTATGACTTTTAATTTATTGTGAAGCCACAACGATTGAATGCGGGATCTAATCATCTGCCGTGCATTGAAATGGGAGAGGAACCTACTAATTTGGAGGAGGGGCTACCTGACACGCAGCTCTTTGCAGTGCACATCGCGAACAGTTACTTTGAAGATATCATACATTTCTTGATGACGGGAACTGCTCCAGAAAGGTATACAAGCCAGCAGAAGAAGGAGATAGTGGTGTGTGCGGTAGAATTCTTCGTCATTGTATGGCACTTGTACAAAATGGGGTTAGAAAAAATATTGCAACGTTATGTACCTGACTTTGAATGAAGCAGCATTCTCACAAAGGCTCATGGAGGAGCTGCAGGAGAACATTATGCAGGGAAAGCAACAGGATAGAAGGTTCTACATGCTGGGTTGTGGTGGCCAATCCTGCATAAGGATTCGAAAGCATATTGTAGGGCATGTGACGAATGTCATAGGACTGGTAGGCCATTACGGAGGGATGAACTACCTTTTATACCACAGGTGACGTTACAACCATTCAAGAAATGGTAAATTGACTTTGTGGGTCCAATTCAGCCTCAAGGAAAGAAGATAGGTGCATGGTACATCATCACTGTGACTGAGTACTTAAACAGGTGGACGGAGGCGCAGCCTGTGAAGAATTATACAGGTGCGATAGCAAATTTTTTTATTTTTGAATATGTATTGACAAGATTTGGTTGTCCAAAGATCTTGATGAGTGATCGCGGTACGCACTTTCTTAATGAAACAATCAGCGTGTTGACAGAATAATTTTAGGTGTGTCATCAGAAAAGTACGCCTTATCATCCGCAGGCCAATGGGATGGTGGAAGCATTCAATAAGATACTGGAGAGTGTGCTGAAAAAGGTTTGCAATGCTCAGCAAAATGACTGGGATGTGCATGTAACAATAGTTCTATGGGCCTATAGAATGACTTGCAAGAAGCTGACTGGGAAAATGCCTTTCAGACTTGCGTATGGCGCAGAATCTGTGATGCCAATGGAATACATTGTACCTAGTCTGCACATAGTGGTACTCACAGGAATGGTGGATCATGAATCCCTAGAGGAGAGGCTCAAACATCTAGCAGAGCTTGAGGAGGATCAATTTCTCGTTGGATTTCATCAACAAGTTCAAAAGGATCATGAAAAGGTATGGCACGATCGGCACATCAAATTGTGCACCTTTAAGGTAAATGATCTGGTCTTGTTATATGACAGTAAATTTGATAAATTTCCAAGGAAATTTTGGATGCACTAGCTAAGACCATATGTCATCAAGGATATTACCGATAGTGGAGTAGTTCAGCTAGTTAAATTGAATGGAGAACCCTTCCCAGGGAAGGTGAATGGCAGCCAATTGAAGCCATACACTGGTGATCCAGCTAGGTAACTATATGAGGGAAGCATAGTCTTAGCACTCCAGGCAGCTGAAAGGAGGCACAGGACAATAAACTACACTGCCCAGGTTGGAGAGATGTGCAAGGAGAGAACTACACGGAACGAGGGAACGTTACATAGTCCATAATAGCGTGTAGAGAGATGTGCTACCAAGGGAGCAAGAGAGACTCCGTTGTTCAATTTGTGATAGACCTAACAGACAAGAATCAACGCATAATCAAGGTTGGGGATGAGGCATGGAGAACAGCCCCGAAGCTGGCCATTCCTAAGGCTGAGTCAGTAGATGTACGGGTTCAAAAACTTGCTGCGGGAGTGTGCGATGCACACACAAAGTTAGCAAAGGTTCAACTAGAATTGAACCTCAAAATTGTAGAATTACAGTTCAAGGACCAGCCTTCATCTCCACCGAACTCCAGGGAGCAGTGCATGATTGTTGTGACAGATGCATTAGTGGTAGTAGCAAGCGCAATGATGGAATGCATAACACTTTTTGAGCAGTCACTTGAGGCATTCACCAGCCTACAAGAAGACCCCACTTTGCAGAGGCTGGAGACAAAAGCGCGGGAACTACAGCAGTGCTACGATGAGGTTAAAGAGACATCACACAGAGACTCGCAAAGCTGTAGGAGGCCAAGGCATTTAAAGAATAGGTAGACGCACCTTAGCACAAGGAAGCCATGCTAAAGGCTCACTTGAAGCCTTGGTTGGACAAGGCCTACGTGATCACGACCACCATTGAAGGCAAGTTGGCTAGTCTGCAGGAGACTTAGCAAAAGTTGCAGGCTCATAGTGCAGGGCTAGTGACAGAGCAGTTTGTTGAAGAGATGAAGCAGGCAGCAACACAGTGCGCTGCCGAGGTAGAAGTTATCCAAGTCGAGCTAGGAGGTCTTTGCGACAATATCTTCGCACCAGCCGAGTGACTTGAGGGTGAGTCACCATGTTTGTTTTGGGTGCCTGTTGGGAACGGGTCCCCTGGGGGTCAATTTTGGGGTTAGAAACCCAATTTTTGGGGCAGAAGGCCCGAATTTTGTGTAAAGAATGTAAATTCTCTGCATTTTGTGGTCACAAAGCACGAAGATATCTTAAGTCAAAGAGGGTTTTCCACCCTTAGTCTAGATAGGTTGTGTTGGTTTTGGAGATCCGACCTTGGTTTATGGACCATGGGACTGTATAAAAAGGAGAGTCTTAGAGAGTCTAAGGTAGTTCAGTAATTAGGATTCATTGATGTAATAGGTTTGTGAGAGCTAAGAGTGAGAGTCTTAGTGGGGAAAGAGGCTCTGCAGCTGAGTGTGCAGAGGCCTAGGGTAGAAGTCTGCAAATGTGTGCACAGGGCAGTTAAAGTCTGTATTGAAAATCTAAATCATCAATAAGGAGAAGTGTTATGAACTTACTGTGTACTTTCCATCTGTGTAAGCATTATTTTACTTCTATTATAAATGTTGTGATTATGCTATGTTGAATGTTGGGTTTAAGATATGATGTTAAGTTGATGCACGAAAATATATGTTTCCATCTATTATATGAACTTAAGTCATAATATATATTTATGCAAGGATAATCTTAATTGCATGGTAAAGATTGGCTAATACTTAAGATAATTTTGGGAACAAGATAGTACCCTTGTTACAGAGGCACGTAAGTTCCTGAATCATCATTTAGTGTTGCGTGAAGGATGGATGGATACCTTTGTAGAGGTTCCGAAAGATGGAAGAAGAAGTACATCAATAAGCCCTAAAGGCTTATTGATCTATGCGAAGGTAGTGGTTAGGGTGTAAGATCGACATCACGACTATCTCAGGGTGCGGAAACTTGGTTCCTGCGTCCCCCCATACTACTTTAGGTGAGACTTCAGTCCGCACTCCATGGATTGATGCCGAAATGACTAGTAGTGTAATGATTTGCTTGGTTCGCTAATGCTAAACCTGGGTCAAGGCCCATCAAGCCAACACACTTTAAATTCCTTGTGTTCCCTATGTCGGTCTACATAACTCTTTTTCCTGTCATGGGCCACCTTTAAAAATAAAAAAATTGTCATTATTTCTTTCTCTCCTTGAGCATATCAGGCCCAATGAGGACCCTATTCCCTGGATCACTCCATCTAATGAGATTATTACGTTTTCTCCCATAAAGAGCCTCAAATCGACTCATCTTTAATGAATCATGGTACCCATTATTGTAAGCAGATTTTCAACTAGTGGAAGAAACTCCTCCCACTTCCTTGGCTGGTGCATGACATACATTCAAAGTATTTCCTCTAATATTATATTTTTCCTCCTTTTCTATTCATCTATTTGTAGATGCTATGTCGGGCTAAATGCCAACTTTGTCCCTAGGCCAGCAAACAATCTTGTTCAAAACTTGGAAGTAAAATTTGCATCTCAATATGAGATTATTTTATTGGGTACTCCATGCAATCTCATGACCTCCTATATGAATACCTAGGCTACATCACTTATTGTTTAAGTCAATTTAATAACCAAAAAGTGAGCATCCTTACTCAATTTTTCTACCACGGTCATGATGGCATTGTGTTTCTTAGCTTTTTATGGCAGCCTTGTGATAAAATACATAGAGATTACTTCCCATTTCCATTATGGAATGGGGACGGTATGCAATAATCCTCTTCGATGCTTTCATTTAGCCTTTACTTGTTGACATTCAATGCATTTAGAGATAAAATTAGCTACCCCTTTCTTCATTTTGAGCCAATAATAAATTTTCTTAATGGAAATTAGTATTTTCTAATAATCTAGGTGACCAAAATATGGTTTTTGTGAAACTGATTTAATATGAGATTCTTCAAGTCGCTCATGTTTTTCACTTATATTATATTTTTGAATTTGATCTATCCATATTCTGTGAGATAAAATTTCTTGTCTTTCTCACCTTCAAACTCTTGTTGTAGCTTTTCTTTTATTCGTTGACATTTTTCATCTTTTTGTCTGACAATTTTAATTCTTTTGTTGAGATCAGTCCCATAGGAACTTATGGCTGCAACATGGGCTATTTGAACTCACTTGTTGAGTGCATTAGAAACTTGATTTTCCTTCCCTTTGATGTATTTAATTTTGAATTCAAACTCACTAATCATGGCCAGCCATATATCCTACCTGGCATTTAATTTTGGATAATCAAATAAATATTTCAAACCTCCATGATCTATCTTCAATATTAATTTTCTTCCAAGGAGATAATGTCTCCACATCTTCAATGCATGAACAGTGGCTACCAATTCCAAATCATGAGTCACATAGTTTTTCTCATGCTCATTCAATTTTCTAGATTCATAACACACCACTTGGCTTTCCTACATCAAGACTCCACCAAGTCCCTCTTTGTAGGCATATGTGAAAACCATAAAATCATTTTTTGGGTATGTTGTCCTTAATATTGGTGCATGGGTAAGCCAATGCTTCAGCTGCTTAAAGCTTGCAACAAATTCAGTTGTCCATTTAAATTTCTTCTCTTTCTTTTGAAATGTTGTGATTGGATAACTAATCTTGGAGAAGCCTTTGATTAATCTTCTATGATACTTTCCATCCCCATAAATGATCGAATACCAACCACATTTCTTGGTCTTGTCTAGTCCATGATGGCTTTAATATTTTTTGGGTCAATTGTTATGCCCTCCTTTGAGACAACATGTCCCAAATATTGAATTTCATACTAAAAGAATTCACATTTGTTAATTTTTGCATATAACTTGTGTCCCCTTAATAGCTATAACACCACAGTTAAGTGTCCTTCATGCTCCTCCTAGTTTCTTGAGTAAACCAAAATGTCGCCAACAAATACTAATACAAATTTCTCCAATAATGGACTCAATACATTGTTCATCAAGAACATTATGGTTATCAGTGCATCGATAAGTCCAAAAGGCACAGCTACACATTCATAATGGCCATATCTCATATGGAAAATAGTTTTATGGATGTCTTCATCCTTGATATGCACCTAGTGATACCTAGACCTCAAATCAATTTTTGATAACACCGCTACTCCCCACAATTGATTGAACAAGTCATCAATTCGTGCTAAAGGGTACCTGTTCTTTATGCTAGCTTTATTGAGCTACCTATAATCTATACACAATCTAAGTGTGTCTTCCTTCTTCTTCACAAATAAAACCGGTGCTCCCCATGGTGACACGCTTGGCCTAATGTACCCATTGTCTAACATTTCCTTGATCTATAATTTGAAGTACATGATCTCTAGATTACTCATTCGATACAGAGCTTTATATGCTAGAATTGTTCCTGGTAAAATCTCAATGGAGAAATCTACTTCTGTGTGTGGAGGTAATTCAAGGATCTCCTCTAGAACTTGTCTTCATATTGTTTTAAAACTAGGTGTTCCAATAAGTTATTTCCACCATTATTCTCATAATTACTGATCACTTAAACAACAAATAACTCGCATCCTTTTTTACAACTCTTAACCTGCATCTATGCCACCGGGACAACTAATGTGGGTATTATTTTTCCTTACAACATTATTCTTTCACCGTTCTCGTTGAGGCATTTGATTGATTCTCAAATAAATTAATCTTGGTTTTGTGTTGGGTCAACCAATCCATTCCAAGCAATGCATCATATGCCCCCAATGGATATATATTAAAATAAAGTGTTGCGATCATGCCTTTCAATGTTAAAGGGAATGATCTAATAATATGTTCCACTCTTCTTTTGGGTCATGTGGCTATCTGAACCAGCCATGGTTCTTTATGTGTTTCTTTGGCTAAGGCACATTTCTCAATGATTGTTAGGATGATATAACTAAAATTTGACCTTGGATTAATTAAAATAGAAATGTTTTGATTAGAGATTATACCTTCCATCTCAATAATGGATTCCTAGTGATTGATTTGTCTATTATCCACAATAGCATATATTTTGGGAACATGTTGAGCCACATCTGAATTGTCTCAGCTTCTTGAACATTATACAACCTTGAGCCATTGTTCTTACGATCTAGGAAATCCATCCTTAGTGGATTCTCCCCACAAATAAAATACTTTAAGGCTCATCCCTTGTATCCTTTGACCTCTTCTCCTATAATTTGAATAGATCAGCCTTTATTAGTAGGCTTGAACTTCTATTGAGTCTCAAATTTGTTCATGGTGGTGAAACTTATTGTATTTTACACTCATCGTTGCCCCATAATTCCTTGCCTCTTTCCTTTAAATTTGACATTGTCTTTTGCTTTCCATCCTAAACTCTAGTCTACATCTAAACTACTCATAACAGTGTTTTAGTTACCTAATGGAATCATCAAGATTCGGTGGTTCATCAAACTTAATCTGGTATTTATATGAATATGGACTTCCATTGATATACCTATGAATTTTTTCCTTTTCATTCTTTAGGTAGGGTATGTACCTCAACAAATATAAGAATTTCGTGATGTATTCTTCATCTGACATTTTCCCCATCTTGAGTTCATAGAACTCATTGGCTTTGTTGTCAAAGTATCTTTCAAATAGGTACTTGTCCCTAAATTATTTCTCAAACTCCTTCTAAGATAACTCTTCCTCCCTTATATCCTTCACATTCTTCAAATCGTCCCACTAGTTGTTAGCCTTTCCCTTTAAGCTAAAGGTACCCACATTTTCCTTCATGTTCTCGGAGTAGTCGTGGACTCCAAAGAACTTATTCATCCCAAGCATCCATGCTTTTGAATCTTCTACCTTCTTTACCTCACTATCAAATGTAGGATGCTTGGCTTTCTTAAACTCCTCTAGTACGTGTTCATCTTCTCTCCTTCTCCTATGATAATGGTGTCCCATGTGAGTATCATTGGATTATTTCTCAAAGGTTATTTTCCTTCTTTCTAGAGAAATCAATGGGGTACTTCCTTTACTGTATCTTCACTTGCTAGTCGATGCATTTTCCTAGATCTACTTCCATATGCTCCATTAATCCTTTCTTCATGTTTTCTTTGTTCTGATGAGATTTGCATGATCTTATGGCTAGCTCGCAACACATGTTTCTTTTGCCTTTATAGGTCTGAGAAACCTTGTAGTATAACTGCATTCACTTCAGCTTGCTTTTCCTATGCCCTAACTAGCCTCTCATTATCATCTTTGAACCTCCTTATTTTAGCCCATTAACTTCTCAAGGTATACATCCAATCAAGATAGATTACCTCTCCTATCTTCTCAATTGATTCTTCCACCTCATGTCTATGTTGTGACCTATTAGTGCTATATTGCACCATTCTATTGCTTATTCCTTTTTTTGTTTTGTGTCTTCTTATATGTTGTAATACACACATAACCATTAGCGCATCAATATATCAAATATATTTATTCATCGTTACCTTAGAAATCATAACATAAACACATGATGATTAGTATCTGAAACATCAATTTTGACAAATGAGTTCCCATGACACAGTAGACATCAATATATAATACATGCTTTAATGCCACAACAATATATAGTATAAATCATATCTAAATACTTTATTAATGCTTTAAACCCTAATGTATTGTACAAAATACTTAACTTTTCTTTTAGAGGTCCATTGTTGAACCTACTAATCTCATTAACATTGATGTCTCAATAATAGAGTTCTAGGTCTATTCTCAAAGGTATAGTGTCGAACCTTTAACATTGATGCCATATAATAGAGCTCCAATATTTATTCCCAAAGGTCCAAGTGTTGAAACTTTAGCTCTAATACCACTATGTAGTGTTCCCTCCCATACCACTCTATAATGTTCCTCTCTTTGGATTCTCCAAATCCATGAGAGGTGTTACTTATATTTGACCCAACCTCCATAATCCTATCATGGAAACGGGGTCACAAAATTTCTCCTTTCTCAACTACTTTAAAACAAAAAAAAGTACCATCATCATGCCAGGCTCATAAAGACCTTTCCAACAATATAAGTTTGACCCAAATTTTACTTATAGATCAAAAGTTATGGCCATTATAATTTTGTCACATCAAACCTTACCACCTCATTAGGGTCTTCTAGTGACACCTATGTTGTATTCTACATGGTTCCCATGAGGTCACTCCCCCACTCCTAGATGAGTCCACATGGAATGACAGAATCACATGTAGATTACAATGTAGTTAGGGTCAGTCCACATTGCCACAACCGATGAACTACTTTACTGAGTTTGAATACCCACCCCCAACCTAGTCAACTCTCAACTCAGTTGGGCCCCAACCTGGTCGACTCTCAACTCAGCTGGGCCCCAACCTGGTCGACTCTCAACTCAGTTGTGCCCCAACCAACTTGGATCTAAACTTCACCTACACATCGCTTCTGAGGTGACTTTCCCAACTTCCAACCTCGCTGACTACCAACGCAAGCATGGCTCTGTTTTCATGAAGTTCTCAGACTTATAATTTTCTTTGTGAAATTATTTCCAACCATGCAGACCTACATTTTCAAATTTGATTCGTGGTTATAGAACTTTGTTGTAGAAATTCCTTGTAGATTCAAACTGTGCATTGTAATATGTTAAAACAATTGACTTGAATCTACTCTACTCGTCAACGAAAACAATAAATGATCGATAAGATCATGAAGCATAAAAGAGAAATAATATAATCACACATAACACAATAATTTTATGGGGAAAGCCACATCTACAAACCCCTGTTATCTATATATTTCATTAATCATAAAAATGAGAAGATTAAAATGCTTTTCTCAAGCTCGAGAAACCTTAATCTATCTCATTGCTTCACAAATAAGCTCCAACCAATACTTAACCAAATATGTTTCTTTCCATGATCCTATTTCCTTGCGCACTTTCCTAGGGAATTAGTCCATGTTTAATTGGGAAATTCCTCATCCATAACTTCGCAATCTATCATAGGCCTTCCTCTGATTGCATGCACCACCTGTGTAATTCGAATGATTATACAGCTGATAGTACATTGTCCCTAAAGTCCAATCTCAAATGGGTCTTCCTCTCATCTAACATGCATGAGTTAATTATGAGTGAATCTTCAGTTTACTAGTTGAGTAGTGTTGGTTACACCCCACTACTGGATCTCCCACTAATTCCTCCATCAGTTGGAACTAGTTTAACTAAATTTAACTTAGTTAAACTGAATCAAATAATTACAAATCAAAAGAACTCAACTTGGGCCCCTAAAATTTAGGAACCACTCTACATGACTCTAGATAGACTCCCAACTCAAATTAAATGAGCCAACTACGTAAAATTAACTTAGTTAACTATTACAAGTTGCTATGAGAATTAGAATTACAATTGAATTCCTAATTTAATTTAAGGACAAAATTAAATTGGGATTTTCTTTATGCATTTTAAACACTCCCTCTCAACAAGAAAGGGATTATCTGTTACCCTGGTCCTGACTCTGTGAAACATGAATTTTCATCTTGGTAGTGCCTTTGTCTAAATATCTGCATCCTACTCCTCGGTAGTAATGTACTTTAGCAACATGATTCTCCTTTGCACACAATATTGTAGATGGTGATATCGAATGTCGATATTCTTGGACCAATCATGAAAAACTATATTCTTAGAGATTTTGATACAACTCTGATTGTCACAGTAATCACTCTAGGATCCATTTGCTTACTAAAGAACCCAACAAGGATCTTCCTCATCCAGATAGCCTCACAAGTTGCTTGACTATCAGCCATGTACTCTGCTTCTGTTGAACTAAGTGTAACTAATCTCTACTTCTTGTTGTACCAATAAAATGTTGCTAACCCAATATTGAAGATTCCCCCTGATGTGCTCTTCATGTCAAATGGAATCCCTACCCAATATGCATTTGTGAAGCCTTGAATATTCACTCCCTTTGTATGTCTATACCAAATACCAAATTGAGTGGTACCTCTGAGGTATCTCAACACATGTTTATCTGCCTTCCAATAAATTTTAGTTGGCTTAACCATGGTTTGACTAAGTTAGTTAACTGCAAAACACATGTCCAGTCACGTGTTCACCAAATACATAAGTGAACCCACAAGATGTTTATAAATAGTATCCTCCACTACCTTACCTAAAGTAGCATCTTCCTTCCTCCAGTTAGCTTCTATAGGAGTCTCCATGGGTTTGCTTCTCTCCATGTGGAACTTCTTCAGTATCTCATTGGCATAATTTCCCTCAGAGACAAATAGTTCCTCATCTCCTTTCCATACTTCCATACCAAGAAATTAATGCATGAGCCCCAGGTCCTTCATCTCAAATTCTCTTGTAAGATTTGATCAGCTTCTCAACACCTGTTAGAATTAAATCATCAATATATAACACTATAATCAACAATTTACCTTCAACCACAATATGGTAAAGGTTCACATTTACTTCAATTTTGGTGAAGCCCAACCTGGTGAAATAGTTGTCAATCTTGGTGTACCAAGCATGGGGTACTTGCTTCAATCTGTACAGTGCTCACTTGAGTCTACACACATGGGACTCTCTGTTGAAGGTCTTAAATCCTTCAGGATGCTCAATATACACATCTTCCTCAATCATATCATTGAGGAATGTTGTCTTCACATCCATATGATGTATCTTCCACCTCATATGTGTTGGCAGTGCTAGAATAGATATGATTAAAAAGTACCTTTCTATTGGAGCAAAGGTCTCCTTGTAATCAATTCCCTCCACCTGAGATAATCCTCTGGCCACAAATCTACCCTTGTGTTTCTCCACACTCCCATCTGTTTCTTGGTTTACCTTGTAAATCCATCTAGAACTCACCACTTACTTATCTGCTAGTCTTGGGACCACTTCCCTAACATTGTTTCTAATAATGGAGTCATACTCCTCAACCACGGCAACAATGCATACTATTTGTTTCACTTCTTCCTCAAATGAGGATGGATCAACCTCTACACTCTCGCTCATTAGAGCCATGTAGCTAGTGTACTGATCTGGTGACCTCCTCTGCCTATGCTATGATGTGGGTGCTCCCACATTCTCTCTAGCATCATGCATCAATTTTTCAGCCTCTTTAGTATGCTTCCTTCCATCTCTGGAATTATCTACATGAGTGAGTGCTTCCACTCTCTGTTCCTCTACATGTGGTTGCTCCAAATCATTCTGAGGTTCCTCTTTTGGAGTTGAAATATCCTCATCTGCATGTAATTGAAGCTCCCTCTCAAGGGAACATCTCATGTCCTTCTCTTCATCAAACTTCACATCTCTCTGAACCATTTTCATCCTGTTAGATTGCAGGTACACCTGATAGTTGTGAGGTGTATTAGTGTACCCCAAAAATATGCCCAACTCAGTTGTTGGCTCTAGCTTTTTCCATGCATCTTTGGTAACATGACAGTAGACTAATGAACCAAATATCCTGAAGTGTGCCACATCTAGTTTCTTATATTAAAAATCTTCTTCTGGTGTCCTCATCCCGAGAATTAGATGAGGTCTTATGTTCTGCAAATAAATAGTTGTGTTTCATGCTTCATCCCACAAGTGCAATGGTAGGCCCTAATCATGTAACACCATATGTGTTTCTCCCACAATACTTATGTTCTTCCTTTCAGCCACCCCATTTTGTTGTGGAGTATGAGGTACTATTAACTCTTGTTGAATGCCTTCTGATGCACAAAAGTTCTTGAATTCATTCGACACATATTCTCCATCATTATCGCTTTTGAGAGCTTTAACTTTCTTGCTAGTATCTTTCTCGACAAGTGCTTTAAATTCAAAAAATTTAACAAATGTCTGATCTTTCTTCTGCATGAAGAAAATCCAACACTTACAAGAAAAATCATCAACAAATATTACATAATACCTATGTTTGTCTTTGGATGTTGTCGAGAATAGTCCACACACATCTGAGTGAACTCTATCAAGAATCACTTATGCTTGACTATCTTTATCATGAAAGAAATCTTTGGTGTACTTCCCTAATGTACATCCTTTGCATGTGTCTCTCTGCTCAGTGTACCCTTGGGAAGTCCTATAGAAATTTGTTGCATGATATTCAAAGCTTTGTGGTGCAAGTGACCCAATCTTCTATGCCACAACTCACTGATGTCTCGGCTCTACATCTTCTCTGCTTTAGTGCTCAAAGAAGCATAGTCTTATACATCCAATTTGTAGAGTTTCTTCACCTAAACCCAAATCCGCTTCACCTATCCTGAGGTTATGTGACAAAGGAAATCCTTTCCCTTGCTAAACATCACATCATAGCCATGGTCCTCCAACATGGCAACTGACACAAAATTATTCTTCAAACCTAGAACATACATGACATCTTTTAATGTGAGGTGAGAACTAGTCTTCCTCTTAAAGGTAGCAGTATTGATGTTGGTCACGTTATACCTCCCATCATTTCCCATCTCGATGTGCATCTAGAGGTCCTTCTCCTCCAAGTCACTAAATAGCTCTTTATTTTTGGTCATATGGAATGAGGCTCCACTATCTAGGTACCACACACTACCCATCACCGATGTCACCATGCAAGAAATGAAGGTGAAATCCAATTCGAATTGTGAAGTAAGAGCTTCACCTACCACTCCTCCTAAGGGATTCTTACCAACCTTCTTGTGCAGATACTTTATGGCATAGTGTCCCAGCTCGTGATAGTGAAAACATTTAATCTTCAACATGTCCTTCTTCTTACCACCCTAACTGGAATCTAATTTGGAATGGGATGAATTTCCCTTTTCTTTCTTCACCTTTCTAGCTAAGGCACAATTCTCCTCATCATCATGATTGGAGGAGGATCCATCTCTGGTGTTCCATCAAATCTCTTATTGTACAAAGTTTGACCACAGTCGCTCCCACTGTGGTAGCTTCTCCCTCCCATTAACTGAGTATTGGTAGTTGTGCAAGCTCTTAGGAAGTCCTGGAAGTGATAGGCTCACTAGATCATCTTTAGAAACTATAAAACCAACACTTCCAATATCATCCTGACATTGGGTAAACTTGGTCAAGTACTTTAGTATTGTGTTGCCCTTCTCCATCTTGATCTTTCTGATCTTGTCCTTAAGTTCCAACTTCCTGTGGTCATTGTTGTTTTGAAATAGGCTTGTCAAGGCCTATCACATTGCAAATGGAGTTTCCTTACCATGGAGGTTTGAGACAATATGATCTTAAACTCCTTCTAGAATAATCCTTCTCAACTTTTCCACACACTTTCTCCATTCTTCCAGATCCTGAGCATCATCTAGCTTAGGAATATCATTTTCTACGAATTCCTTAAGCTCATTATCTTCCAACAGTACCTCCATCCTATCCTTCCAGGTAATATGGTTTGAACTACCCTCAAGGCATATTCAAGTCTCAATCCATAAAACAAAATCCTACTGGCTTTGAAGTATGACACTGCAAATGCAATTTCTCCTACAAAACACAAACTCCTATTCTCCTCTTATATAGTTATTTCATCTCTAATACCATGTAGAAATTCCTTGTAAATTCAAAATGCAGACTGTAATATTCTAAAACAATTGAAATGAATCTACTCTACTCATCAGCAGAAACAATAAATGATCGATGAAATCATGAAGCATAAAAGATAAAGAATTCAATCACACATAACACAATAATTTACTTTGGAAATCCATAGCTAAATAACCCCTCTATCTATATATTGTATTAATCAGAAAATATGAGAAGATTACAATGATGTTCTCAAGCCCAAGAAACCTCTGCACTATCTCAATCTATCCCATAGCTTCACAAACAAGATCCACCCTATACTTATCCACATATGTTTCCTACCAAGATCTTATTTCCTTGCACATTTTCCTAGGGAATTAGACCTTATTTATTTGGGAAATTCCTCATCCATAACTGTGTAATCCATCATGGCCTTCCTCTTATTGCACGCATCACCTGTACAATTCAAATGATTATATAAATGATAGTACACTATCCCTAAACTCCAATATCAACTAGGTTTTCCTCTAACCTGACATGCATGAGTTAATTATGAGTGAACATTCAGTTTACTGGTTGAGCAATGTTGGTTATACCCCACTGCTCCAGGTTACACCCTACTACTAGATCCCCCACTAATTCCTCCATCAATTGGAACTAGTTTAACTAAATTTAACTCAATTAAACTAAATTAAATAATTACAACTCAAAAGAACTCAACCTGCCCCCCTAAAATTTAGGAACAACTCTACATGACTCTAGATAGACTCCCTACTCGAATTAACTGAGCCAACTAAGTTAAATTAACTTAGTTAACTATTACAATTTACTATGATAATTAGAATTATAATTTAATTTGAGGACAAAATTAAATTAGGATTTTCTTGTTGCATTTTCAACATTTTCCTCATCCTTTATGAGTTCATGGATTGAAAATCCAAGATCATCCAGATCACATCCATCATATCTTAGACATGAAAACTTCAATATTTCACACCTATCCATCATCTTTACTTGTTGAGATGCATAATGAATTATTTTTCCCTAGACTTCACTAAAATCTTAGACCATTGCATTTACCCATTAAAATACATAGATATCATGCATATGAACATAAATTTGTGAACGTAAACCACAAGGTTACAAGGAAGCTTAGTCAACTCCTAATTTACTTGTAGGCAGTTGTACCTCTAATTTTGTCCATTCCTTACAAATACAGAGCATAGAATATAAATAGCAGCATTACATGCCCAAAAACCATGTTTATTCCTTATAGCTAACATACATATAGCATAAAATATATATAATAGCAATGCTTTCCACAAGACCATATTCTTTGGTTCAATGAAATAACATCACAAGAATAGAAAACATCAGTAAAGACTTATCTTATAAGGAAGCTTGGGAACTGAGATTGGGACTTCAACTCTCCATCCAACCTTAGATTAGCCTATGCTACAACCTTTCTTGCAACTAGTCACCCATGAGCTATATTTTAGAGCTTGAGGAAGAGTTCTTAAATGAATAAAACCAATGTTACTAGTTGAAATAGGGATTACAGTGGCTTCACCATCTCCACCCACCAGCTAATCAAGAAGTCAAGATGAAAGTTGGAATACAGAGGTTACACCACCTCTAAGCACTAGCTAATCAAGAATTCAAGCTAAAAAATTGAATACAGAGGCTACACCACCTCCATGCACCAACTATTTAGGAAGTCAAAATGCATGGAACAGGGACTTGTTTCTCTTACGTGTTCTCAAAAATTTTATGTTGTTACATAATAAGGCCTTTAACTCTATAATCATCAACGCGAGGTTCTTGCAAGCACAAAGAGTCTTAGCTCAGTTCTAGGAGGGGAGTTTCATTTTAGTACAAAAGGGTTCATTAGTTGGATAAGTTATTGTAATAGTATAGAGACCAAATCTCCAAGTAGTTCATCAATGAGTTCAAGCACCAATGTTATCAACCCCATGGCTACACATGGTGGTTCATTAGCCCCACAAATACCTGTGTGTCTCTCTCCTGGACAGTGAGCTCATAAATCCAACAAGATTCCCCAGTGGGTAAATCATTCATAAGGAAAACCACTACTCTATGATTCTCTACCAATACGTCCTCTCTGGTTCCTCATTTGGGCTACCACTAGAGTGATTCCCTCTTTTTCGAACTCTCTCTACATCTTATTTTCTTGTCCCTCTTCTCATGAATAAATTTTCTCCCTCGATGACTAAATCCCCCATGATCCTCCCTCTAAATCCATGAAAAATTCCTTACTTTGTTCAAAAGTTTTCTTTATGGCCTCGCACTACCACAATTGCAACCATATGCTAGTTGTGTGGTCATGCACCTAACCAGTGAAAACACCCTACCAGCACGGTCCACCATAATTTATTTTTTGTCCTCTTTACCTTGCAAATTTTTCCAAGAGGTATGGTTCTCGTCCTTTCTTTCTCCAACTAAAGTCAAGGTACATTTATCTCATTTAAGGCACACCAATCAACTTCCCGTGACTAGCATTAATAACCAACTTCCCAAGCAATCTCTGTCCCTAAGCTCTGACATTTGTGTCCCAATATCTTAGCCAAATTAATTTTAACAAGAATGGCTACATTATTTACAATAGGGGAATTTCTAGGGGTTGTCACAGTGGCAGGATTGATGATTTTTTTTATCAGTTAAGAGGAGATGCAGTGTTTTCTAAAATTGATTTAAGGTCAGGTTACCACCAGGTCAGAATCAAGGAGGAATACATTCACAAGACTGCATTTAGAATGAGGTATGGTCACTATGAATTCACAGTGGTTCCATTTGGACTCATAAACACTCCAACAACTTTTATGTGCCTTATGAACAATGTTCTTGTTGGAAATAATACTGAGAGGGGGGGTGAATCAGTATTATCTGATTAATCAAACTTTTTAAATGCTCAGAAACATATACGCTACTTCAGTTAAGTGAACCAGCGTGTACACGCTACTGTGACGAAGTAAAACAGCGTATAGGGAGAAAACTCACAATTTAGTTAGCTTATTCTTCAATTAAGTGCATCGGGACATTATTCATCACATTAACAGTAAACATGTGCAGTAAAACAGAACAGATAAAAAGCCACACACATGAACACCAAGATATAAGGTGGAAACCCAATGTGGGTGAAAACCACCTGCTGCAAGTTGTCTCTATCTTTCTTTAATATGAAACTTCAGTTTACAATCTTTTGTACTGGTGCAGCCTTATACCAGTACGCAGGCTACAACCTGCAGAAGGCTTCAACCTTCTCTCGTTCTCCAAACTTCCTTGGAAGGGAGCTCCAACCCCCTTTGCTCTTGTACTAGCCAAGATACTAGTACGTAGGTGCTGACCTACAATCTTCCTTCTTTCAGATATCACTTTTCATACATTTTCAGACTTGGATATTCCTGAAGCACAACATTACAATCTGAAGACCACAAATCATTCAATTTCCACAACAGATCATTGAAGCATAAAACAACCAAACTTTGAATCACTGAACCACTGAACTCTGTCAATCACCAGTTACCAGAACACAGAGCAGACTACAGAACTCTGCAATAACAGTCAGACCCCACTGTAAACCCAAAATCAAGCTTCAAAAGATATACGCTACTTCAATGAGCAAAACCCGCGTATACACGCTCTTTTACCGAAGCCAACCTGCGTACAGATCTAAAAATAAACTTTCTCAATTTGCAGCTGTACCAGACATTAGTTAGATCCAAAACGTAACATTGCGACAATATGCAGATCTAGAAATACGCATAATCAACCATATCATGATAGTGCATTTCAAACCATTAGATCCCGATCTATCCTTAGATCTAGTCTTCCATCAACCGATGTGATCTCTCCTTGGCTTAGATCAAGCAACCCAGAACCTGCATATCAGATCTCTTTCTCTCTTAGATATTCAAGCCTTGTCGAAAAGATGATTTTGCCTAATGATCTTCTTCTCCTTATATAGTCTTAGGCCTAGCTCAATACCAAGAGCCAAAACCATAGTAACACAATACCATCAACTTCAAAACTAGGGATCGACACGCCCGTCGAGACACAATGGTCCGAAATCATAGGCACAACTTCCAAGGACTAACCACCATGGACCAAAGGAACCTTTCCACATACACGCGCTTTTTATGAATCGAACTTGCGTGTACACGCGACTTGGGCTTAACGAAACGGCGTGTATGAGCTTCCTTGGTATGCTGTACTGAGATCTGTCTTCTGATTAAGTTGCCATCACCTGTACCAACCTCTGAGCACCTGTACCATCCTCTGAGTGAGTTGCCATCAAGGACAACACTTGAATCATAATGCCAACAATCTCCCCCTTTGGACTTGATGGCAACCATCACACCAAGTCACTCTCCCCCTTTGACATCAAGGGCAAAGGGCTGTGCTCCCCCTGAGGACATGCTGATATCTCTGTTTGGCTGTGCTGACTTGTGCTCCCCCTGACCGAAGGCCAGATCTGCAAAAGATGTTCTTCAACAAGAACCAAGCCTTATACACCATAAGGGACCTTCCTATCACCAAAAGACTCAATACATACATCCATACTCCCTACCAAGAGGGGACATAACAGAAACAACCAATTATATTACAGCATTCATCCCAGGCATAGTGGGGAAACCAACAAAGGCCGTTACATGACCTTGATACCATAAAAGAGATATGACAAGAGAGATACATGACATAGAGACAACAGATCTAGACCAAGACTTAGGAAAGACACCAGCAGCATCTGATTAAACATCTTGTTAGATCGGCAACCAGAATTTCTTTCTGAGCTCCTTCTCCTGAAACCAACAACCAAAACATCTGAATGCCAACAATGCTTTATGAGACTTTTGAGCTGCTCCCCCTGAACCTGTGCATGTTGCACTCCCTGAAACTGTGCCTGAAGAATTCTGACATTCCTATTTCTGTTCAGAACTTCAGAGTTTTCCCTTGCTGTTCAGAACTTCATATACGCGTTTTATCCTGTACAAAACAGCGTATGTACGCGGATATTCTTTCTGCAACAAGCGTCCAGCATACACGCGACTTACCCAGCATGAATCCGCGTGTATACGCACATATCTCTTCCGTAACCTGCGTATACCAACTTTTCTGTAGAACAAACAAACTTCAACAACAGGATGAAGCATCAACTACTCCCAGCTTTTGTCTGAGATATTCAAAAGTTTCCCTGGGCAGTGGTTTTGTGAGAATATCAGCAACTTGCTCTTTAGAAGGAACATACTCCAACTTGACCTTCTGCTCAAGCACTTGTTCCCGAAGAAAATGGTACTTGATTGGTATGTGCTTGGTCTTTGAGTGCATGACAGGATTCTTTGAAATGCTGATTGCACTTGTATTATCACATAAGATAGAGACAGGTGGAGTGCAAGTGATTTGAAAGTCCTGCAAGGTCTGCATCATCCAAAGAAGTTGTGTGCAACAAGATGCTGCAGCCACATATTCTGCTTCAGCTGTAGATAAGGCAATCGAACTTTGTTTCTTGCTGAACCAAGATACTAATCTGGAACCCATGAAGAAAGCACCTCCACTTGTGCTTTTCCTATCATCCACACTTCCAGCCCAATCTGCATCTGTGTAAGCATGAAGAGTGAGATCAGTATTTCTAGGATACCATAAGCCATAGTTTTGGGTCCCTTGAAGATATTTGAAGATTCTTTTGACTGCCTGAAGATGAGTTTCCTTTGGGTTGGCTTGAAATCTTCCAACCATTCCTACTGCATGTGTAATATCTGGTCGAGTACCTGTCAAATAAAGCAAACTCCCAATCATGGATCTATAAGTGGGTTGGTGGACTGCTGCTGATTCATCATTTGCACTGAGGCTGCATCCTGTAACCATGGGTGTACATACTGGCTTTGACTCTTCCATGCCATACTTCTTCAAGATCTGCTTGAGGTATTTGGTTTGAGACAAGAAGATACCTCCTTCACTTTGTTGGATTTGCAATCCAAGAAAATATGTCAATTCTCCAAGAAGTGACATTTCGAATTCTTTCTGCATAACCAAGGCAAAGTTTTGACTCATGGTCTCTTCATTGCTGCCAAAAATAATATCATCTACATAAACAACAAGAATTAGCAATTTGTTATTTTCAACTTTTATATAGAGATTGCTATCTGCTGATCCTTTTGAAAAGCCTTGTTGGTGAAGATATTTGTCCAACCGATAGTACCAAACCCTTGGAGCTTGTTTGAGCCCATAGAGTGCCTTTTTCAATCTGCATACAAGGTTTGGATCATTTCCAAGAATGAACCCATCTGGCTGCTCAATATATACTTCTTCTTCTAAGTCTCCATTCAGGAAGGCTGATTTTACGTCCATTTGAAATACCTTGAAGTTTTGAAAGCTTGAGAGAGCAAGGAACATTCGGATGGCCTCTAGTCTTGCCACAGGAGCAAAGGTCTCTTCAAAATCTATTCCTTCTTGCTGTGCATACCCTTTACAAACAAGTCTGGCCTTGTTTCTAATTACTTCTCCATTTTCATTTAACTTATTCTTGAAGACCCATTTTGTTCCTATTACATTCTTATCTTTTGGTCTAGGAACTAATTCCCAAGTGTTGTTCCTTTCGATTTGCTCAAGTTCTTCATCCATTGCTTTGACCCAACATTCATCTTTGCATGCTTCTTTCACATTTTGTGGTTCAATGGAGGAGAGTAGAGCCAAGTAGCTTGAAGCTTCTGCAAGTGTCCTTCTTGTTTGTACTCCTGCTTCTTTCTGCCCCACAATCTGAGTTTCTGGATGATTCTTTTGGACATATCTGGATGGAGTCTTCTCTTCTATTCTTGTCTGCTCCACTGGTTCTTCTTGAGATTCTTCTTCTTCTTGAGGTTCTTCTTCTTCATCATTTCGCCTTTGAGAGTAACCTTCATCTTCTTCAATGTCTTCATGATGAACTTGCCTAGGAATATATCCCTTCTCATCAACCACTATATCAATACTGTCAACAATTCTGCCAAGTCTTTTATTGTAGCACTTGTATGCTTTGCTATGTGGAGAATAACCAAGAAGAATGCCCTCATCTGCTCTAGGTTCAAGTTTGCCAAGTTGCTCATCAGTGTTCTTAATATAACATTTGCTCCCAAAGATTTTGAAATGCTTCACGGAAGGAGTTTTACCACTCCAAAGCTCATGAGGTGTTTGAGTGCTGTTTACTCGGACATTTGTTTTGTTAAGAATGATAACAGCAGCATGTGCAGCTTCACCCCAGAAGGTTGCAGGAGTACCTGATTCATCGAGCATAGCACGAGCCATTTGTTGGATAGTTCTGTTCATTCTTTCCACAACCCCATTTTGCTGAGGAGTTCTAGCTGTAGAGAATTCTCTTCTTATCCCATGTTCATCGCAGAAATCGAAAAATTCATTTGATGTGAACTCCCCACCTCTGTCAGATCTGAGGCACTTAATTTTGTGTCCTGATTCATTTTCAGCCAATGCTTTGAAGGATTTGAATTTTTCGAATGCTTCATCTTTGTGCTTCATAAGCCCTAACCAAACAAACCTTGAGAAATCATCAATGAATAATATCAGATATTCTTCTCCTCGAGGTGTCCTTTTCCTAAATGGACCACATACATCTGTATGGACTAGCTCAAGAGGCAAGCTAGCTGATCCTTCCTTCTCTGGAAAGTTAGTTCTGGTTTGCTTTCCAAACTGACAAGATTTGCATATGGTGTTGTCTGGAATTTTGATATCTGGGAGATCGCGAACTGCCTGATATTTGCATGCTTTCCTTATTTGTGAGAAGCTTAGATGTCCCAACCTTCGATGCCATAACCAGTGCTCTTCATCCTTGCTAAGATAGCATTGTTGTTGTCCTTCTTCAAATATGTACAGATTATTTGGAGTTCTTTTGCCTTTGAGAACTGTTTTACCTGTATCAAGATCACGAACAAGACATCCATTCGATCTGAAAATAACCTCGGTTTTTTGATCACACATCTGGCTGACACTTAGAAGATTATGCTTCAATCCATCAACATACAAAACATTTCCAGCCTTGACCTTTTCTTTCAAAGGAGCAATACCTTTTCCTTTTATAGTTGCAGGAGTATCATTTCCAAAAGAAACTTTCTTTCCCTTTTCTAAAGTAGAATAAGATTCAAGTTTTTCTTTATCACCTGTCATATGTTTCGAACATCCACTGTCAATGTACCATAGATTTTCCTGTCCTTCTGCATAAAACGCTATCCCACATCTTTCTGTCTGAGGTTCTTTTATTCTCCATTTTTTGGTGCTCGTGGCTTGTTCCTTTTTCTCCTGAAACCTGCTCCTGCATTCAGACTCTTTATGACCAAAATTATTGCAAATAGAACATTCAACTTCATTTTCAAGAACTGAAAAGTTGTTATAGGTCCTCTTTGTAATCCCTGTCATACTTCTTTGTTTTTGAGCTTCCCTAGTCATGATTGTTTTATATGCAACACATTGAGCTGCTTTGTGACCAAAGTTATGGCAAGAAAAGCATTGTCCATTGAAGAAGCTTCTGCGGTTATTGAATCTACCAGCCAACTGATTGTAATTTCTATTTTCATCTATTCTTGTGCCAAACTGAGAAGATTTTACCTGTGGTTGGTTGTAGCTTTTGTTCACCCTTAAGAAGGATTGTCCCTGATAGTTTCTGTTTGTAATTCGTCCCTGCTTTACCTGATTATCTTCATTGTTCTTCTGCTCATTTCTTCTTGCTGCATCAAGATAACTTTTTGAGGTGGATGCTTGAGAGGTTTCTCCATTATAGCCCAAACCTGTCTTGTTTAGAGGAGACCGCTGCACATTGATAATCTCATCCAAAGTTTCAGATCCTTTGACAAACTTAAGATTAATAGTTTTTGTTTTCTCAATTTCTTTTCTGAGACCAACAATTTCACCTTCTAGTTTTTCAAGATGTTTTTCCTTTTCATCAATTTGAAATTGCAAAGTATCAATGATCACACTCTTTTCTTCTATGCATCTCTTGAGTCTAGTAATTTCATTATAGAGATTATCCACATCTACAGCATCCTCATAATCATCATCTTCAAATGCCATTAATAGCTTATATTTATTACCTTGTTCATCTTCATCACTGTTTGATAAGCCATCACTATCTTCATGGGTGTAGTAGCTTTTCTTATTTGCACTTTGTTTCTTATTCCATCTAGCAGGTTCTTTTCCTTTATCCTTATTAGGACATTTTGCAGCATAATGACCTACTCTTCCACAAGCAAAGCATTTGAAAGGTAGCTTACCTCTGAACCTTCCAGCACCCCTTTGAAGATTTCTGACAAAGTTTGATTCTTCTTCCTCTTCTTCTGGAACATGGCTTGCTTCATAGTAATCTTCTTTTCTTGATGCCTTAAAAGCAGCTTCCCTTCTGTCTGATGGACCTCCCTTTCTCATTTCATAAGCAGTTAGAATTCCATGTAGCTGAGACATAGTGAGAACTTTGAGATTTTCCTTTTCTTCTATTGCAGATACTTTAGATTCAAACTTGGGGGATAATGATCTTAGAATCTTTTGAACTACTATAGTCTCTTTTATTTCTTCACCCAGATTTTTCATACAATTAACAATCTCATCTACCCGAAGAAAATAATTAGCCACACTTTCATCATTATACATCTTGAGGGTCTCATATTGAATCCTGAGAGTTTGAAGTTTAGCTTGCTTTACCTGTTCATCTCCTTCATAGCTAGTGATCATTTTGTCCCATATCTCTTTTGCTGATTTGAAGTGCATGACCTTCATGAATTCTGTTTGAGATATACTTCCTAATAGAGTACTGACTGCTTTTGCATTTGTTTCATATGCCTTTTTCTCAGCTGGATCTGTAGGAGTAGCTGAAGGAAAAGCATAGCCTGTTTCTACAATGTCCCAAACTTCTGTACCAAGAGATTGAAGATATGCAGTAACTCTTACCTTCCAATAATTGAAATTTGTTCCATCAAAAACCGGTGGCCTGATTGATGCTTCTTTCTCGTAGTTGCTCATGATGAATGATCTTCCTTCAAGCGATCAAGCTTCTCTGAAGGACCTGCTCTGATACCAATTGTTGGAAATAATACTGAGAGGGGGGGTGAATCAGTATTATCTGATTAATCAAACTTTTTAAATGCTCAGAAACATATACGCTACTTCAGTTAAGTGAACCAGCGTGTACACGCTACTGTGACGAAGTAAAACAGCGTATAGGGAGAAAACTCACAATTTAGTTAGCTTATTCTTCAATTAAGTGCATCAGGACATTATTCATCACATTAACAGTAAACATGTGCAGTAAAACAGAACAGATAAAAAGCCACACACATGAACACCAAGATATAAGGTGGAAACCCAATGTGGGTGAAAACCACCTGCTGCAAGTTGTCTCTATCTTTCTTTAATATGAAACTTCAGTTTACAATCTTTTGTACTGGTGCAGCCTTATACCAGTACGCAGGCTACAACCTGCAGAAGGCTTCAACCTTCTCTCGTTCTCCAAACTTCCTTGGAAGGGAGCTCCAACCCCCTTTGCTCTTGTACTAGCCAAGATACTAGTACGTAGGTGCTGACCTACAATCTTCCTTCTTTCAGATATCACTTTTCATACATTTTCAGACTTGGATATTCCTGAAGCACAACATTACAATCTGAAGACCACAAATCATTCAATTTCCACAACAGATCATTGAAGCATAAAACAACCAAACTTTGAATCACTGAACCACTGAACTCTGTCAATCACCAGTTACCAGAACACAGAGCAGACTACAGAACTCTGCAATAACAGTCAGACCCCACTGTAAACCCAAAATCAAGCTTCAAAAGATATACGCTACTTCAATGAGCAAAACCCACGTATACACGCTCTTTTACCGAAGCCAACCTGCGTACAGATCTAAAAATAAACTTTCTCAATTTGCAGCTGTACCAGACATTAGTTAGATCCAAAACGTAACATTGCGACAATATGCAGATCTAGAAATACGCATAATCAACCATATCATGATAGTGCATTTCAAACCATTAGATCCCGATCTATCCTTAGATCTAGTCTTCCATCAACCGATGTGATCTCTCCTTGGCTTAGATCAAGCAACCCAGAACCTGCATATCAGATCTCTTTCTCTCTTAGATATTCAAGCCTTGTCGAAAAGATGATTTTGCCTAATGATCTTCTTCTCCTTATATAGTCTTAGGCCTAGCTCAATACCAAGAGCCAAAACCATAGTAACACAATACCATCAACTTCAAAACTAGGGATCGACACGCCCGTCGAGACACAATGGTCCGAAATCATAGGCACAACTTCCAAGGACTAACCACCATGGACCAAAGGAACCTTTCCACATACACGCGCTTTTTATGAATCGAACTTGCGTGTACACGCGACTTGGGCTTAACGAAACGGCGTGTATGAGCTTCCTTGGTATGTTGTACTGAGATCTGTCTTCTGATTAAGTTGCCATCACCTGTACCAACCTCTGAGCACCTGTACGATCCTCTGAGTGAGTTTCCATCAAGGACAACACTTGAATCATAATGCCAACAGTTCTTAGGCCATTCTTGGTTAAATTTGTGTTGGTATTTGTATATGATATCCTAGTGTATTCAAAGAATGAAAATTAAAATGAGGACCACCTAAAGGATGTTATACAATTATTCATATAACATAAATTATATGCCAAGCTCAACAAGAGTGAGTTTTTCCAAACCTAGGTTCACTACTTGGGTCACGTAATCTCAAAGGAGGGAGTGGTTATGGATCTAGAGAAGATAAAAGCAATAGTGGATTGGTCCACACCCCAAAATGTGATAGAGGTCAGATCATTTATGGGATTGGTTGGTTACTATCGAAGATTCATTTGAAACTTCTCAAAAATTGGGCATCCCCTCACTATGTTGCAGAGAAAAGGAGTAAAATTTTAGTGGACATCTGAATGTGCAACTAGTTTTGAACAACTGAAAAAAAAAAAAAAAAAAATAAATAAATAAATAAAAATAAATAAATAAAAAAAAAAAAAATTACTCACCTATGCACCTATCTTAAGAATAGTTGACCTAGAAAGGGATTTTATTGCTTGCACTTATGCATGTTAGGAAGAAATTAGTGGAGTCTTGGTGTAGGAAGGGCATGTGATTTGTTATGAATCCAGGAAGTTGAATGAGCATGAAAGGAACTATGTCACTAATGATTTAGAGCTAGAAGCCATTGTGCACACATTAAAAAAGTGGAGACATTACCTATTGGGGAAAAATTTTACATTACTGATTGACCATGATGGTCTGGAATATTTGTTTAACCAAGCTAAACTAAATGCCAGATAGGCTAGGTGGTTGGATTTAATTAGTGAAATCGATTTTGGAATCAAGTACATTAAAGGAAAAGAAAATAAAGTGGTAGATTCACTTAGCAGAATTTTGCAAGAGGTTCGCTTGGCATCCATAAGCACTTTCTCATTTGAACTCAGAGAGATAATTAAAGAAGCGCTAATGAACTATGAGAATTATCAATTTTTGAAGAATTGCTGGAAAAAAACAACTAGATATATCAATGAGTAGAAGTTATAATCTCAATGATGATGGGATCTTAACATTTAAGAATAGGAAGTATGTGCCCAATGTCAAGGAATTAAGGAAACTCATCATGGATTAATTCCATAAAATACCTTACTTAGGTCACCCTAGATATCAAAAGATGATGACAACCATGAAGAGGACATACTTTTGTCCAAGAATGAAGAATGATATTGCAAAGTACCTTATCAAATTCTTGGAATGCCAACAAGTGAAGGTGGAGTGTAGGCACCCAGCTGGAGTGCTACAACAAGTTCTAATTCTGGAATGGAAATGAGATTTTATATCCATGTTATTCATTATAGGATTGCTCAGGACAACTAAACAGCATGATGTTATCATGGTGATAGTAGATAATTTGAGCAAGGTGGCTTAATTTATCATTGTCAAGTCTACTCATAAAGTAATAAATATATCTTGGCTTGAGGGGGCCTTCTTCAACTCCTGAGGGGACCTTCCAAGTCTATGCGTGAGAAGATTGCAGGCGCATTCTTCAATCCAAATAGCAATATAGTGTACTGAAAACAACCCCACTCAGTCACAAAGGTCGTTTTTCTCCTATCCTCCAGTGCAATTTTGATCTGGTGGTACCCTAAGAACCCATCAGTGAAGGAATATGCTTCCTGGACACCTACATTATCCAATACTTCATCAGTGAATGGAGTCAGGAAAGGATCATGTACGCAAGCGTCATTCAACTTTTTGAGGTCCACGCATATCCTTATTTCATCCTTCTGCTTCTTCTCCTGTACCACCATTGGGCTTACCCAGTCAAATTCTTCCATAGGCTCAATAATGCCTAGCACAAGCATCTAATCTAGCTCCAAGTGTACCTTTTCTTTATACTTCAAATTGAGATGGTAAGGCCTTTGCTTAAATGGCTTCGCGACGGGCTTCAACGTGATCTTCATAACAAATAGGTCCCTGATTATCCCTTTTAGATCTATAATCTTGGTAGGGAATAAATCCTGGTATTCATGGAGCAATTCAGCGACCTTATCTAGTGTCATCCCAGTAATCTCCAATCTTCGCAAATTTGGGTTATGCCTTCGTACCAATGTTTACTTGTTTCATTTTCAGCGACGCGGTTATATTTGGATTCTCAACCTGCAGTCCTTCAACCTCACAGTGACCTTCTATTTCAGGGATGTTAATCTTTGGCGGATCCTCGTCCTCTTCTTCAGCAATTACATTATAACATTCTAGCATGTGACTCAACTGATTAGCCCATTCAGGTTGAATGTGTCTAAAGGATCCTGTAGTATCCTAAAGATTATTGTTGTCACCTCTTGTAGCGCTTCATCGTACTGTAAGAACCGTCTTCAAAACTGAATGTCATCATGAATCCTTCGCACAGAATATCCCATTCACCTGTACCATAGTAGAGCTATGTTTCTACATACCAATTCGTCGGAACAATATCTAGTGTGTGACAGAACAAGTGCACCCATTCAAGTTGGGGCTTCTCTCCATAATCCTGAGCCCACTTGGCCAAGTGCACACACAGATCATCCTGCCCATCATACTTGTCTTTCATTCACATCTTCAGCTTCCTAAAGCGAGTTCTCATCATTCTCCTACATTTGCACCAATCATCAAAGATTCCCTTGTGTGTACCCCACCACCTTGTGTGTAGCACGCGGTGCCCAGTCCAATGCCTAAAAGTGCTACTTTTCTAGTACCTCCCTCTCAAATGCATCTAGAAAAATATCTACATCATAAGTAGGCACATTCCTTACCTCTAATGACACACAGCACAGCAACCCAGTCATCATGTTATAGCTCTGCGTAGTTACTTCGTGTAACCGATTCTCCCAGTGTTCTAGTTCTTCATCAGAGTTTGAGGTGCATGAACTCTTGCGATCCCATGTAATTCATCCATCTGCCATTGGATTCACCTAATCTTGGTCTCACACTGTTATCTTATAGATACAGTCCAGATCATCATCTCTCCCATAATCACGGAATGGTTCAATATAGCACAATCCTTTAGCAGGATCTAGGGGTACTATTACACATAGTGATTTCTTCTCAAATATCATCTTTCGCTTCTTTAGATTAATTACCCTATTCATATCAGTAGCCCAATCAATTCCCAGGAGCGTGGGATAGGGGTTGTTGTCATCCAATGTCTCTATCACATCAAAGTCATCTAGCGCTCGCACCCTCAATATCTACAGTCACCCCCTACAACTGCCCATGGGGATGATCTTTTGCTAATTCACCATCCTCAGCTGAATCGGAGACCATTGTAGTGCGGGTCTTTCCATCGATTCCCAAGTCTGTTTTGGTAGGACATTCGCATCTGACCCCAAGTCTAAGATAACCTAATCCATCTCGTACTCTCCCATTTGGGTGGTCAGTCTCATCTCCCGTCCCATCCTTATTTTATGCTTACCTATCTTTCACACTATGTGTGGCTCACCCATGGTGATTCTAGTGCATCTATTGATGAGCTCTTATAACCCCTTCATAGCCTTACTACCACGTAGTAACTTCATACAAGTCTCTAGGAAGGTTGTGAGCATAGAAGGGTCCATCTCCTAGTCAGGTTTTATCCTTGCTTCTTAAGGTGGAGACCTCAGTGAAGCTCTTCTTCACTTCCATGAAGGTTTCATGTGTGTGCTCCAAATTGAACTCAGCCTCCTTCATTGGAGCTTTGCGTACCCATGTATGTCTTTAGGTTGTTTCCCCTTGTCATCTCCTATTACGAATCCACTTCGGAGCACTATATTCAAGTTTTGATCCTCTTCACTTGGCTTAGATCTCATCATCTACAGGTTTTGAGTGAACGAAGGTGGTAGCGCCCCTTTGTCACATATCCTAGCTATTAGCATAGGACAATCTTTCATTTCATGATCAAACAGAGTGCAATACTTGCACAACAGACATGTTGGGTTAGTGAAATCAAGGGCATAGTGTCCTAGCCCTCTCTAATTGTAGCAAATCAACTATCCCCAACCTCTTCCAAGTCCTCCTCCATCTCGGCTTCGTACACACCCCTGAAATCCTGTCCGCGCCATCCTTGCGCTCTAGTCAGGGGGCTGTGTTTCGGCCTGAACACTATAGGCAGGAGTTCTATCCATCATCAATTCATAACTCCTGAAATTATGCTCACCATTCCCTATCGACCTACAAAAGTTGCAGAACAGTTGTTGTGACATCTCTACAAACTGCAGCAAATGACAGTTATACATGGCATGTTTTCATGCTACCTAATATATAGCACACCACAATGTAGGCCCTACACTCGGTCCTACTTGAGCTTCCGGCCTTAAATGCATCAGTCCTCCCCCTATAAGGTAGTTCACAAAGACAAGACAATGGTCTTAGTCATGCCCCTGACTCTTGCATTTCAGACACCATACCTCTTCGCGCACCTCTGGTCGAACTGTTCTGTCCTGTTTCAAGCTTTGCATTTCAAGACAAAGATTTTTCAACTGCACATGGATCTGCTGAACCCCCAGATTTGGATCCTACATCGGTGTTTCATGTAGCTCCATTGTGATCTCCAAGGCCTCTACTAGAGTTTTTATCTTCGGTTACGATAGCGCAACCCTTAAGTGTGGCAGGAGTGAAGCCACAAACCACTCACGATGTTGTCCGTCTGTTAGGTTCATGTTAGCTTCATGGATTGTACACTTCAACCTCTGATCTAGTTCCCAAGGTGTCTCGTTTGGTTGTATCACGATTTCTTTGAACCCTACAATCGATTGTGCTTCAGATTTAGGCCTACTGAATTCTCTATTCAGTGTTGTTTGGATGTCTGCCACTCTAGCATTTGGGTTATCATTAGCATACTTGATATACCAAGTTAGCGCGTGATCCTACAAAGCACTAACCAATGTTGCCTTTTTCATGTTATCATCTGTAATGCCCTAAGCGTCCCATACAACTTTTACAATGAACCAGAATTGGTTTGGGACCTCATTCCCCAAGCCTTTGAAAAAAGGCAGCTTCACTAAATTTTCCATATTGAACTGTGGTGGAGGCGGAGGTGGTACGGGTTAAGTCACAGGTGATGGGGGTGAAGTTGGAGGTGGTGTGGGTGGAGGTGGTATTCGCAGGAATCCTTGCCTTATTAACTGAATAGAACTTCGTGGAGAAACCTATATTATTCCCTCTTCGTCACCTTGTGGAGGTGAAATCAACGGACTATATTCAGGACCCTTTTTTCCTTCGTTTCTGTAATTTTTTCCACTTCGTTTAGCCCTGAACATCATGTTAGTTGCATAACCCATTTTTTTCACAATAACCTTTTAATCAAGGTATTCAAATATTTCACGTACTTACCTTGCGGTCCTTTGAAAAAGAGTCACTTCACCTCATTGTAGCTGACTGAGGTGTCGACCGCAAATTTAGTTACAAATCATCCTATGACATGATTGATCTAATGGTCGACAGCACGAGCGATCTTATCCTCCAATGCTTCCAACCTTCACACTAACTCTGGGGTCCACACAATAGGATCGTCTAGTTTCCACCTTCCTTGGCTATCTGCTAGCTTCGCGATCCACTCATGTAGCTCAATCGGAAAGGAGGAGAAAAAGATCTTGTGGATCTCTGTATATAGGTACCTGTCCAGCCATTGTTCCTTTGTCATTCATGGGTTTCTTTACTCCTGCGCCGTGAATTCATGGATCTTTCTATCCAACCAGTCTCCAATCTCTTTCTTAGTCGGATTTTGGTGATACGACATCACACATCTCTTATGCAGATTCCAATCCCGGCAACGGAACCATTGTTGGCTTAAGGGGGCCTAACCCAGGTTCAGCATTAATTAGCTAAACAAATCCCTATACTGCTGGCCCTTTCGGTATCAGCCCATGGAGCGCGAACTGAAGTCTCACCCAAAGTAGTATGGGGGGATGCTGGAACCAAGTTTCTGCACCCTAAGATGGTTGTGATGTCATTTTATTCCCTTTATTCCTACCTTCACGTAGGTCACTTCACTCTAGGGCTTGGCAGATGAGCCTTCTCTTCTTTCCTTCAATACCTCCGCAAAAGGGTACGGTTAACCTTCCCGCAGCCCTAACCCTTGATCTAAACACTTTCGTGCTGCTAAGGCAACGTACCATGCAAATTCCTAAACTAGTCCAAGTATCTTACTTATCTTATTAGATACTCATAGTTAGCACCACATAAACAGATATTCTTATATGCTTTCAGTTATCCAACATAATCATACACATTCATGCATCACATAAGCATTATAAAGAAAATTCATACATAAAATGATAAGATACATTAATCGAAACAAAGTCACAGAAATTGTAGAATACTTCTCTTTATTAATCTCTTCCAAGTGATTACAGACTCTATCCACCCTGCACACACAGCTACAGGGGTCTGGGCACTCAGCTACGGACTTCTACCCTAGGCCTCTGTGCACTCAGTTGCAAAGCCTCTACCTACAATACGACCCGAAACTTAGACTTATTACTTCAAAGCTATGACCCTCCTACATGATCAATTACTCTAACTACTTAAATCTTAGCTCTTTTTATACAATCCCATGGTCTGCGAACCATGGGTGGATCTCTTACAGCCGACTAACTTTTAAAAACTAAGGGCGGACAACCCTTTATGACTTATAACACCTACACACTCCACGACCACAAAATGCGGAGTCTTTACAAGTTTATTACAAAATTTGACTCAAACATGGGCTTTTAGCCCCAAAACTGCCCTTTGGGGGATCCCGTTCCCAACAATATAGCCCAAATATTCATAAAGGATATAATCATGTTGCATGGAGTTCCCAAAAAGATAATATCAAAGAAAGATACCAATTTCACTTCAAAATTTTGGAAGACATTGTTTGATGGATTTGGAACTCGGTGCTTACCATCCTCAAACCGATGGTCAAAAAGAAAAGGTGAATAGAATATTGGAGTACATGGTAAGGATGTATGTGATGCATCAGCCAAGAAATTGGGAAGACTACCTTCCACTAGTAGAATTTTCATACAACAATGGCTACCAAGATTCATTGGGAATGATCCTTCTTGAGGCATTTTACGAAAGGAAATGAAACACCCCTGTTAGTTGGGATGATCCAGTGAAAATAGTACTTTTTGGGCCATATTTTCTAAAATAAATGGAGCAAGAAATGATCAAGATCATGAAAAATTTAAAGATTTTACAGTATAGGCAGAAAATTTATGTGGACCAACAGATACTACACAAAGAGTTTCAAGTGGGAGAGCATGTTTATCTTTGTATTAAGCCAAAGAGAATCTCATTGAAAATGGGTTCATGTGCCAAACTAGAACCCAGATATAGTGGACCATTTCATATTTTGGAAAGAGTGGGGTCAATGGCCTATAGATTGGCCTTGCCACCCATAGTGAAAGTTCATAATGTTTTTCATGTTTCCTTCCTTAAGAAATATGTTCATGATACTAATCATGTCATTGACAAATATATTATATAGGTGGAACCAAAGGGAGATTTCCAACCAAAACCATTATGCATCCTGGACTGGAGGCAGATCACACTCTGGAATAGAACAACAAAGTAGATCAAGGTTCAATGGGAGCACTTTGAACCTGATGAAATCACTTGGGAGATGGCTGATAAAATACAAGAACAGTACTCATCTTTTGTTTGTTGAATAAAGTGGTGCAAGAGTTATATATAAAGCTCAGTTTTATTTTTTTTATTTTAGTAAGAACACGAGGGTGATTTCCCTTTAATGGGTTGGGGTTTGTGACACCCCTAGTACTTGTTCCCCTAATTTTTGTAATGTAGTAATGTAATGGTCTGAAGTGTGGGACCATAGATCCATGATCTAAGAGTTAAGAGGAAAGATGAACCCATGTGAGATTAGTTGGCACCTTAAATTAATTTTAGGGTGAAAATAATGGGAAAAAAAAAAGAGTAAGAGTCCAAGAGGAATATGAAGAGATCCCTGGAGAAAATAAAAAGAAGAATGCACAACAATATGGGGTTGGAACTCTTCTTGGTGGAGCTCATGAGCAAAGTTATAATAAGTTATGAGCTGAGGGAATAGGATTTCCTTGATATAAATAATTGTGACTGGAAGACCAAGAGGAAATGGGATTGAGTACTTGTTGTGAGTTAATAAACCACTCATGGAGTACTTGACATAGATGATAAACCACTCAAGGTTCTTGCTAGGGCTAATAAACCACATGCAGAAGAGTGCTAGATGTGGGTTGACAAAAAACTCTTTGAGTGCTTGACACAATTGATAAACCACCCTGGGTGCTTGCTAGGGGCTTATAAACCACTCTTGGAGTGCTTAAATTAGCTGATAAACCACCCTTACTATGGATTTTGTTGTGCATGACTATATGATAAACCATCCACTATCATAATTTCCCAACCTTTGTGTCTTGAAGGAGGTTTTCTACAAGGCTTCTGAAAGAGAAATTCCCCTTAGATCATGGATTTGGCTCGAGAGTGATTGTTGTAAATAATTTGGGCTACAGTAGGTCTACGGTTGGGTGGAAAATCAAATTCCCATTTCCAGTTCCTTTCTTTTCTAAATTTGTAAATGAAAAATATCTAAGTCGAAAGTTGTGAATTTAAAGAAAAAATTCTATGTAAATCTTGCATGAGCCTTGCTGATGGAATTACTTGAATATTGCTATGATTCTATTTATGAGCCTTTTTCATGCAATTGTGTGAGAGATTCATGGTTCACTGTGATTAGAATGGAAAATTTTCGATGAATATGTATTGTGATGCTATTTTATTGCACTAATGCTCTTGATGTAAAAAATACACATATACAACTATGTTTATGAGTGTTGTGTGCACTGAGAAGCATTTATGTATGTGGTATGAGCATTGAATTCTCATCGTATGGCATATGGTATATGTTAATGTTATTTTATGCTCATTGTGTGAATTCAAGCTTGGAATTATTTTCCTTAAGAACAAAATTCTTATAGACTTATAATGATGTTGATTATGTGCCTGTACATATGGTTTATGCTTGTAATAGGATTGTTAAGAGGGATTCCAAGTCATTTCATGGAATTTTGATTTCTTGGTAACCTTCTTGGCACTCCATGTTTTCTACCTGTAATTATAAGCTCATTTCATTGTTTATTTCTCAAAGGAAACCTATAGATATCAGATCCAGGCTCGATATGTTATAACATGACATGGAGGACCCAAGGGACTAAAAGGATCAAAGAGACTAAATGGGCAAGTCCTTGAACATTTCATTGTATTTCTATCATAAAGAACCATGAGATGGTATTCTTACGAGAAGTTCGAGAGAGATAGTATCGTGTGTGCTTCATAGGATCCTAAGGGAGAGAATTAGACTCTATTGCAGATCAAAAATCTTATAAAACCATCGTGGTTGAGCCATGGTCAAATCCCCTTTACAATGGTGCAAGTAGAAGCCTTATCTTTAACCCCTTCAAACCTTGCCCGTGGTCGCGATGGGATTTATCAGACCGAGTAATGGCTAGCTCCAAGGATGGACTACTAAGCCATAAGATCATGACACGTGACCAAATGCGAATTTTTCATATTGGTTGGAAAATAATTAATAAGATAGACCAATGGCTGAGATTGATTAGGAGAGATCGAAGGTTGAAGAGAGACTTGGGATGACGTCATCCTAGAGGTCTCATTCTCAAATGCATGAAGTGGGGTGCTCGTTAATAAGGAACCGGGGAAATGGGGCCAAGGTATCCATCCCATAAGATCTATATCAGATGCTCTTTCCCAGACACATGAAGCAGGGTGCTACAAAGGTTATTCCCTAGATGAATGAAGCGGGGTGCACTGGAGGTTACTCTCAAGATGAATTAAGTGGGGTGCACCAGAGGTTACTCTGCATATGAATGAAGCGGGATATAGTGGAGGTTACTGCCCAGATGAATGAATCGGAGTGCACTAGAGGTTACTCCCCAGATGAATGCAGCGAGGTGTACTAGAGGTTATTCCCTAGATGAATGAAGTGGGGTGCATTAGAGGTTACTCCCCAGATGAATGAAGCAGGGTGCACCATATGTTATTCCCCAAATGAATGATGTGGGGTGCGCTACAGGTTATTCTTCAAATGAATGAAGCGGGGTGCATCGAAGGTTATTCCCTGAGTGTATGAAGCAGAGTTGCCTAGAAGCATAGCACGGGGTTGTGGAACCCAAACCCTTGAATAGGTTAGAAGCCAATAATTAATTTCCAAGTGTCATTGGTAGATTATCTAGGTGGGTATAGCTACATGGCAGCGACATGGCCAAGTTGTTAATGTGGTGCTCCCTAATTTTCCAGAATTATAATGGTCACATCTCTTGATCCGGAAGTCGAATTGAGGTAAAGTTTTATATCATTAGAATCATCTTGATGAGATGAATGCAATGGTGATGTTAAACCAAAGCTCTAAGTGAGTTGAAAAAATCAAAAAATTTAGACGCCATTTCCATAACAACACCTTGGATATTGAGTCAATATAGTAACCACTTCCTCTTAACATATGTTATGATGATTATTAAGAGGGAATTATTACAAATTTGTACATACATTTACATGTATTTTTCTTATATGTGTTTGTATGTGTATACACACATACACACACAGATAGATATGTGTGTGTGACATGTGTGTATATATATGCATGTACGTACTCATATACACACATGCATGTGTGAGTATAAACACACACAAATGCATATATATATATATATATATATATACACAAAAAAATTGGCATATATGTACATTGATATATGTATATATGTATCTAAGTACAAACACACAAATACATGTATATACATAGATATGTATAGATACAAATATATCTACATATACATACACAAATATATATATATATATCGATGTGTGTATATATATGTGTTTGTGTGTTTATGTTTGCATATACACACGGACATAAAGATCTATGTGTGTGTCTAAATGTGCATGCACAAAGACACACACACATATACACACATACACATATCTTTGTGTTTGTGTTTATATATATATATATATGTGTGTGTGTGTGTGTGTGTGTGTGTGTATGTATGTATGTATGTATGTATGTATGTATATAGATATATAGATATATTTATTTAGATATATATAGACATACAAATACTTACACACACACATATATATTTATGTATATAATATATGTATGTGTGTATGCACATACACATACATATCTATTTATATGTGTGCATACACACACAAAGATGTGTGTGCGTGTGCATATATATATATATATATATATATATATATATATATATATATATATACGCATAAATACATATATATGTAAATATAGATACATTTATAATTATATGTGTCTTTGTATACACGCACACAAAATATGTATATATGTTTATGTGTGTAGATAAGTAAACACAATCATATATATCTTTGTGTGTTTATACACACATATATACATTTAAAAATATATGTGTGTGTGTTTATTTGTGTATATGTATATATGTTCGTATATATGTATACACAAATATATATATATATATATATATATATATATATATACAACTATATATATGAGTGTGTGTGTACACTGGTACACTCACACACATATACACATCGTTATTGATCAGTGACTATACACACATAAACAAGACATGTGTACACACACATATTTATTTGTGTGTGACACATACGTACATAAGTAGATATATTATACATACAAAGATATATCGGTGTTATGTGTATGTGTGTACACACATGTATATATGTGTGTGCACAGACACATTAAATTTGATGTTGTTAATCTAAAAATATGTTTGATTTTATTTATTTACCTAAAGAAAATAAAATGATATATATATATATATATATATATATATATATATATAGATATGAAACAAATATTTCAATTTTATGTTATATATATTTCTGTGTGTTTGTATATATATATTTATTTATATATATACGTAAATATAGATACATGTATATCTATATAGGTATTTGTGTGTATATACACACCTCTCTATGTGAGTGTGTATATTTATACACACACATATATATATGCATATTCATAGATACATTTATACATATATAAATATACATGTGTATGTGTTACAAATACATATATACATATACATGTTTTATATTGTATATATGTGTATATGCGTGTATACACACGCATATGTATATATGTTTGTATGTATTTGTGTGGGTATATATATGTATGTGTGCATGTATTTATATATAAATATATATACATGTACACATAGATACATATATGTATATATCTATAGATACCTATATATGTTTATATGTATCTATGTTTCAAAATATGCACACTTGAAAATACAGATAGATATGTGTGTTTGACGTGCGGATATATATGCGTTTACTCACTCTCACAGAAACATATATTTGTGTGTATATAAACACACATACACATATGTGTACGTGTGTATACAAAAACAGGCATATATATACATTGATATATATGTACACAAAAATACATGTATATACATAGATATATATAGATATAGATATATTTATATATACATACACACAAATATATGTATATTGATGTGTGCATATATAAGTGTATGTGTATGTGTTTGTGTTTGCATACACACAGATACTGAGATCTTTACGTGTGTCTCTGTCTATATGTGCATATACACAAACACATATAAATACAAATATAGATATAGATATATATACATACACACACAATTATATATATATATATATATATATATATATATATTTAGACACACATATACACATATATTTTTGTGTGTGGATCCATATATATGTATACACACAGACACACATATATCTATGTGTATATGTGTATATACACACAAAAGTGTGTGTGTGTGTGTGTGTATAGACACACACATAAATACATATATATACATTTATAATTATATATGTCTATGTGTAAACACACAGAGAATATGTATATATCTTTATGTATGTGTAGATAAGTAAACACAAGTATGTATAGATTTATGTGTATACACACATATATACATTTAAAGATAGATACATATATAGGTATAAATGTATCTATACTTATGTATATATATATATATATATATATATATATATATATATATATATCTATTTGTGTATATGTATATATGTTAATATATACATAAACACAAATAAATTTGTGTGTATATATGCACATATACATATACATGTAAATATATGTATGTGTCTGTCTGTATGTATGTATTTATGTTTGTGTGTATGTAGACTGATACACTCATACACATATATACAGAGTTACTAATTAGTAACTATACATGCATAGACAAGACATGTACACGCACACATACATGTGTGTGTGACATATACATACATACACAAATGTGTTACTTGTATGTGTGTACACGCACATGCATATGTGTGTACACACATGCATATGTGTGTGTGCATGTGTAAGTGTACAAACACTTGTGTGAGTGTGTGCACATATAGATATATTTGTATATTTATGACACTAAGATATTTGACTAAAAATGTCGAAGTCAAGGTGTAAATTAATGAATTGTCTCTTATAATTTAGTTTAATTTAATTTAGTTTACTATCTACTATCATTTCTTATTTTTATCATTAAATTTGATGTTATTAACATAAAAGTACCTTTGATAAATATAGATACATGTATATGTATATGTGTGTACATACACTCACATATATATCTATAAAGTGTATGTATAGTTATACACGGATATACATATATGCATATTCATGTAGATACATTTATACATATATAAATATACATGTGTGTATGCTTTACAAATACATATATACATATACATGTATTTTTATTGTATATATATGTATATTTGTGTATACATACACACATATATGTATGTATGTATTTGTATGTATGTATGTATATACACATACATACATATATATACATATTCATAGATACATGTATATGTTTATATGTATCTATTTTTAAAACTATGCACACATGAAAACACAGATAGATATGTGTGTCTGAAATGTGTGGATATATATACATGTACTTTCTCTCTCTCACACACATATATTTGTGTGTGTATAAACACATATAGATATGTGTACTTGTGTGTATAAAAGCAAGTATACATATACATTGATATATGTACACACACAAATAAATGTTTATACATATATATATATATATATACACACAAATATAACTACATATACATACACACACACATATATATACATGTGGGTATATATATGTGTTTGTGTGTGTGTTCATGTTTTCATATACACATGGATCATGGAAAATTTTAGGGGCTAATGTTCGCCCAGTGGGCTAATTTTCCATGATTTTTCCACAAAAAAGATTCGCCAATTTCCAATTTTATAAAAGACGATTCGCCCAAATTTTAGAATATAAAATTATTTTACCTTTAAAATCGCCAACATTGTATAGAGGCTATATATAAAATCATTATAAATTTGAATAATTTTACAAATATATCAATAAATGTTTTATAGTTTGCATATTAGGGATTAGTGAGATTCGCCAATGTTTTTAAACTTCAAGAAATTTTTCCATCCTTAAAATTTTCCTTGACATGGATATAGCTTTATTTGTGTGTATGTGTATCTATATGTACATACATGCAAACACACACAAATAAAAATATAGATATAGATATATATACATACACACACATATATATAGACATATATACACATATTTCTATGTGTGAGGTTCTATATATATCTATATGTTTGTGTATGTATATATATTTATATATTTAGATATATATACACATACAAATACTTACACACACAAGTCTTTATGTGTATAATATATTTCTATGTGTGTATGCACATACACACACATATATCTATGTATATGTGCGTATAAACACACAAAAATGAGTATATAGATACGCACATAAATACATATATATATATGTGTACATATAGATACATCTATAACTATATAGGTCTATGTGTACACACATAGAATAGGTTTATGTGTGTAGATAAGTAAACACAAACATATATGTGTGTGTGTATACACACATATATACATTTAAAGATAAATACATATATAGATATAAATGTATCTATATCTATGTACATATGTTTTTTGTGTATATGTATATATGTTAATATATATGTACACACATATACATATGTGTATATACATGCACAGATATATATGTGTGTGTATGTACATATACATGTGTTTGTGTGTGTATGTACATATACTTATGTATGTGTGTGCGTGAGCGTACACTGATACACTCACACACATATATACATAGTGACTGATCAGTAACTATATACACATAAATAAGACATATGTACACGCACATATATATATGTGTGTGTGATACATATATACATACACAGATATATCATACATACATACATACACACATGCATATGTGTGTGTGTCCATGTGTGAGTGTACAAACAGAAATGTGTGTGTGTGTGTGTCTACACACAAATATGCCTATATGTATTACACTAAGATATCTGAATAAAAACGTAAAGTCAAGGTGTAAATTAATGAATTGTCTCTTATAATTTAGTCTATTATCTACTTTCCTTCATTATTTTTAAATTTGTTGTATATGTGTATATACACACATATATCTTTATTTAAATGTATATATTTGTAGTGCCCACTCTAGTTTCCTGACCCTAATACGAAATTATCTTAGACACTCTATTCTTCGAGGACCTCAGATTGAGGATCTGGACCCATGAAACTATTATTAGCGATTGAGATATTCATGGTTGTGATGTTTAAGAATGCTTTCCAATGATATTATGGTAGCATGAATGGTTATGTATCTTATCTATCAGTATTCTGATGATTGCAATATTAAATAGTTAAGTTGGTCTCTATTTGAAATTATGATGAGGGTAGTAAAGAATATGTATGCGCTCTACTAAAAACATAATGAGGATAAATTTTATGGATAGGTATATTTCTATGATGTTACGATGTTGATAGCTTAATGAATATGTATGTTTCCATTGATGATTATTGATGATAGCCATGAGGGATGTGTCCCCTATGTTACCTACTTCCTCTAGTTCAAACTTACAATGGACAATGATGTGAATGACCAGGAATTGTTAATGATGCTATTATGATAATTGACTAACATTGAGAAACCTTGTTATTGATGATTATTGAGTATGGCAGGAAACCATCAGAGGCACTCGCATATGACATGTCGATGACACCTGGTTTGATGAAAATTTATATTACTTTATCTGTGAAAGTCTAAGTCGATCTTGGAATCTGCCATATATGTTTAACTATATTCTGATGATATATTAATGGTTGCAGGCACAGATTAGTTGCTTGACCGAATGACTCACATATGGGTGATGGGGTTGTACAAGTGGATGGAATCTACATGGGAGGGGTGAGACAGAGTCCCTGATCTCACCCACTAGCACTCCCGCCGTGACTTGGGCTGGAAGGGTTGAAACACCTTCGCCTTGAAGATCACGATGCCATGAGGGCAGGTTCCAAAGTTGGTTCGCTCATGAGGACTTTACCGGGGGGCGCGCATCAAGGCAGATTCCTTGATCCCCGACACCATTAGTCTCACTATAGCAGGCAACATAAGAGATGACAGTGGTCTATGACGTTGCACTATACTTTCCCCTCGTAATCACTGGATGCTTGAAGGGCAAGTGGTGTGGCACCCTTGGAACTTCAAGGGAATTTCTTGAAGGGCACGACCAACTTGGCACCCTTGGCATCACAAATAAACTATTAGGTGTGGCACCCTTGGAACTTCTAAGGAAGTTCTTGAAGGGCACAACCAAACTGGCACCCCTGACATCACAAATAAACTATTAGGTGTGGCACCCTTGGAACTTCTAGGGAATTTCTTGAAGGGCACAACCAAACTGGCACCCTTGGCATCACAAATAAACTATTAGGTGTGGCACCCTTGGAACTTCTAGGGAAGTTCTTGAAGGGCACAACCAAAATTGGCATCCTTGGAATCATTAAAAAGAAATAATAATAAATAAATATAAGCAAGGAATGAAAACTAGGTAAATTTACATCAAGGGTAAATGATGAGTAGAAACCAATATAATTAAATCAAAAATAAAACTTGGAATAAGGAGGTTCATAGGAAGAATTAAAATAGAGTACCTTAAAAACTCTACCCTTCCAATTTTGGAAAATACTAGGAAGATTATGTGGTTTAATTAGGAAAAGGGGAAAGACAAACATAATGGTAAGGATAAAGATTAATCGTAAACTAATTTAAACCTAATTAAGAAAAGGGGCAGGTGAATTAAAATGAAAATAATAAATTAAATTTAGAGAAATGTAGAGAAGCTCCAAGTGTCAACAACCAACATAAGAATATCCATATAGGAGATAACCTGAGTTAAATTAGGGAGTAGATTGGGGATAAAATCTTGACTCATTAATTGACTTCAAGTAATGAACACAAATTAAGGAATAAAAGGAGGGAATAAAGAGACAACTAGGAGAAGAAATAGGAATCTTGTTGAGGTGAGGAAAATATTAGCTTTAAATAAAAATTTAAGTAAATAATTTTGGGAGACCCTTGATGTGAGAATGACACATGGGTGGGTGAATAATCAAGCTATTGAATTATAAAAAATAAAAATAAAAATAATTAATTATGCATGACATGACAAGTGTCACCTATGAGGACTTCTATAAAAGAAGGGGCAAGCCATGGAAGAGGGGACTTTTTGGGAACCCTATGGTTGGATGGATGAGATGTTGTGAGAGCAGTGATTACGAAGCTATAGTGAGTTTGGTGAGGTAGAGGATTTAGAGAGGGGACTCTTGAGCCAAGGTGTGCTCTCCTCTACCAGCTAGTGCTTGTCTCCATTGTACAACCCCATTGCAGCTCGGGGGTCCGCGGGGAAGAAGAGTACCCAAGGAGTAGGTTGGGAGGTTAACCGGTGAGTCTTCGCATTCAGATCAAGTGCGTCATCATTCACTCGCGGAGGTGACCAGCTACAAGGGAATACCAGCAATAGCAGAGCTAGCGGAGTCTCGCCTTCTGGTGAACGGTACATATGTATTTCATTACTATTGATCTTAGTTAAAGGTATGAAAATGTTATGGTATGTTCCTGAAATGAGTGTTAGGAATGTGTGTGCTAAATAAATTTGAATCTCAATGCGTTTCTTTTTAGTTGTATGTGCTGTAAAAAAAAAAAAAAAAGTATACAGTCTGGGTATGGTCCTCACACTTGGTATTAACCGTGAGTCTTCGCATTCAGATCAAGTGCATCATCATTCACTCGCAGAGGTGACCAGCTACAAGGGAATACCAGCAACAGCAGAGCTAGCGGATTCTCGCCTTCTGGTGAACGGTACATATGTATTTCATTACTATTGATCTTATTTAAAGGTATGAAAATGTTATGGTATGTTCCTGAAATGAGTGTTAGGAATGTGTGTGCTAAATAAATTTGAATCTCAATGCGTTTCTTTTTGGTTGTATGTGCTGTAAAAAAAAAAAAAAAAAAAAAATGTATACAGTCTGGGTATGGTCCTCAAACTTGGTATCAGAGCCATGTTGAACCCTTGAGGCCTATGGACCCATGCATGTATCGGCTTCTCTTTAAAAGACCCTTTCGAACAACCCTGTTTTGAAATTTTTAAAATTGCCCTCGCACGTTGCTTCACGGCAGCTACGATTGCTCTTTAATTTCTTCTTGTGGTTTCTTTTCAAAACACATAAAACAGCATACACAAAATATACATACAGGCATTTAGACAAAAACGCACAGCGCATAGACATGCAGAGGATGAGGTTCATTGGATTCTTATATTGAATCTTCAGAGCCTCTGCTGAATAAATCTGGCTTGACAGAGATGGAAATATCTTCTTCTCAATAGGAAGACTACCATCCAATCAGATATAACAGTGGTCGCAGGTATTTCCAGAACATAACCTTTCTAATCGTATTTGTCATTTTGGTATTGGCAACCTTTGCGTTTGGAATATTTTCAATTGTCCACCGCAACAGAAATTACGGAAATGTTTCCTCTTATGTCTATGATACAAATTACAGCACTTGTACAAAATCTTCACTTAGTGTTAACATAAGGGATCAAGGATTAGGTTTTGATGGAGCATATGAACATTTGGGCTATCACCCAATTCGTGTAATAAAATTGGAATATTACCCAAATCTTGTAGTGCCTGGGAGCAGCAAGCATCTTTTGAAGGACATGGTTTGGACACTTGTAATAACACTGATTCTGAGTATCCCCTTCTTATTTGGTCTTCTCTGGCTCCTTAGGCATTACACAAAATAGATAGTGTATTCCTGTCTCCCCTTCTTTGTTCTCATTCCTGTTTTCATCAATGTCCTCTGGTTCGTGGCTTGCACTATGAGTAAGGATTGCGGGGATGAAATAAGCCTAGCACTGAGGAATTTCATTCTTCTTTTTATTTTTGTACTATGCGGGATAATTGTCTGGATCATTATTATAAACTGGCACCGTATAGAACTCACAATCAGAATCATAGGCACAGCTTCGAAAGGCCTTGCGAGAAACATGAGACTGATGTTGGTTTTGCCTAGCTTAATAGTTGGTCTCTTTGTCTACTATATACCCATCATAGTCTTTTTGGTGTTTGCACGCCTAAATGGCAGGATCATACCTAATCCCAAAGTTGAAGAATCTGGGTATGCGTGTGGAGGAAGCACTGGTGTGGAGTGTTGCTTATGGAAAGAGGATGGATGGGTTCCGGCGTACTATGCATTAGCTATCATCACAATGTTATGGTCTCTGACAATGATGATAGAAGCAGGTGTACATTATTAGTGGTACTATTTCACAGTGGTACTTTTGCAAGGCTGACTCATCTCCACCTCGAAGTATTAGGAATTCTATCAGGTACACATCACTTGGGTTTCTTCCTTGGCTGGTTGTATTTATGCCTAATACTACTTGTGCTTTGGTGAGTCCTACATAATCAATTTTCAATCAGTTTACATCAATCGTTTAAGGATAATCCGTGCTTGGATCTGTGAATGACATTAGAAAAAAAAAACAATTATCAAATCTTGTCATATATGATTTCTGCAACACCAAATGTATCCATCAAACTCTGAGAGTCAATAGCTTGTTTGAAATTCAATACAATAGGTGGCGTCAAAAGACACCAATAAATTCAATTCACAGAAAAATACCAAATTTAAGTGCTGGTAAACTTGGTAACAACCTTTGTACCCTTTGAAACAGCGTGCTTCGCGAGCTCCCCTGGAAGAGCAAGCCTTACGACGGTCTGAATCTCCCGAGAGGTAATAGCAGGCTTCTTGTTGTAGCGGACGAGCTTCGATACCTCGCTCGACAATTTCTCAAAATATCATTAATGAAGGAGTTCATGGTTCCCATGGCCTTGCTGGAAATTCCGATATCAGGATGAACCTGCTTCAAGACCCTAAAAATATAGATCTTGTAGGTCTCAACGTTCTTCTTATGCCTCTTCTTTCCCTTCTTGTCTCCGCTTTCCTTAGGCAGCTTTTTCTCGCATTGAATCATAGAGATGCTTTATTGATCAGTTATCTACATTCAAGACGGATCCAATTTCCCTTCTCCAAAGGAATTGTGATCTTGTAACCTTTGATTGTAGTTTTTATCGAAACATGGGTGATCTGAGATCTTCTGATGTACTAGATCACTAAGATCTCAAAGATCCGAAATATTGTGATCATCCACTTAAATTACAGAGGTATCCACATACTGCACCATGGACAGACTTCCAAAAATTCATCACTGTGGTATCCGAGATCCTTTCCTGTGACAGTCGTTCGAAACTTCATGAGAACCCGAGATCTGCACTTCATCTAGATATATGGAATTCCTGGACCATTTTACCATTATTTTATGCATTTAATTATTATCGTTGGGTTTCACTCTTGCTGTGACAGAATGAGGGTTTCTTCATAAATAGAGCCTGAGGTTTGGTCCATCAAGCTTCAAATGAACGATAAGGTTCAGATCAATTCTCTTTTGAAGGGCTTTCTTTCTTCTACCCTGCAGCTATGTCGAACAGTAATTTGCCTCGCAGAATCATAAAGGAAACTCAATGCTTGCTTACTGAACCAGCACTTGGTATAAGTGCTTCTCCATCTGAGGACAATTTACGGTATTTTAATGTGATGATTCTTGGTCCATCTCAGTCTCCATATGAAGGGGGTGTTTTCAAGTTGGAGTTATTTCTGCCTGAGTATCTAATGGCAGCACCAAAGATTCGTTTTTGACAAAGATTTACCACCCAAATATTGATAAGCTTGGACGCATATGCCTTGATATTCTCAAGGACAAGTGGAGTCCAGCATTGCAAATTCGAACAGTTTTATTGAGTATACAAGCACTGTTAAGTGCACCAAATCCAGATGACCCTCTTTCTGAAAATGTTGCAAAACACTGGAAGACAAATGAAATTGAGGCTATGGAAACAGGTGATAGTGCGCACTTTTGGTTACAAATTACACATTTTCGATGAATAATTCGTCTATGATATCAAGTTCTCATTACTCTCAAATTTCTGCATACTTGAATAGGATTATGCTTGTTCATAAATTGGCTTTTAATACTCTGGAAAGTTTTCTCACTAATGTGTATAATAATTGATAGATTAATTAATAATATTTCTAAATCACGTTGAGTAATCCTTTTCTTCTACAGCAAAAGAATGGACAAGGCTGTATGTAAGTGGGGCCTGACATTCTACATCAATTCATTCAATAGTACTGTTCTAATGTGTAAGTTACAAGTGATTCAAATTTTCTGTCTAACCTAGCAAGCTCAATCTATAGACATGTAAGGGTTTTGAATTCCGTGCTGTTTTGTATGCTTGTTTACTTCATAAAAAAATCATAGCGAACCAAAGTGTTGACATTACAGAAGCTCAAATATTTATAACATGATATGAGGGAAGGGAATACAAGAGCAGAATATCTGTTATCGCTATAGTGTGGTATTTAAAATACAAAATCTGGAATAAGTTTACCAATGGGTACTGTTCCAAATTTGAAGAAGAGGTAGTACTTTGGATGATTGGATTTTGTTTCTCATGTTAGTTAAAATGTTTGTTTCCAGTGGTATTTCCCTCTTGTCCTTTTCCTGTTTTCCTTGGAATGCTTGTTTTCTGTCGATGTTGTGTCCCATGAAAATATGTCACGAGTTTTTACACTGCTGGACCTATTTTTTCTTCCTTCTTTCAAAAAACTGAATTGGCCAAACTAAAACCTTTCAACTTTCAAGTTATTCTATTCTTATGGGGAAAGGGACACGTTGATGAGAGTTTATTAGCTTATTTCTCAGTGGGCTTATTTTATATGTTAAATACTTGTCAACGTTATACAGTAACCATTTTAATCATTGCTCACTTCAAGGCATTTGTGCGAATTAACAGGCCTTGAATGAGTGGGCCATCTTGCAGATGACCCACTTACATGAAGCCACAGAGAAGTACTTATTCCAGTTTATTCCAGTGTGAGAGTGCTTTCTAGTCCAGATCAAGCTTCCGATATTACATCTTTCTCTTTGATCTCAGATGCGAGGAGAGCTTTTGTGCATTGGGGCATTCACAACTATCGATGATGACATCAATAGTTGTTCTTCCATCTCTACATCTTATTTCTACCTCTAGTGCTGAGTGGTTCTTTTCTCTTTGCTATGGTTTATTCTCTTGCTTTACACCTTCCTACTTTCTACTTCATTTTCATTTGCATTTGTTTATTTTTGGCACTTAGGAGTTGCCTTGGTACTGCTACATTATGATTGTGAATTGTTTGTACTTTTTAGTCCCATTGATCTCTTTTGGTCACTTTATCTCATCTTCTCTCTTTTACTGAAAATCATAGGTAGTTTTTGTGCAAGCTTTTTGACTTTTACTTTTCTCACATTATAAGGGGAGAAGATATAGCACTTGTCTTGTTTTTTTAAAAGACTATTCTCATTGCACTATTTTGGTTTCTCGTGAACACTAATAGAATTTCAATTATCTCATCTTCTCTCTTTTACTGAAAATCACAGCTCGTTTTTGTGCAAGGTTTTTGACACTTATTTTTCTCACATTATATGGGGAGGAGATACAACACTTGTCTTGCTTTTTGGAAGACTGTATGTAGAGATTAAAACTTCATTTTGCTTTTAGGAAGACTGTATGTAGAGATCAAGACTTGTCATTTCATTTCAGATATTCTGCTGCAAGAGGAAGCTAGATGGCCTCATTATTGTCTGTGTGTTTTCTTTAGCTTTTATCCCTTTGCAGGAATTGTGAGAACCAGAGTTTGTAAGGCATGTTTATATTTGATGTATATTGATTATTTTATCTAAGTATTGCTTCTGTTCTTATTTCAGTGTTGATGTCTGTGGTCTGTGTTGACAAAATCTCCAAGTATTCTCTTTAGCCTTTCCCTCCAATATGATACAATAAACTGTAAAGTTTCTTTTGATTGAAGGTATTACTCTTGTAGTTTCTTTAGCTTTGGTATGTGAGAACTATCTCCTCTTTCCACAATTTTATTAAATGCTAGATATTGATAAATAGAGAACCTATTGACAGATAGCCTGGATTAATCAATCAGAACATGTTTTAGCTGCCATTTAAAAATAATCTTCTCGATAAATATTGAGTAATGTTTGGAGAAGATTTTGGATGGAACATCATTGGGAGTCTTAGAGGGGATGTTATACTCCCAAACAGGAATACTGGTGCCTCATTAAATAGTGTTTAGAGGTAATTTCATTAATGGCTTTTAGCTTTGTATTTAAATTTTACAGAGTCATTAATATGTGGTGATACCTGAGTTATATCTAGGCTGAATGTCGGATGCAATGGCCCTGTAAATCAGGTGGAATGTTGCAGATTGAATTTTAAACTTGCTGGACAGATTTTAAATCTTCTATGAGCAGTTGTTGCCCTATAATATTCATCTTCTAGTACATATTTTCTTTTGTGTGATGGGTGCTGTTTTTGAAGTAATAATAAATATATATCAGTTTTCCTGATGATAATGAGCCTTGGAACTAGCTTTTGGAAAATTACAAAGACTCCCATGCAAAAAAAAAAAATTTCCACTTAGAGGTGAACAAAAAACGATGATCAATATTTTTGATCTGCTTTCAGTGACTAATCAAACACAAGAAGTGATGTTACATGGAAAGGCTACGCAAAAGTTATGTTTATGAAATATTTTGTTGGTATGTACTGAGTAGTATGTTTAACTTTATTGAATGAGGATAAATAAAGTGATACATGGTTATGGTTCAAGGTTCCAAATGTGGAATAAATACACCATGAACAAAAGGAAATACTGCAGATTTGGTTGTTCAAGGGATCTTCGTTTAACAATAGAAGCTCCTGATGACACAGCCCTGCATTTATGCCAGGTAAACTTACTGATTTGACTGAATTCTCTGACCACCCATTCTATCTGAAGTTCTGTTAAGTAGGTTACGTTCCTAATATATTCAATTTCTGATTAGAAATATCTTATATATATTGGGTAAGGAATGCAGCTTTATTCTAGTCTGCTCTCTTCTTCTGGCATGTTGTCTCAAAATTTAAACTTCTATTGAGATGCAAATTGGTCTAGATATCTCTTTTATCTTTGAGGATTCAATTATGGATGAATTCGGATTTTTTTTTAATGATTGGTACAAGCCTTGTATTACATATCATTAGATTAAGTAGGATTAAATGAAGATAGGCCCCAGATAGCCTCACTCGCTTACCCTAGCGAAAGGAAGTAGGGTAGCTGGGTTTGAAGGGATGAAGGTTTGGACTACTCATTCATTGCAAGTGATGATTACGTTCTATGTAGTTAGCATCTTTTTATCTCTAGATAGTGTGTACTCTTAGGTATCCACTAGAAAGGAGTGGTATGCACTTATTTTAAAGTGCAAATGGTAGTTGTACAACATTGAACTTTTAGAACATGGATCATGAAGGTAAATCAAGTCTCTAAGAAGGGTAGTAGGCATTGTTATGTCCCCCTAGCAAGCAGTGGCATATGTTATTTTCAAAGTACTAATTGTAGTTCCTAACAAAATTGAAGATTTAGAACATGGTAAACAAAGGTGGATTACGTCATAGGTGAAAATATCAAACAATAATTAACACAATTATTATTGACCATTACAAATATTGAAGTCCAAGCTTAAGGTGGGTAGTTCCTCCTATGGAAAAGGCATAGGCATCCCCTATGAATTTGAGTTAATACAAAATTATTGCTATCTCAATTGCATGATTGAAGGAATAAAACTAGAGAGATTTCTCCTAAATTAGTCAATTTGTCATTTGAAGGAAGGTGGGTGTTATTAATTGTTGCTTTAAATAGTTGTGATTTTGATTATGATGATTTTGTTGGAAAAGTTTATGAATGACGCTTCCTGTAACTATTAATTTTAATAATATCTATAATGCATGTTTTGTACATTTATACAAAAAGTGGGTTGCAATGTTCCCCAGATATAGTCCTTCAGTTATAACGGAATTCGTGTTATAGATACCTTGGGAAAATTTTAACCTGCCCACCAGAAGGTTGGCAAGAGTTTCAGGAAGGGTTCCTAAGATTATGTGTCGCCATCCCTCCTGTATGTTCTAAGGACTTCGGGACGAAGTCCATTGTTAAGAGGGGGTGTATGTAGTGCCCACTCTAGTTTCCTGACCCTAATACGACATTATCTTAGACACTCTATTCTTCGAGGACCTCAGATTGAGGATCTGGACCCATGACACTATTATTAGCGATTGAGATATTCATGGTTGTGATGTTTAAGAATGCTTTCCAATGATATTATGGTAGCATGAATGGTTATGTATCTTATCTATAAGTATTCTGATGATTGCAATATTAAATAGTTAAGTTGGTCTCTATTTGAAATTATGATCAAGTTAGTAAAGAATATGTATGTGCTCTACTAAAAACATAATGAGGATAAATTTTATGGATAGGTATATTTCTACGATGTTACGATGTTGATAGCTTAATGAATGTGTATGTTTCCATTGATGATTATTGATGATAGCCATGAGGGATGTGTCCCCTATGTTACCTACTTCCTCTAGTTCAAACTTACAATGGATAATGATGTGAATGACCAGGAATTGTTAATGATGCTATTATGATAATTGACTAACATTGAGAAACCTTGTTATTGATGATTATTGAGTATGGCAGGAAACCATCAGAGGCACTCGCGTATGACATGTCAATGACACCTGGTTTGATGAAAATTTATATTACTTTATCTATGAAAGTCTATGTCGATCTTGGAATCTGCCATATATGTTTAACTATATTCTGATGATATATTAATGGTTGCAGGCACAGATTAGTTGCTTGACCAAATGACTCACATATGGGTGATGGGGTTGTACAAGTGGATGGAATCTACATGGGAGGGGTGAGACAGAGTCCCTGATCTCACCCACTAGCACTCCTGTCGTGACTTGGGCTGGAAGGGTTGAAACACCTTCGCCTTGAAGATCACGATGCCATGAGGGCAGGTTCCAAAGTTGGTTCGCTCATGAGGACTTTACCGGGGGCACGCATCAAGGCGGATTCCTTGATCCCCGACACCATTAGTCTCACTATAGCAGGCAACATAAGAGATGACAGTGGTCTATGACGTTGCACTATACTTTCCCCTCGTAATCACTGGATGCTTGAAGGGCAAGTGGTGTGGCACCCTTGGAACTTCAAGGGAATTTCTTGAAGGGCACGACCAACTTGGCACCCTTGGCATCACAAATAAACTATTAGGTGTGGCACCCTTGGAACTTCTAGGGAAGTTCTTGAAGGGCACAACCAAACTGGCACCCCTGACATCACAAATAAACTATTAGGTGTGGCACCCTTGGAACTTCTAGGGAAGTTCTTGAAGGGCACAACCAAATTGGCACCCTTGGCATCACAAATAAACTATTAGGTGTGGCACCCTTGAACTTCTAGGGAAGTTCTTGAAGGGCACAACCAAACTTGGCATCCTTGGAATCATTAAAAAGAAATAATAATAAATAAATATAAGCAAGGAATGAAAACTAGGTAAATTTACATCAAGGGTAAATGATGATTAGAAACCAATATAATTAAATCAAAAATAAAACTTGGAATAAGGAGGATCACAGGAAGAACTAAAATAGAGTACCTTAAAAACTCTACCCTTCCCATTTTGGAAAATACTAGGAAGATTACGTGGTTTAATTAGGAAAAGGGGAAAGACAAACATAATGGTAAGGATAAAGATTAATCATAAACTAATTTAAACCTAATTAAGAAAAGGGGCAGGTGAATTAAAATGAAAATAATAAATTAAATTTAGAGAAATGTAGAGAAGCTCCAAGTGTCAACAACCAACATAAGAATATCCATCTAGGAGATAACCTGAGTTAAATTAGGGAGTAGATTGGGGATAAAATCTTGACTCATTAATTGACTTCAAGTAATGAACACAAATTAAGGAATAAAAGGAGGGAATAAAGAGACAACTAGGAGAAGAAATAGGAATCTTGTTGAGGTGAGGAAAATATTAGCTTTAAATAAAAATTTAAGTAAATAATTTTGGGAGACCCTTGATGTGAGAATGACACATGGGTGGATGAATAATAAAGCTATTGAATTATAAAAAATAAAAATAAAAATAATTAATTATGCATGACTTGACAAGTGTCACCTATGAGGACTTCTATAAAAGAAGGGGCAAGCCATGGAAGAGGGGACTTTTTGGGAACCCTATGGTTGGATAGATGAGATGTTGTGAGAGCAGTGATTACGAAGCTATAGTGATTTTGGTGAGATAGAGGATTTAGAGAGGGGACTCTTGAGCCAAGGTGTGCTCTCCTCTACCAACTAGTGCTTGTCTCCATTGTACAACCCCATTGCAGCTCGGGGGTCCGCGGGGAAGAAGAGTACCCAAGGAGTAGGTTGGGAGGTTAACCGGTGAGTCTTCGCATTCAGATCAAGTGCGTCATCATTCACTCGCGGAGGTGACCAGCTACAAGGGAATACCAGCAACAGCAGAGCTAGCGGAGTCTCGCCTTCTGGTGAACGGTACATATGTATTTCATTACTATTGATCTTAGTTAAAGGTATGAAAATGTTATGGTATGTTCCTGAAATGAGTGTTAGGAATGTGTGTGCTAAATAAATTTGAATCTCAATGCGTTTCTTTTTGGTTGTATGTGCTGTAAAAAAAAAAAAAAATGTATACAGTCTGGGTATGGTCCTCACAATATTTATACACACATACATATATGCATATTCATATATATACATTTATACATATATATAAATATACATGTGTATATGTGTTACAAATACATATATACATATACATTTATTTATATTGTGTATATGTATACATATTTGTATACACAAATACACACACAAACACACACACACACACACACAGATATATATGTATGTATCTATGTTTAAGAATATGCACATGTGAAAACACACATAGATATGCGTTGATATATATACATGTACTCACTCTCACACACATATATTTGTGTGTATAAACACATATACACATATGTTTACATATGTGTGTTTATGTATACAAAAATAGGTGTATATATATGCATTGATATGTATGAACACACAAATACATATATATATCGATGTGGGTAGATATATGTGTGTATGTGCATGCGTTTGTGTTTTCATATACACTCCAACAAAGAGATTTGTGTGTATGTATTTATATGTGCACACACAGACACACAAATACAAATATAGATAAATATATATATACATACACAGATATATATATTTATTTATTTTTTTTTTTGTGGATCTATGTATGTATATGTATGTGTATGTTTATATATCTATATATTTACATACACATGCATTTATGTATATAATATATGTCTGTATGTATGCACATACACACACATATATATGTATATGTGTGTATACACACATAAAGATGTGTGTTTGTGCATGTGTATATGTATATGTATTTATATTTATTATATAAATATAGACACAAATATATATGTGTGTGTGTATGTGTCCACACACACAAAATATGTATATATGTTTGTGTGTGTGTGCAAATATATAAACACAAGTATATATATCTTTGTGTGTGTGTATGCACATATATATACAAACATTTAAATATAGATACATATATAGATATAAATGTATCTATATCTATATATGTATTTTTTTATGTATATGTATATATATTAATATATGTGTATACACATATACATATGTGTGTATACAAGCATATATATGTGTGTGTATGTGTGCACGCACATACATTCACATAGTTATATATTTTAAATAAATATTTTCACTTTATATTATATATACACACACATACATGTACATAAATATAAATGCACGTATAGTATAAATGTATTTGTGTGTGTAACACATACAGACATGTTTTTGTGAGTGTTTGTGTATATATATACACACACAAATACATGTGTGTGGGCTCTCACACATACACACAAACACAATATAAAAAACATACACTCACATATACATATAGATACATACACTCGTGCGTGTTTGTGAGAAAGAAAGAGAATGTAAGATAGGAATAAAATTGTGGAAGTCAAGATGTAAATTAATAAATTGTCTTCTACTTCAATTTAATTTAAACTATTATTATTTATTATAAGTAACATTAATTTTATTAATATAAAAATATCTCTTCGTTTTATTTGTTTACCTAAATAAAATAAATCAATATATATAATCCATTTTATTTAAAAATATTTTCAAATAAATAATAGAATATCAAGAAAGTCGAGAGTCATTCAAATAAAATAAATCAATATATATAATCCATTTTATTTAAAAATATTTTCAAATAAATAATAGAATATCAAGAAAGTCGAGAGTCATTCAAAGTTTGCCACTTCCCACTGAGACATTAATACTAAAGGGTTTATCAATTTTGGCCATATAAACATAGAAATTATATCCAAACTAATAAATAATATGTATTTTACAAAATCATATAACTTAGAAATTTATAAAAATATTTTGTATATTTTAGTAATGTAGTATTTTAAAATATCTTTAAAAAATAATTATTTTGATTATCAAAATATAATAAAAATAACATGTGTATGTATTTTTGTATGTATATATGTATAATATAATTTGTGTGTACCCACATACACACATATAAACACACAAGTATATGTGTGTATGCACACAAGTATATGTGTGTATGCACACATATATCGATGAGTGTGTTTATTTATATACACAAGTACACACACATATGTGTGTTTACATGTCTGTGTGCACAAACACACACACATACATATATGTGTGTGTACAACATACACATACACTTGTGTATGCACACACACATATATTTGTGTGTACAAACACAAATATACATATATATGTGTGTACACACATATAAGGTAAAATAGCAATTTATATTAATTTATTTTATTTAGATGAATATAAAATCGAGGTTTTTATATTAATAGCATCAAATTTACTTATAGTACATAAGGAATATAAATGTATGATACACGAAATTAATTTAATTTAAATTGGAGTAAGAGACAATTACACCTTGACTTTGACAATTTTGTTCATATATCTTAGTGTCATATAATCACACTTTATAAGACACATACACACACATATATACAAGTGTGTGTGTATGTATCTACATGTGTATGTGGATGTATCTACATGTGTATATATTTATCTATGTATGTGTATGTATATGTATGTATTTATATATACATATGTGTGTGTTTGTATATGTATTTTTGTGTGTGTGTACTCACACAAACATATACATATACATATGTATGTGTGTGTACTCATAGATACACACGCATATAGAGACACATACAGTTATATATGCATGTACATATAGACACACGCACATACACGTGTGTGTGTGTGTGTGTGTGTTTATATACACATGTGCAAGTGTGTGTGTTTGTGTAACACTTAAGAATAAAATTGTAAAAGTCAAGTTGTAAATTAATGAATTGGTATCCTGCTACAATTTAATTTAGTGTAAGTAAAATTGATGTTAGTAATATAAAAATATCTTCTAATTTTATCTATTTACCTTAATAAAATAAAATAATATTTATTTTGATTTTATGTTAAAAATATTTTTAAATAAATAAAACAAAATCAAAAAAGTTTAGAGTCATTCAAAGTTTGAGACTAACCATTGAGCCATTAATACTAAAGGTATGGTTCATCAATTTTGGCCATACAAACATTTAAATTAAATCCAAACCAATGAATAATATGTTTTTTACAAAATCATATAGTTTCAAAAAATATGTATATGTATATATATATATATATATATATATATATATATATATATATATATATATATATTATCACATGATAATAGAGAAAAAAAAAATTGTAAGCTTGGCAAGACTACATTTTCATCATGTCTAATATATCACCCCAATCGGGGTAAGCAATTGAACCGGTGACTTCACATCAAGGAGTGCCTTAACAGAGCACCCGATCACCGTCTATCCAAGACCCCATGGATGACAATATAGATAATTTATATATCATTGAATACGTTAAGTAAAGAATGGATAATTTGATGATATTGATGTGTGTGTCTATATATATAATCTAATGATATCCTATGTTCCATGCATTGTTTACATTGAATAGATATCACAATAAGCAAAGAAAGAATAGTTTGGTAATTTTCTCCACAAGGATGGACCATGAAGAGATTGAATGAGGCAACAGAATCCTTGATTTGTTAGTTAGACACTCTATTCTTGGCACAATTTGGTCATGTGTTCAAATAGAGGTTGGTGCTTACCCTTTCCATGCCATAATAACTTCAATGAACATGGAAGCATCTCAAGGCATCTAGGGGAAAAACCCATGTTTTAGTTTCTCTTCTAAAAGCCCGCAAATATGCCAAATAACCAGTGGGTTATAAGATCCTTATGGAAGCTACAATACCTTAACTAATCAACCATCATTAATAACAAAGCAACTATGTAATCCCCCCAGTTCACCAAAAACAATGAAAAATCTATTAAACTAACATTGTAATTACCTTGCAGTTCTCAAGTGACCTTTACATCAAAAATAAAATGGTAAAAGGAATGATAATATGGTAAAATGGAGGATTAATATATGTTAAAATAGATCACTTTCAATGAAAATGGCATCAAATTAGAGGTGTGATATATCTCACGAGGATCACCATAATCCTAGTTATTATCTAAACATTATGTTATTGTCTGGCCTATATATGGCTCATGTTCTCATAGATGGATTACAAAGTCTCTACTCTTAGAAAAATACCTATAATTGTGTTCTGAATCATAATTATTTCACCATATTTCTAAAATTATACTCAGCTTTGGATATTTTTATATTATTTATACAAAGAAATTCCAACATAAATTACACTCAAGTTCTTTTGCCACACTCCCTTTAATCGGCTCAGTTGATCTCACTTGTTGGATAAGATGTTTCTTCTACAACTTGCTTCCCCTTTTCTTTGCTAAAATGACTTTGATAAATATTGAGTTTGTAGAAACTTCTCTTGTGGGATTCTTTCTTGAGCTTGTATTTTCTACACATTTGGATCTAACACCCGGTTTTCGTGTAGATCTACATTTCTAGCCACTTTTTTTTCATAATTTCATCAATTGATTCACTAGTTCATTAATTCATATAACAATATCTAGAATCCTAATTTGGTAAGCATTCTTTCTAGGAACTTCAGTGAGAATATATCCAACGATCATGTTGACTTCATTTTTTCTGGATTGAATTGAAGGTGGTTTTACACAAAATCTTGACCAAGGAGAATGTTCAAACTAATATTTTATCAATAAAATCTATAATGCATTGCAATACATTAACATATATTGGGAAATATTTAGTGAACTTATTAATAAAAAGGATTTCTCCATTTATATCCCTTAACCTTCTTTGTGCATGTTCCCAATAGTAGCATGGGATTTCTCTAGACTTAACACAAGAAACCATAGCCCTTATCTATATTTGGTCATTTATAGGCTTTGTATCCTTTGGGGCTAATTTTTATGGGAATAATTACTCGATTTATGATGCCCTTTATTTCTTGGCATAGGACAACATATTGAATCAGACACTAACTTTGTTCCCTGGGTTCCTCTTGAGATTCAACTTCAGTATCTACTTTAGAAAGTGTTTGTATGAATTCCTCATTTGATGATGCCCTTCCTCTAACTACAAAATTTGCAATATCTCTTTGTCTTTAATAAGCTCTTTTGCAAGATTTATTAATGTATATATTTTATCTTTTATATGTTGTTACAGTTGGATTATTTGGTGTTGTCTTTAGTTCCTTTTGCTATTATATTGATTGTCATGCTACTGGGTCTACTCTCTAGAGGAATATTAGGAGTGTTTAGGAATGAAAGGGTGGTTGGAAGAAGCAAGGATGGTCTATTCAGGGTGGAGTAATAATGAGAGGGGGATAATTGATGAGAGAGATTACAAGGAACTCACTATGGTTTCACAAGGGCATTGGGAAGAAAGACAATGAATTTGATCAGAGAGATATCTTCTCCTATGAATATCCAAGACAATTGTGCTAGCTAATTATCTATGGACTTCAATAATTTCATAATAAATATCAAAAGAAGACATTGTTAGTGTATTTATACATAAGAATTCTAAATTAAAAATTGAGGTGGAATGTGCAAGGATGATCATTCATTAGAAAAGTTAGAATTAGAATATTCAATACTACGTACAAATTTTGAATTAGAATCAAAACAAAGGTCAAAGTATGTTGGATCAATTTGTAACAAAAATAGTTCTAATAGTTCCATACCTTTTCCTTAATTTTTTTTAGGGAAATTATTATCCTAGTGGCCTAGCTTGCCACAAATGTATCATTTACTCATTTTCTTTGGATTGGTTCATTTCTTAAATGAAATTTTTTTCTTGAAAGGATGGAAAGATTTAGAGAACTATTTTTTCTTTACTTTCCCTGAAGTGCATGAACAATTATTAGAAATAGATGCTTGCTTTGGATTTGGATTAAAATAAACATAATCATAAGTTTATCTAAATTAATTACAAAGAGGTTGGTCAATAAATTTTGAATGCTTCTTAAGTTGTTTAGAATCCTTGAAATTTGCACATGCATCCAACAAAGTTTTCTCTATTTCGATGTAGACCTATAAGCGAGTAATATTCAAACATTTCCCTCGCTCTTCAAATCTCGTCCTTAAAAGTTCAAGGATAATATTTGGCCATGATGAAACAGATTATCTTTTAAATACAATATCTTCCCTGTCCCCATATTTGTATACAAATTATTGCATCATGCATTTGTATCCATGCCTTAAGGAGAGATCACATAATCTTTGGGAAAAAATATATCATCATATTAGCCTTTATCTAATTTCATATCAACATAAAATTATGTATTAGTGGCCTTTAACAGGCTTATTAGGGGTAGTGGTCTCATGTCCCTGCACCTTCTCTGAGGATATTATATCTATGCTTTCATGGTTTGTGTGTCAACTAATGTGCCAAGTAACCTATGAATCCCCAAGGTAGTCTTATAGCTAACTCGCTAAAGGATAACTTATTATTGGATGGATACCTCTGGGTTATTTCCCATCCTTCCCATGCATGCAGTTCCATCATGATTTTTGTGGGGGATTTATAGTTGAAGTAAGATATAGGGCTCGAGTCACTGAGAGTTGAAATGCTGGGATATTTTGTAGTATAAATAGGCTTTGGAGGTGGGATTTGTATTTTATTATAGGTTGATGGAGTGAACTAGTAGCCTATATATTCTTCTATATAATTGCTCTGGTCATAATGCTTTTTTTTATGACCCTAATATCTAGGATTTGTTCTTTTATGTCCGTCCACTTCTACTGTAATGCAAACACAACCTTTTTTTGCTTGGCTACTTGAGCTTGTTTTTTTGTGAATTCTAAGAGGTTAATTTCACTTTCCATACACTATTCAACATTTACAACCTTAAGGACTAAGTTTGTTGAACCTTATTTTTTCCATCCAAAATTTTCTAGGGCTATGCTCATCATCTCTATACACAAATGGAATAGGAGGATGTATCACATGGTCTTTAATGTCAGCAATAACTAATTCTATTTAGATAATTAGAGAAAGTCAATAAGTGAACATGGTATCAGTTCCATCTTCACTAAATAACCATGATAATTTACTTTTCTACATTCCTTCATGAATAGTAGATATATGGTATTTCAATATTAATATATATAGGTAAATCGTCAACATTTTGGCGCAGACAATATGATTCGTAATTGTAGTAATTTAGTTGTTTTTACACCAATGAGATATAGTCCACCCATTTCTTTTTATAGGAAAGGAATTATATCTTTTTTATCATGTTATGGTCAAACATCATGAAATGAGTATTATTAGGAGGTATTCCTCTTTCTGAAAGATTCTTATGACTAATACTAGGCTCATTTTCCATTGAGTGATGGGTGAATTATATTGATTACTAGGTCAAAGACTCTATACAATATTTATAGTCAAAAATGGGTCTACTATTTGATTCAAAGCCAGTAATTTTCTCTTTCTCATTTATGGAGTAACCTTGTTGGTGTCTCTATTGATCCATTCTTATATCAAGGATTTGTTTTTTGCATTTTTGTAGTTTATTACACTTCCTTGATGATCACACCTTTCTCCAACATATATGTTTATTGGTCTAGAGGAGAATGGACTAGTTGTAGAGAGAAATCTAAATAATCTTATAACTTCCTTCCCAGATATAGATGTTCTAATAGTTATTTTCTTGGTTTATTTAGGAATGTTACTAATTTCCATGCTTCTATACTCCTAATTCCATTTAGGTAATAGTGCGATTGGTGAAAGTAAATGGATTATGGAATTCATGTTGCCTTCTCCTGCCACCATGGTTTCATTTTTGTTGGGAAACAGATCTAATCAAAGGAGGTATTGTGGTGGTGACATGCCTGAGGCAAAAAAATGTCTAGAGTTAGGAGACATGGAACTAACTTTCCATGTTGAAATAATTTAAGTCATGGATATAGGCTTCTATGTAAAAGTTAATATGTGGGTCACACAAGCTAAGGAAAATTTTGGGAAAAAATTATGTCAATACTAGACCATTATGCAAAGGGGCCTCAAATCCAGTTATAAGTGCATCCTTAAAGCTTAAAGGTATTGAAGTAGTGATATAGTAAAGCCTAGAAATATTTATGCTAGGTCTAACAAGATGGTTGATTCTGAATTGAAAGGCTATTAATACATTCACCCACACACACATGTGTGTGTGTGTGTGTGTGTGTAAACTTTTGCATATTTTATGTGTTTTGTAGTAGACTAGTTTGAAAATTTGTTCACAAGGTGGTTTCATTCTCATTTTGGTTATGTTTCTAGTTATGATAACTTTGATTATAGTTATGTTGGATTATTATTATTTCTTTCTATCCCTATTTCTCTCATATATATACATCAAGCACACTCATTTGAAGGGTCAAATTATCTTGTGGATTTGATATATTGTAAAAGGAGGTTGCTCCTAGGAAGATGTTTTTTTTTCTTTGTCTATTTCACTTAGCTTAGGTCTAATGTTATATAATTGAGTATTTTAATTCTTATTTGTCTGTTGATCCATAAAATTTATCGTCTATTTAAATATTGATTACTCAAGGCGTAATCAACCAAGAGGTCATTGGATTAAGTCCTACTATGTTACTAGTCATTAATTCAACTAGTGATTACTAACATCATCCATTTGGAGATGTGAAGAATAGAATGGAAAGTAAATTTAAGTCTTCAATTGGTTTGTTGTTAAATATTCCATGTGAACCTCATTAACCAAATAAACATTAGAGTAAAGAGTAATTTTACAATTCCATTAGTCTTTATTTTCATAAGTATATTAAAATCCATTACTATGGATGTCTCTTATATTTTAAGTACAGTATATTTCTGATAAGTATTAAAATATTTTAGTTGAATTGCATGATAAAATTTGTATCAAGTAGTTTTTGTTGAATTTACCAACATCTTTATTTTATCATGATAGTTTTAAAAAGATAAGTTTTAACACTAGAAATTTGGTGTCTGATATTAGGCGCAAATGTGGGCAGACTTTTCTTCAAGATATGTGAAACAATCTTTGGATGTGTTTGTATAAATAAGTGGGAATGAATCTAAAAAAGTTTCTTAATTTCTCTTCTGGTTAACAAGAAATAATGTTAGTTGTTAACTTCTTATATTTCTTATTGCCTCAATACACAAGTCCTTACATAGATTCAATTTGTTTTTTGTTCTAACATGGATTGTTGAAAGTAACTTCAAACTCTATTCATTTTCCTTCACTCTCAACTAAATTCATCAGATTAGTGTATGCAATTAATTAAATGATTCCTTTCTCTTCTCTAATTGGTACTATATTTTCTATTTTCTATTTTCTATTTCTTCTTCTCTAATATTTTGATATGTTCTAATATTTACTATAATCATGGTGGGAGGGGATTACTTCAACATTTACTAAATCAGATTTAATAATTTATGGCTTCTATTTTTTAATGTTTATAGGTGAATTGACCTACCATGTAACAAATTTCTACATATAGTCATGTGAAATATGGATCCCAGCTTGTTGAATATCTTGCTTTGTATCTAGCTAGGCCACTTTGTTTTGTTTTGGGTTATGAATTGTATGTTGTTTGTTCAAAATTTTATATTGTTTTTTATGTCCACTAAATTTTACTTAAAAATTATGTCAAAAAGATGAAAGTTTCTCATAACACAATCCATTACAAGAATAATTATTTGATCATGGAATTACCAGAATATTTCCTTGGTTGATTTTTTTTCTTCTCTTTGAAATTTTTTTATTTTTTTTATGTCGATGGGATTGTTTGCTAAGCATGGAGATGGCATTTATACTATGGCATCTCATATGATATTTTTTGTTAATGACTATAAATTAGTACTTGCTTGTCTCTATTTTTAAATTCATTAAAGCTAGTTGAAACTTGAACCCTCAAAATTTTTGCATCAAATACCATAACTTATGTCCTAACTTCAATTTATTATTGTATTGCATTCATCATTTGAATGTGTGTGGTTTCTTTAGACATTTATTTGTACTCCATTTTGGATGGCTCCATAGGTTATTTAAACTCAAATTGATACAAGGAAAAGGAATGTGAGAAATGTTAGTGTTCTCTCACTTGTTTGTTAGGTTTCTATTATCCTCATATTTTGTTATTTTTATGATTTTTGCTTCTATAATACGAGTATACATTTGCTCGATGGGCATTATCATTATTGAGATAGCTAAGGGACAGCCTCCATTTACAATTCCTCATCTAGTGAGAGTTATAATTTTGGTAATTACATGATTCTTTTGATCGAGATTGGATCACTGTATAATTTTCCACCCATGTCAATGATTTTAGAGTGGAACAAATTTTGGATAAATTAACTTATAAGATCATTTTTATCGATGGGAAACAACTTGGAGAGTTAGGATCTAAAACCATTCGAAGCCATTTTGATGCCTTAAATGACTTTTTGGGGGATAAGATTTTCTTATACAACTTCTAGACCTCATGATGCCATTATATACTTGTATACCTTACCAACAGTGTAAGAATCATGTCAATTAGAGTTCGGATGAAAATTTTATACCTCTCACAAGTTAAAATATCATGATTGACCATCATGGTTCAAGAGGATGCCACATCAGTGCTCATGCGAAAGGGGATAACCATGTGAAAAATTTGAAGAAAGTTGTAGAAGGATCAAATTTGCATTTCTAGTTGAGATTTGAAGAGTCAACCCAACCCCTATTTGGTTATTGGGATATGTGATAAATGGCTAATTAGGATGAAAATGGGGTTCCATTCATTTTCAATTATTTCTTATCCCAATTTAGAGCAAAGAAGAAAAGAGTTAGAATGATAGAGCTAGAAAAGGCGGTTTAGTGTTTATAGCAGCCTCTCAAGCCAAAGGTCTTAGATAACTCCACAGAGAGTTCCTTCTTTGTACTTGCATTATTTCCATTTCAAAGAAATAGAGAATAGAACAACCTCACCTTCTATCTTGGTTTTCTCCCATAAGGATTTCCCTATGACATATCTTGTGTTATTATGGTTGGTTTGTGGTAATATTTTATTGTTCTCTACTTTTTTACATTTAATCTATTACATGCATAAGCATAAAATAGTAATTAATAAATCTAGAATCTAAGGAAATTAATCCTCATACTATATATTTCAATATATTTTTATCAGATCTATTGTCATGAGTTGTCCATTGGAATATCATATCAAATTGGTATCAAAGAAAGTTTCTTTAGGTATTTTGTGGAAAGTTGTAGGGTATCCAAGAATCATCTTAAGGAACTATGCATAAAACCCTAGATATGGTCAATGAATCTATTCATAACAATCCTTCATTTCTGGCAAAGGAGAGATATTTGTTGCTAGAAACATAAGCTCCATATAGTCACAATGTGAACCTCCTCATGCTGGCCCTAAACAATAAGCTTGGGATGATCGAAGATGATGGAGGTTCTAACTTAGAGGAAATATTATAGGGAATGTTAATGGATTAGGAAGATCCAAAGAAGGAGTCTAAGAAAGAACCCAAAAAAGAGCAATCGAGTTCAAGTTTCATTACCCATTCACAATCCTTGTTCAAAATGGAAATGAAGGTCAACATCAAGTTGTATCAAGATGAGATTGATGCTATAAAATTAAACCACTTGTTGCAATAGCTAGAATTTTACTTTAGCATTCACTACATAGATAAGGAATATAAAATATCATTTGCTAGGTTGAAGTAATAGGGACATGCCCTAACCTAGTGGGAAATTCATACATGGACACTTAGGTTGGAGTGTGATCTCCAAGTAACTAAGTGGGAGGAATTTAAAACCTCATAAAGTTCCAATTATACACTATCAATAATGTAGAGGACCAATGGATATAATGGAACTACTTTGGGTAGAGGCAAGGATCGAGTGTATAGGAGTACACCATCAAATTCAAGAAGATGGAAATCATGTTGGGTATCTATTTCAAGTGTCGAAATGTACTCCTTAAGTATCTGGCGGTTCTACATAGGCTTTTATGAAAATAAGTGATGTTATTCAAGCCAACACTAGTGGATGAGGCTTGTGTACAAGCACAATACCTAAAAAACATAAGTCAAAATAAAGGGTAGTCGAGTGGTTCGAAATAGTAAGAGCATTGAAGATTCCAAGGAAGGGAAGAAGAAGTGGAAGGGAGAAAGAAAAAGAAGGCAATAGCTAGTGCACATCAACGCAAGGATCTTACCAATCATTGCAATCATTACAACATTAATGGCCACACAAAGTTGAAGCATAGGACAATGCATCTAGAGCTAGACTTGAAGAACTAGAAGAAGGATGGGAAGAAAAAGAATTGTATTTCCATATATTCAAGCAATAATGTGGAAAGAAAATCTAATGCGGAAGAGAATATTGTTTGTACCTTAGTTCAAAAGGAGGTGAATCTAAGTATATTTCATAATCATGAAGAAAAGGAGATGACAAATCTCTTCCACATTAAGATACAAGGCAAGAAGACAAATATCAATGCCCTTTTCAACTCAGGTTCACAAGCTAACCTCATAGCAGTAGATCTAGTCAACAAAATGGAATTGGAGGATTATGATAATTATATCCCATGTCTATTGGGATGGGTAAATAAGAATGCAAAAATCAAGATAAGAAAATAGTGTAGAATAAAAGTTGTTATGAGTGTCGATTTTATTAATGAAGTAGAACCAAATGTATTTATACTTGATGTATATGGAGTTGTTGAGCCGAGAGGATCATTCCACAGTGTAGTGTGAAGGCGATGTGTAAGCATGTTTGTCCCTCTTAAAATAAAAATAAATAAATAATATTCTCTAAATAGAAACAAATGTCGGTTATAATAAAAAAGAAAGAAAAAAATATGCTATACATATTAAATTAGTTGTCCATATGACCTAATATAATTTCATGTAAAGTAATTAGAAGTAAAAATAAATATGTGAATAAGGTTTTCAAACCTTATATTTTTCAAAAATACTTCAATATGTGATATCAACTTCATATATATTTATATGTAGAAAAAAATGTTAAAAGAAAATATTTTAATGTTGTATGGAATAAAATATACAATGTGAGTTATGAACCAAATATTTTAATATGAATTAATATTGGTGTATAAGTATAAATATATTAATAACAAAAAAAACCAATTTAATGTGCGCTAATAAAATGACTCAATACACATGCTATGTAATCTCTATAAAATTAAAAAATACAATTTAAACGATAAAAAATTACACATTGTTTTTTGCACTCTAAAATAAGTAAATTTGATCCCTCTCTGCTCATGTTAGATTCATGCTTAAGATGGATCTATGTTAGTGTTTAGCAACCACTATGTGTGTGTGTGTGTGTTTGTGTGTCAGATGCAATCTTCCTTTATAGAGCCAACTAGTACCACCTCATTAAGGATGGGAAATAAATCATCATCAATTCCCATGAAGGCATGTCCAATATTTCATTGGTAAGTGCTAAACAAGCCAAGAAATTGATCAGTTCTGGCAAGATATATGTTTTATTGATTTTAATATAAAATATATCTTGTGAGGAGTCAATAAGATCAAGGGTATATTTGGAGGTTTGTACTAAAGAACAGAGACAGTTACTGGAAGGGTTTCTACAAGCATATAGAGGAGTGTTACAAGGACCAAAAGGACTACAAATAAGATGGAATAAAATCATGAGATCCAATTGTTGTCAAACTATCCATTTCAAGTATAAGGTTTCACAAGTAGGCTATTTTGGAAGTAGGAAAAGTAAAAAAGTAGTTGTAGCAGACGTTGGAGTAGGGTGTGATTCGATCAAGTACCTCACCTTATGGGTCACCCATTAGAATTCTTCCAAAGAAAGGTGGGACTTAGTGAATGTGCATAAATCACACAGTGTTAAACAAGATTGTGCTAGGGAACAAGTAACCCCTGCCTAGGATTGATGAATTGCTAGATAAATTACAACAAGCAAAATATTTCACCAAACTATATATAAAATCAGGTTATCACCAATTTTATGTCAAAGAAGATGACACCTACAAACCGACTTCAAAACCAAAAAAGGTTTGCGCCAGTGGTTAGAAAATATCAATAAATATGAGATTGCATCAAAATATTTGGTATATTTAAGCTATGTGATTGGTGGAGGAAAGCTCAAGCTAAACACTACAAATATGGAGGCCAACATGAAGTGGTCAATGCCTACAAATGTCTCTAAAGTCAAGAGCTTTGTTGGGACATCACAATACCTATGGAGTTCATAGTTTCATTTTCAATAGTAGATGCACAAACCCACACTATATCAATGTCATGGAAAGAGTTTCCAATGGGGAAAGGTTTAACAGAAGGCCATTGAAAAGTTGAAAGAGAAAACTATTCAAGCACCAGTTCTTAGATTACCAAACTTGTAGTGGCCCTTCGAAGTGGAGATGAATGCACATGCATATGCTATGGGAGTAATATTGATGTAGGAAGGAAGGCATGTATGCTACAATTTTAAAGTCCTTCATGGGGTAGTTCTAAGCTACCCTACCTATGGAAAGGAAATATGCTCTAGTGCAAGAAGTAAAAATGTGGAAGCATTATCTTATGGGTAATAAGACCATCATCCACATAGATCACAAGTTGTTAAAGGTATTTATTAGGCCCATACTAAGCTACAACAAACTAGACACTATAGGCTTACAATAGTTTCATTTAGTAATCGAGTATAATAAGGGTAGCATAAACAAGTTAGATGACATGTTTTCAAGGCCACCCACATCAAAATTACATCTTTGGGAACTCTAATACACATCAAGCATTTCAGCCATGATGCATACAGAGAAGCATATTTAAAGAATGATGACTTCAAGGAGGTGTTTTAGCAATTACAGAGCTAGAGTCATGCAAACAATGGATATAACACAATTGACTATCATCTACATAATGGGTTACTTTATAGGTTAGAAAAGTTATGTGTTCCTAAAGGTAAGAACCAACAATTAATCATAGATGCTCACACATATAATTTCTCAAGGCATTTTGGTGTAGGGAAGACAATGGCCAACATATGCAGGTATTTAAGTTTTCCTAGAATGCAAGAAGATGTGGCTAGATTCATTTGAGGAGGTATGCTTTATTTACTAGTAAACCTAGTAATGGGAAATAGGATATATATCATCCCTTACATGTAACCACTCATCCTTGGGAAATCATTTCCATGTTCTTTAAGGGAGGTTTACTAAAACTAGAAAGGGACATGACTACCTATTCATGGTAGTTAACAAGTTTAACAGGATGTGTGTTCTCATTCCCTATAAAAGACCATCAGAGGACAAGAATTAGAGAAAATGTTCTTTGATTAAGTCTGGGTGCAATTTGAGATACTAAGGAGCATCATCTCCTATATGGATGCCATATTTCTTAGTGGATTTTGGACTACATCATGGGAGAAGATGAACATGAAGTTGATGAGGTCTACAACATTCCATTCATAGACCCATGGGAAAACATAAGTCATCAACAAGACTCAGGTGCAACTTTTGAGGGGTTACAATAAGAAGCACCCAAAGACCTGTGCTGAAAATTTTTTATATATGCAACAATCCTATAATACAATAATCAACAATTCTATCCGTAAGTCCCCATTTGAAACTTGTTTTGGGTATTTTCCACCTTCACCTTTGGATGATTTTTATGGGAAATAAAGAGGTGTGAGGGAGGATATCATGAGGAATGATTAGATAGTAGAAAAAATTATTGAGAAAATTAGGATGATCCATTTGGAAGTATAGGAGACATTGAACAAGTCACGAGAAAAGTATAAGGTCAAGCATGATCAACATAGAATAGAAAAAAAAAATAGAGCGGGAGATAGACTATGGTTATAGTTGAACATAGAGAAGTTATAGGGTCCTCGTAAGTAAATAAGGACTTTAAGGTATGATCCTTTTAAGATACTAGAAAAGGTGGGAGATAATTCCTACAGACTCAGTCTACCCCCATACATGTGAATTTATTCAATTATGAATGTCAAAAATATCAAAATTTATGAACCTTCCATGTGGGATCAAGAATAGGAAAAAGTCATACATACCATAGATGAATTAGCTTCATATGCCCAAGTAAATTTGACATTGGATACATTTTTGCAAAAGAGGTCAATAAGTACAAGATAAGGCAGCATAACCTTTGGTAAATAGAGTTGAATGGACAACTTCCAAGCAAAGAAAAATGATAATCCAAGGAGAAGGTAGATGAAAAACTTCTTCACCTTATTGAGAAAATATTTTGGATACCAAAATCCTCCCAAAAATGGGAGGTATGATCTGGATTGGATCACCATAAAATTTTCCATCCATATCAATGCTTTTCAGAGCTAAAATATCGGAGGAACCCATTTAAAAGAATAGTTTTATCAGTGGAACCCAATTTGGAGAATTGGGATATAAAACTTTCAAGTGCAATTTTGAGGTCTTCAATGACATTTTTTTGGGGGGGGAACTTTCTCACTTAAGTACTAGAACATTTGATTTTGTTCTGCACTCATATATCTTTCCAATGGTGAAAGAAGTATAAAAATCAGAGTTTGGATGCAAATGTCATGCCTCCTACAAGTTAATTTATCATGATTGACCACCATGGCTCGAAAATGTGCCACATCAACCTTTGTTACTCATGTAAATGTAGCTTGTTATATGAAAACTTTGAAGAATGTTCTAGGGTCCAATATTTTCACCTCAAGGAGTTCTCCCTATTTTTTCCTTCGAGCTAGGGGTCAAGACCATTGTTGTTGTTGTCAAAGTTGTTGATTCCCTTCTTCAGTATAATTTATGCCTTTGACATAGTTGGTTCTTTTTTATGACTATCATTATGTCAATTTTTCGCATTCTTCACTTACCCCAAGAATTCAAGATCATAACCATTGATTAACTTGAGTATTGGACATAGGCAACCAAAATTACCATTATAGATTCTTCAACGCCATTTTTCAAGGATAACCATATGGGAATTGAGAATGTGGAGTGATGCAAACCCAGCCTCGTATCTGAGTGCAGGTTCACTTAAAACCCACACAGACAAGTCCTCTATGTCAACAAGCACTTCCTTCAATCCTAAAATCAGGGAAATAAATCCCTTCTTAAATATCAATGGGATGAATCTTCAGGGTATACAACCCTTCTCAAAAACCATCGAGTTCAAGTTTAAGCCTTATATAGTCCCTGGAGTGCGAGACCAATTAATTTTCAATCTTGGCCCTTAATTTTCTTCCTCTCGATGCTTAATTCCTTATATCGTTCCAAGCCTTTACGTTAATTCCAATAGCCCTTGAATGAAAGTTCATACCTCGAAACATTGTTGGCGCCTCTAAGATCTCGAGTTCTTAGCTTTTAGCAACCTCAGAACATCAACTTTCTCCTAATATTGAGACCTTGGGTCTTCGGGATCTTAGGTCCTCGGTTTTTTAGTGGAATTCAATTTAAATGAAGTTCCTGAAGTCAGCCTCTAATATGGTCCACTCCACGTTATAAGGAATCATGCCACAACACTTGATGGGCCAAAGGAACGGAAATATCTTATATCGCCATCACTTGACATTTCGAATCTCGGGACTTTATTAAAATAACTTAAGAAACTCCTAGCTTCTGAGATCCTAACCAAGCGCTCTCCATTTTTGTCTCCCAACCATGTTGATTATTTTATCTTGGCACTATCAAATGACAAATCCCAGAGCCCGACGCTAATTGAAAATGAGTTAGGGGATTCTCATCTTCCGATCTTCTGACATCAGCTCACTAGTATTCTCTTGGGTTATCCTTTTCATCCAAACCAGTTAAATACTTCCACGTGGCTTCCATATTTGTTTATAGAATGGTATTCTTTCGATTATGTTTTCACCCTCCACCTCTTTTTTGTGACTAAGTCCCTTTTGAAAAGCTTTTCTCCTCTGCATTGTAATGTCTCTCTATACTCAATCTAATGACCCTCTTGTTCCTCTACAACTCTATGATAGGGAAGCTCCTCTTCATCTCTATCTCATGATTCTCTTTAAGTTGATCTATGTATCTGCTTGTTTTCTACATGCTTCCGTTGCGCCACTATGATCGGCTAAGTTCTTTAAGACTTATCTATACGCCTCCACTATGCCAATATAACCAATCTCAATCCTTCACAAATTCTCCCCATGCTTCCACTGCATCTCTCTAATCAGGTTCATCCTTCAAGGCTTCTCTATGAAACCATTGTTGTATGCCTTTTGCATATAGGTAAGGCTATCCTCCTAAACTGTTGACATAGTTCAATGCGATTCTCTGTGAACTGCAGGCTTCTATCCCTCCTGAGCTTTAAGTCAAACCTTTATAAGCCCTCTCTCTCTATGGTCTTAACATTGTTCTATATGTGCTCATACACACATATGTCCACTTGTTTTATTCCATAAAAATTCATCCACATATGATTAAAGGAACAAAGCCCTCCACGTAAAATCCATTCGATGTTCAATTCATAGAATATATCTATATATAGATATATAGATATAGATATATATATATAGATATATATATATATAGATATATATATATATATATATATATATATATATATATATATATATAGATATATATATATATATATATATATATATATATATATATATATATATATATATATATATATATATATATATATATATATATATATATATATATATATATATATATATATATATATATAATTTTAAGGTCACGTCCAAGCTAGACACCAAATTGGTGTATGATACCACCTTGTTTGCGGTAGAAGATACCCACCTCCGTGCAGCAATCTGACTACTAATTCTGTGAAGGCATACATACTCTACCCCCCTCTAGTTTTGAACTTGTGACCTCTTAGTAGGAAACACATGCTCTTAACCATTAGGTCCACTAAAGTTGTATATATATATATATATATAGAGAGAGAGAGAGAGAGATGTTTAAAAGACCCTCTTGACCTGATTTACAATAAGCCCATTCTTGGCCTTTACAAGCCTCTCACTCGTCTTCTTTCAAGCTCCTCTACTTTATTCTCTCTACTCTAATTACATAAAATATTTTATACAAAAAGGGATTGAAACCACTTTTGGTTTCAGATCCAAGAATTCCTCCTAGATCCACAAAAGCCTCACCTAGACCCTCTAATTTAGGGTTGTTGCATCTCTCCATATTCTAACTAACCCAATATTCTCTCTAACTCACACATTATTCATGAAATATCTCTTAACTAGAATATTTCATTAGAATATTCCTCACATTCATAGAATTCTCATAAAAACATAGGTTTATACATTAAAATAAAGAATGAAATCAATCTTAGGGAACCAACTCCCTTGGTAAATGAAAACCCCTAGGTCTAGTCAAAATACATTTTGACTTGGAGGTAAGATGCTCCTACATCATACTCCCAAGGTTCAAAAGATTCATGGTCTCCTGACCATGTGCTTTCATAAGCTGATGTAATCCTCCTGGATCCCAAATTTTGACTTGCAGTAGGTCAATTGATCTACTATGCTGCTACTTTCATGACAGAATTGTAAATCTTCCTATCTTAGCATTCACCTTTTCCTGCAATCACAAAACATTTATCAATTTTAAAAGCATGAGACTTTACAACCTCTTTGGATGCCCCCATCATTTCGTTTTCATGTATAAGTGGAAACATGAAACCATTTATTAGGTCCTCATCTGCCTGCACCACCATAACTTCTTCTTCTTTCGGTTCAATGTTAGAACACTCAAATTTGATCAAAGCTACAACATCCTTGTCAACTTCATTGGAAAAGGTAAATGTCTCCATCTCATACATCTCATCCAAAAATAAAATCCCTCTATCTCAGGGTATTCTTTCATGACTTCATTTATAAATTTCTTACACTCTCCATTTCAACTGTATTTATAAGATAATTATGTCTTCCTCTCCTCTTCTTTAACAGTGTTTGATGGTTGTTCTTCCTTTTTGCAAGGAAAATTTCCAATGTTTTGCACATCATCTGCAAAACTTCCTACATTCACACACCAATCATCAGTGAAAAATAAAAAACTCCCTAGCCTCAAAATATCTCTCTTCATCATCTCTATCACTTTCATCCTCTCCAAGGATCACTCCCTGTTCAGGTTCATAATAAACTTCCATCTGGTACTCAGCTATTCTGAATTCTTCCTTCATCCTGGCACACATCCTCTCTTTCAATTTCCTCTGTAGTGAAGGCCATCTTACCTTCTTCTTCTTCATCATCCAGCCATATCCCTGGTCTCGTAATAGCTGTCTCAAATGATTGAATTCTTCCTTTAACTCAATCATCTCCCTCTCAAACTCTTCATCACTCATCCTCCTTATGCCAATTGCTTTGGCATTTTTCTTTGACTGATTGTGATTTCTCTTCTCTGAACCCTATACATGACTATCAGTAGCCATTCCTTCTTCTTTTTCTATGAACACTTCTTGTCCACTTCTTGTGATATGAAACAAGCCTCCTCTCTTCCTCTTGCAGCAAGTCCTACACCTATTATCAATACCTCACTAAGCTTCCTCCAAAGCTCAACCTTTTGGTATTCCTAGTCCCCTTTCTGAAACTTCTTCTGGCAATTTTTCCCACACTCACTATGGAACTACCTTCTCTGACAACTTCTACCCAACTATTTCTTGTTGGAAGCCTCACTTCTCCTTTTTGTTTGCTACAATAGAACCTTCTTTTTCTCTTCCTACATCTTCTCCTTAACTTTCCTAGCTGTCTAGTTGTTGGAATTTCCTTTCTTACTTCTCCTAGAGAAATTATATTGTCCTCACCTTCTCTTCAAGAATCCATTGTGCTATTGGGTTCCATCAAAAGCCTCCCTAAAAACTTATACTATATTGCTGCCACTTCTCCTCTGTTTATTTCTTACAAGAAAACTCACAAAAATTCCATACATGTTCCAATATTTCCTCAATCAATTATCTGAATTCATTCTCCCTGCTCATCTGTTCTCAAAACATTTTTCTTAGGGCAATTTTTCTCTACTTCTTCACAAGTAGTCATCCTCCCTGTCTTCACAACATTTCATTCTCAATTATAAATTCAAGTTTAAAAGATAAAATTTTACCTCAATCAAATCCAACTCTACCTTGTGGAGCTGTAGTGACACCATTTTTTTTTCAGAAATTTAAGCCTCTATTAGCTCTCCTTTATTATATAAATCTTCTGAGAAGGAATCAAAATTCATGCCCAGATACCACCTGATGCAAACCAGCCTCATATCCCAGTGTTGATTCTCTTAGAACCCACACGAACCAGTCCTCTATGTCAACAGACACTTCCTTCAAACCTAAAATTAGGGAAATAAATCTCTCCTTAAAGCTCAATGGGAAGAGTCTTTAGGGTATATGACCCTTCTCAAAAACCACCGATTTAATTCTAAGCCTTATATAGTCCCCAAGGTACAAGCCCAATTCATTTTCAGTCTTAGACCTTAATTTTCTTCCTCTCAACACTTAATTCCTCCTATCATTCCAAGTCCTTCCTTTAATTCCAATAACCCTCGAAGGGAATTTCATACCTCGAAACATTGTTAGCACCTCCCAAATATTTGGTTCTCAAGTTTTAGGGCCTCTTAAATCTCAGGTTCTCAACTTTTAGCGACCTCGGAACATCAACTTTCTCATAATCTTGGGACCTCGAGTCTTTAGGATCTTGGGTCCTTGGCTATTTAGTGAATTCAACTTAAATGAAGTTCCTGAAGTTTCAGCCTCTGATATGGCCCCACTCCATGTTATAAGGAATCGTGCCATAACACTGGATGGGCTCAAGGAATGAAAATATTTTCTTTCGTCATCACTTGACAATTCGGATCTTGGGACTTTATTAAAATAACTTACGAGACTCTCAACTTCCAATATCTCGACCAAGCACTCTCCATTTCTGTCTCCTAACTCTATTTATTATCGTATCTCGACACTATCACTTGAAAAATCCTAGATCCCAACGCTAATTGCAAATGAGTTACAAGGTTCCACTCTGTCGAGCTTATGAGGTTGGCTCATTGGTATTCTCTAGGGTTGTCCTTTTCATCCAAACCAGTTAAATCCTTCCACATGGCTTCTAGATCTGTCTATAGACATGAATTCTTCCAGTTTTGTTTTCATCCTCCAGCTGTGTTTTGTGACTAAGTCCCTTTTGAAATTCTTTTCTCCTCCACATTATAATGTCCCTTTGTACTCGATCTAGTGACCCTCCTGTTCCTCTTCAACTCTTTGACAGGGAAACTCCTCTTCATCTCTATCTCCTACAATTCTCTTTAAGTTGATTCATGTATTTTCCTACTTTCTTCATGATTCCATCGTGCCACTCTGATTGGCTCAATTCTTCAAGATTTATCTATATGCCTCCTGTTGGGATAGGGTCCCTAGGGTCAATTTTAGGTTAGTTTAATCAATTTTTGAATAGAATCTTGTAAAGAATGTAAAGTCTCTGTGAACTGTGGAAGTGAAGTGCGCTGCCAAGTAGGAGTCAAAGGGGCTTTAGCCCCTTGTATGGGTAAGTGATTGGTCAGTTTTGAGACTCACCCATAGGCTTCGGGCCATGGTATTATAATATAAAGGCTATAAATAATTAAGTCATAGTGAGTCTAGAGATATAATTTTCTTGGGGGAAGAACAAGTGTAAGGGCAAGTGCTAAGGTAGGAAAGCTCTGTTCCCTATACTCAGGCGAAAGGGGAAGGCTTTTGCAGCTGAGTGTGCAGAGACCTTGGTAAGTCTGTAGCTGAGTGCACAGAGACCTTGGAAAGTCTGCAGCTAAGTGCGCGGGCCCCTCCAGCTGGGTGCGCAGGGTGGAAGAGTCTGTAATTTGAGCGCTAAATCTAATAAAGAACCTTTTTCTTCTTTCTTGATGTGATCTTTCACTTCTTGAACCTTTTTCTTCTTGATATGTCCTTCTATCTTGAGAGTTTAAGGAGTGGTAATTCTTTCCAATGCTTTACAAGATATGGTTGGACTCATTTCTTCTTTCTATGGGGTTGGTTCCTGGTGTATATCCTCTTATTTTGATGTTTATTGATCCTTTTCTTCCCCCTCTTCACAATCTATGTAAAATAATTTCTTCTCAGCACACTCATGACCTTTAATGTATTTGTTATCACAATTGTAACAAAGCCCTTTTGCTCTTTTTTATTCCAAATTTTGTGGTGTCAACCTTGTAGCTTGTGGAAGGCTAGGAGAAACAACACTTCCATCTTTATAGTTGTGAGTGGTGGGATTCCTTGTTTCCATAATTTCGCTTTCAATTTTTCTTTCCAACATGAATGCCTTCTCCAATGAATCAGGTTCCCAAAGACGAACCTCATGTTGAATGTTATCCTTTAAAGTCCCTATGAAGACATCAATCCTTTGCTTCTTTGGAATATCATTTACCCTTATATTCAATTTTTTAAAGTCCTCAATGTGATATGTCATTGAACCCTTTTGTTCGAGATTTATCAATTGGCTAAAGAAGGTGTTACTCTTTGTATCCTCATAATGTGCTATCATTTCTTCCGTGCAAATTGACCAAGTGACAAGTTCTTTACGAAAACAAAGCCCTTTTTACCATAAAAATTAATCTGGTTCTAAATGTAAATATGAAATATGCACCTTTTGTAACAGTTGAACCTCATTTAGATCAAAATATTGCTTCATCTGTAGTATCCAATTTACCGGATCCTTGCCATCAAACTTTCTCATATCGCCTTTTCTTGATTTTAGGATCTTGATCTTGAAATGACTGTAACTTAGTAATTTCAGATCTCCAAGTTCTGAAATTACGTCATGCAGTAGCCCTCTACATTCTCTTTCTAGCCCCACAAGTTTGATCAAGATTGGATTATGCAAGGAAGAGATGTCAAATCGCCCACGATGACCTGATTATAGACTGGTTCAGTAGAGTTCACTTGTAAGAAGTGTCACGTGTAATTGTTTCAACCTTACGATCTAAAAAATATACACAGAAAACTAAGGTCAGTCCTCTTTCTATAACTTCTTATGAAATTTCAATCTGATGCTCAGAGAAAAAGTTATGACGATTTTCCCAAGGTCGCCTGTTTAGAATGGAATTTGGGAGCCTACAAAAACCCTAACTTCCTCAGATTATATCTCCGAAAATATAGCGAGACAAGATCTCAAATTTGGATCCAAGCTTCATCAAGATTTCTGTTCAAATGGGTTTTAATTTCATAGTCTTAACGTTCGTAGAAAAAATATTATAGTGAAAATTCCACGATGACTTGTTTGAGATGAAATTATGGAGCTTGCAAAAACCCTAACTTCCTCAGATCATATCTCCGAAAATATAGCGAGACAAGATCTAAAATTTGGACCCGAGGTTCAGATCGGTTTCTTCTCAAATGGGTTTTTTTTAGCTTCTAAAAATTCATAGCGAAAAATTTATAGTGAAAATGCCACGATGACCTGTTTGGAGCAGCAAAACCCTAGAATCCAAAGCTCTGAATACCAAATGTTATGAAACCAGATCACAAAAAGATAGAAAAGATAGATAAATGCCTTAGAAATAAGCCTCTTCAGAGGGGCAACCTCCTTTACATTACACAAATGAACAATTCTTGGATGATACAAATGACAAGACCTCCTTTCTATATATAGGAGTCTAAGGGGTCATAATATAATTAGAGTCGACATAACAATAATAATGTAAGGGAACAATAATAACAATATTGGGCTTCTATGGGGCACAATAATAACAATATGGGGACTACATGGGCACAAAAATATAATAAGGGGGTTGTACTAATAATAATAAGGGGTTACACTAGTAGTATAGGGACCTAACATCTTCATTGTAGCTGCGGCATCTTCTAGAATATTTAACTATGGGACTGAATTTCATGCTTGTGTTATCGTTGTTTCCAGGCTCTGACTTCATGCTTCCAACTCTTCCTTTTCTTTCAAATCCTGAGCTTTCTTAGCGAATCTCTTCTGGTTGTTTACCTTAACCTCACTGATTACTGCTAGTGTGCACTACTCTCTAATTCTCAGCTCGTCCGAGGCCCCCTGATGCAACTCATGGAGAGTCTGAAGTAGCAGTGTGGCTAAGTTGATCCCTATGTCTTTGATCATGCTCAATAGAGAAGTCTTCCTCTGTTTCTGCGCAGACTAATCCTTCTGGTAAGGAGATGACTTTGAGGTCCAAAGTCCTTTCCATCTCGAAAACTTTATCGCTCCCTTGTGCTAGGCTCACTTGCACCCTACTCGCTTGCCCTACACTCACTTGAAACCTACCTGTTTGGATCTACAGCTCACGCAGATCCTTTTGGATGCTCCCTAGCATCTGCATGTATTTTTGCTCAAATTTATGCCATAGCTCCGTTGTGGTGTCTTGTCCCCAATTTTGTCGATATCCCCTTCTGTGAGGATCATTGGGTCAATGCGCGCTTGTTTATCTAATTTGTGCTTCTTTCTTGGCCCGACAATTGTCTCCTTATTGCGCTTCTTTAATGCATTCAAACCTGTCCTCAAAGCTTAAATTCAATAAGAAAATCTCTCTTAAGATGTCCCATTCAATTGTCCCATGGTGAAGCTCCATTTCCAAATACCAGTTCATCGGGATTGTATCTAAAATATGAAAAATTATGTGCACCCATTCTAGTTGTGGTTCTTCTCCCCAAGCCTTAGTTCGTCATGTCAAATGATCGCATGGATCATCCTTCCCATTGTACTTTTCTGTCATCCGGATATTAGCATACCCAAACCTTAATCTCATCATTCTTATATATTCCTTCCATCCAGTGAAGCTCTCCTTGTGCATACCCCACCAACTGGCAGGCGTAGCACGCAGTGCCAACTCCAGTGCTAGAAAGTGATGTTCTTTTGGTACTTCCCTTTCAAATTCATCAAAAACAAATCCACATCAGTCAATCCATCATAATGTGGAATCTTCCTTACCTTAGTTGATACACATCGTAGTGATTTGGTGATGATATTGCAACGGAGTGTAAATACTTCATGCAACTAATTCTGCCAGTGTTTGAGCTCTTCATCCGAGTCTGAGGTGCAGGAACTATACCTGTCCCACACAATTCATCCATCGGTCGTAGGATTGATCCAATCTTCATTTCACACTATGATCTTGTATATTTGGTCCAGGTCATCATTTTCTTCCACAAAGTCATGAACAGGTTTAGTATAACCCGCTCCTTCAGTAGGGTCTAGTGGTACTACAACCATGAGCAACTTCCTTTCAAATGTCATTTTTCGCTTCTTCAAGTTGATTAATGTGTCCATATCAAAATCCCAACTAATTCCTGGTAGCGCGGGGTATGGGTTACTATCATCCACTATTTAAATGACCTTAAAGTCAGCTAGCATGCTTTCGACCTCAATATCTACCGTTACACCATATAAGTGCCCCATCAGAATAATATTCTGTTGCTTTTCCATGCACAATTGAATAGGATACCGCTGCTGTGTAGGTCTCCCCATCCTTTCCCATGTCTTCTTAGGTAGGAAATTTGCATCAGATCCTAGATCCAATATTACCTGGTCCACTTTTCTTACATATTTTCCATAAGGATCAGACATTCCTCTATCACATGGTCAAGCTATCTACAATACTGACATGACGAATGTGTGGGGTTTGTGCAATCTCGCGCGAAGTGTCCTGCTTTGCCACAATCATAACAAATTATTTTCCCACGTCCTCGACCAGTTCTGCCCCCTCTTCCTCATCCTTAGCCTTGGAATCCTCTACGCGCTGCTCCCGTGCCCTGATCCCGAGGCTAGTTTTCTGCTTGCATTCGATATGTAGGGGTTCTATCCATCATCAACTCATAACTCCTAAAATGGCGTTCGTCATGACCTACATATTTACAGAAATTGAAAAACAACTACTGAGGGGTATGTACAAACTTCTATAGTAAATGGAAATTATCAGTCGCACGCTATCCTGTAACCTGACAGATAGCGCACCAAGGCACAACTACCACGCTCGGACCAACGTTATTCTCTGGTTTAAGTGGAACATGTCCTTCCCCAATAAGATAGTTCTTATAAACTGAGCAATGGTCCTTATCGTGGCCATGGCTCTTGCACTTCAAGCACTAGACTTCAATGCACACCTCCAGCTGTGCTTCCTTTCCTTTCTTTAGGCTCTGCAACTCCAAGTGGAGGATTTCCAACTATGAGTGAATCTGTTGCACTCCAAGGTTTGTATCCTATATGGGCGAGGCATCCAACCTCATTGAAATTTATAAGGCTTCTACTTCTGTTGCTATCTTTTGTTGTGACAACAACACTCTTAAGTGCAGCAAGAGTGAGGCTATATACCAGTCGCGATGCTGGCAATCTGTAATCACCATATTGGCTTACCTGATCAAGTATTTCAACATTTGATTGAAATCCCAAGGTGTCTCATCTATATTTTGTCAAATTTATTTAAACTCAGGCTCTAACTTCACTTATGACTTAGGCTTTCTAAACTCCTTGTTCAGAGGTTGCTGGGTTTATGCTAGCATCGCGGTGGGGTTATCAGTGCAGTACTTAATGTACCATGTCAATGCTCGATCTTGTAAGGTTGTGACCAACTACTCTTTCTTGATGCTATCATCTGTAATCTGTTGTTCCGTCCATAAAGCTCATGCAACAAACCAAAATTGTTCGGGATCTTCACTCCCTACCCCTTTAAAAATCGACATCTTCATCGCATTCGCCATGTTGAATGGTGGAAGTGGAGGTGGAGGTGGAGGTGGAGGTGAAGGTGTAGGTGTATGAGGTGGCGATGGAGGTGGAGGTGGAGTGGACAGATGAGGTATACTCGGGATACCCTGCTTAATTAACTGAACTTCACTTTGCGGTGTAGTCAACACCATCCCTTCGTCATCACTTGGGGGGGGTTGATGAGTGGACTGTACTTTGATCTCGATCCTTCATTTCATCTAAATAATCTCCCACTTCATGTAGCCCCAAACATCAAGGTAATTGCATAACCCTCTTCTCACATAACAAAATTTTAATCCAAGTCTTTAATGATTTAAAATACTTACCTCACCGTCCCTTAAAGAGCCTATGTTCTGCTTCGCTATAGCTGATATTTCTATCGCAAACTCAATCACAAAACTTCCAAGCATGTGATCAATCCAATGATCCATGGCCCTTGCAATATTTCTTCTTGATGCTTCCAAACGTCGCACCAGTTCCAGAGTCCACACTATGGGGCCGTCAAGCCTCCATGTCCCTTGACTATCGGCCAATTTAGACAACCATTTGTGTAGTTTGTCAGGGAAGAAACAAAAGAAGGCTTCAGTCTCGTCTAAGTATAAATATCTCTACAGCCACTGCTCCTTGGATAATTTAGGGCTCCTGTTCTCTTGAGTCACAAATGCATGCACTTTTTGGTCAATCCACTTCTCAATCTCTTTCGTTGTAGGAAACCATTTATCACACATCTCTTAGACAGATCCTAGTTCTAGAAACGAAATCATTTATTGGCTTAATGGGGCCTGACCTAGGTTTAGAGTTAATCACACCAACAACAAAAAAACCCTAAATGTTGGTCCTTTCAGAAACAACTTGCATTACACAGGCTGCAGTCTCACCCGAAGCAGTATTGGGGGATGCTAGAACCAAGTTTCTACATCCAGAGACTGTGTGATATGTAATCTAGTTCACTCTATCCAAATGGCTTCTAGGCCTTTGCAGAGGTCTACGGTTAGACTTTTCAAACCTAAAAGAAGCAGACTCACAACTTCCGCGTAGTAAATAATGACCCTAGTTCTGCCTTTGCATAGATCTACCCGATTTGAATAGAGACCATAATAGATTAGTTACTATCTTCGCAAAAGTAGATCATTACTTAATTAATGCATAGATATTAAAGATTTAACATATTCGTGCAGAAATTACACTTTATTGCACAAAAAATAGATCATCAAGCGATAATGCATAAACATAAATAAAATTAAGAACAAGGCACATATGTAAGAGATTTATCTTTTAAATCAGTGGTTGAACTAGATCAAAGCACTGAACCAACCAATGTAGACTAATTTGGTTGATTCACAACTAATTGTTCCAAATTGATTTATCCAATTCACGAAAGGGTCAAACTAGCAACCTTTGTTAAAAGTTCATGTAATAAAGTTAATAAAGGAAAAATAATACCAAGGTCATGGAACACGTATTCCAAGTTGAATGTTGGGAAAAACATCCTAGTGGGTGTTCATTTGGTTTAATATGGCTAAGGAAATTGGCAAAGGAAATGGCAAAGGCAAAGAGGAATTAATTGGCATTTTATTTATGAAAATAATGGAAATTAGGAGAAAAGGAAGGTGAAAGGTCACAGGTTGCATGTGAGGGGGAGATTGAAGGAAATTGAGGAAATTGAAGAAAATAGAAGCCTTTTTAATAAAAGGGCTTATGAGGATCAGTTCACAACTTTTGTCAGTTTATTTTTGGAGCTCTCTCTCTAATCTCTCTCTCATACTCTGACACGCTTAGAGCATTCTTGGACCACTATAGCATTGGAGAAAGGAAGGAAAAGGAAGGACAAGAAAGCAAAGGAAATAAAGGATCAAGCAAGGGAGAGTAGGATCAAGCGGCTACAATGGGATTACTTGCAAGTATCGAGTTGCATGTATGATTTCCTTGCCAGTTTTAGGATGCATGGTATATGCATGTGTGTATATGGTTCTCTCATTGTAATTGGCATGGGTTTTGCTAGGTTTGATAGTGGTTTTCACCATTTCCTTGTCATTTTTGGATAGCCATGGTGTGATGAGGTTCTTTCATTTGTTGATTTGGATTGTCGGATGGGTTTGGAACTGGGTGAGGTGGTCTCAGGAAAATTCCAAAGGGCCTATGAATCCCTTTATCGGTAATGGCGAGATACACAATAAATCCTGAAGGTGGAGACAAGAAAATTCCTCAAGGTATTTGTGAAGAAATTTGGTGGCATCCATGCTTGTTTAGGGCCTAGTGATCCCTTGACCAGTTTTGGTAGGATTGTTGTAAATCCTAGTAGGTTATGTTTATTGTTTGGCCTAGGAATCCCTTGGTTGATAATGGTGGGATTGTGGTAAATCTTAGTTATATAGATGAGGGTTTTGGGCCTAGAAATCCCTTGACTGGTAATGGCAGGATATGTGATAAAGCCTGAGGAAACCTGGTTGGTTTTGTTGTGAGTCTCACATTCATGCTTAGAATATGGCATGGGGGTGATTGGCTGAAAGAAAGATTTGGTTCAGCCCAATCTATGCTCAGGTGGTACGTGGAAGTCCCTAACTTGGTTAGATTTTGAATATGTTAATAAGTATTCTTTTCCTCTTGTTTTTTCATAAGTGTTTATAGTTGTTATTATGTGGATTAATAGTTGTTCTACCATTATTATTCTTCTGGTTATATGTTGGTTATAAGCATGGTTTCATGACAAACTTTAGTTATGGCTCTCATCACGTTTTGATTAGTAAATGTATGGTTAATGAATGTATGACCTGATATATGATAATGCAGCTATTATGAGAGGGCATCAAACCTTATTGACGATTCTCATATAAGTATGAGATACCTATGTTCAGATATGTAATTATGACTTGTGTATTACATGTTCATGATGTGTTTGATGGAATTTTTGTCATGCTTAGGCCTTACTAGGTCAATTTCTTGTCTAAGTTTTGTATGGAAGGATTTTTTCTCATGTCAATTGTTATTCTAGAAAGTTTCATTAAGTTATGGGCATTGGTATGAAGACTAGCCCTGCAAAAGTGCCTCAGATCTCATGGTCACAAGCATATAACTGGGTGAAAAATACTATAGTCACTCCCTTGCAGGATTATGCATGCGACTAGAGGGTTACAGTCCAATTTTTGCAGTGTTGTGTCAGCGTCTAGGAGTCCAGGACATTTAAAAAGAGGCTTAAGTCAGGGTTTGGGCACCTAGAAGGATGGTTTAGCCCTTGGGAGTCTTGTAGCACCCGAGGGAAATCAGTAAGCTTTTGGTTTTGTCAATTCCACTTCCATAAGGTGATATAGGCGATTGAGTCATATCATAGTAGCCCTCAGCTCATGTTTATCCTAGTAGACCGACGAAAGTGGGTAGATATTAGAGGTGGAATTACAGATTGGCATCAGAGCATGGTTCAATGCTTAGATTGGATGGGTTGAATGTTTTTGTTATGCATGCATTCTTATGGTCATGGTTTTCATGCATGATGTCATGGTATGTGGATGGTATTATCATGTATGGTAATTGGGATGATGATTGACATGATTTCGATATATTGTTATGAATATGATTATACATACATATCATGTTAATCTAGACTTATTTTTCAAACGAGACAACCTCCCCTGAACTTCGTTGAGGTATGTTGATTATTTTTATATTTTGGTTTAGTTTACATGGTATGTGTTGGCTCTCCATTTTTGGTCTTTCTCCACATACATTTTCCATATATCCATCATCCTTTTCTATCATATCATGGTCATTTTCCCACATTTTTGCCTCTTATTACACTTTAAGGTAAAAATAGTTATGTCTTTTAAAATTTAGAAATTTTAGTAAAAAATTGGTATTAAAAATTATTTTGACTAGAATATAATTTCCCATAATGGCTCCTTTGAAGTCGTATGTGTAGGACAATTGGGTGGAAACTGAAGCTATATTTGAGAAGCTTGGGAATCAAGGATTGATGGACTCCTATTGGCACAGTCCAAATGATTCAAAACAGGCTTGGTCAACGTTGGTCAAACTTGACCAGTCACCCAGAAATCCCTAACTAAAAGGGGTAGTTTTGTGATGTAGTGGGATTTTTCCATTTTTTTTGCAACCAAAACAATGATTTCGACCTGAGTAGATGGATTAGGACTCTTATAGGCTTTTATAGCTATTTTAGCTAAGTTTTTTATATTTTTGGCTTATTTAAGCACAACATTCAGCACTTATGAACATGTATTATGACTATTGAGACTACTTTACTTCTGAATATAATTTGAAGAGCTTGTTTTCCATTTTCTTGTTGTTCTTGCTATGGAATGTGATTGTTGATCTATAGTAGCTGAAATTTTCAAGTGTACCAAGAAAGGGTGGAGGGCCCCCATTCTGAGCTAAGTACATTGCAATGTAATTTTATGCATAATTGTGAATATTTTAGATAGTTGTTTTCTTTGTAGTTCTTGTGAATATTTTCTAAATAGATTCATTACATGCCATATTCATTATGTTTTCGAATGATTTCATTTCAGTAATTAGTGTAAGAAAGGAAGGACAACCAAGGCATCTAAGTTAGACCCTCTTCCTTCTAGATTAAGAATTTAATTGTAAATTGTGTTTATGCATTTGATATTTTATTGCTTTGGTTTTTTACATGTTTTATGGTGAACTGATCTTGTTGGGATAAGAATGATGAGGAAGGAAAAACAGGACCTCTAAGTTAGAGCATGTCCCTCATTTCCTATGCTCCACAATGACTCATTGCACTCTTGCTTCTCGATTAAATTTGTATAGTTTCTTTTCAAGTAATTTATATTTGTAATATGCATTTCCATTATTTTTTTTTGAACAACTACTTCCTACACTAGTTAATCTAAGCTTCCATAAACTTTGGTTTGCTTCTAAGTCTACCAACTAGGATTGATAAGAAAATACATGTTTTAATTTACCCAGTAAATTTAACCCACATTTTGGCACCATTTTCAGGGAAGCATACTTATATATAACTAATTAGAAATATTGATTAGAAAACATTAAAAAAAAAACATCAAATCATCAAAAAATAAAAATTCTAGGATTTTTCATTATGGTTATTTATGCCTAGACAAAGAGACGAAAAGGGTAGATATACAAAACAAGACCCAGCAACTACTAAACCATTGGTGGGATCATGACCACCTACATTCGAATTAACTACACCAATTGCTGGAAAACCAACTTTTGCAGAGTTAGAGGAAAAACAATATTCAGGACAAAGGTTAACGCTTGTTGAAAGACAAATTTTGTTGGCTTATGAAGAGAAGAGAAAACAAACACAATCAGAAACATATTCTATAGGAAAACAAAGAGAAACAAGAAAACCAATTGTTCAACCTATTCTTGAGAAACTAATTGAACAATATATCCTTGAACAAATAAAACAAATTGAAGACATACAATCTCAAATTGTTATTGAAACATTTGAAACAGTTGAGAAAGAAATGGAAAAAGAAGGACAAGGATCCAATATTCCTGGAATAACTCCACAACAATGACAATAATATGAAATACAACGAAGAGAATGGGCAAGAAGAGAAGAAGGTAAGAAAAGAGAAGAAGATGCTAAAAGAGAAAATGAAAATAAAAGAAGAGAATATGGAGAAGTAGATAATGACCAAGAAGCTACTTTTGGATTTCCAATCTTAGACACTAGACCAATCTTGGGAGAAGAAGTCAAAATGAAAAATGTTCCACCTTCTATTTTACCAAATTTCTATGGTATGTCTTCTGAAGATCCTGTCTCATTTTTGTTTAAATTTGATATTCTATTTGTATTAATGGTTATACTGATGATACACATAAGCTTTGTCTTTTTCCTGCCACTTTGAAAGCATAAACATTAAAGTGTTTCATGGGATTAGGTGAACATACTATTAGCAGTTGGGAAGACATGAGGAAGATTTTTCTTAAGAAGTATCAAGCATATGTACACCTAGAGATTCGAAGGATGATGTTTTTAAAATGTCTCAACAAGAAGATGAGGGTTTGGAGGAATACTTAGAAAGATTTCTCTATAACTTACAAAAATATAAACAACATTCTTTAAATCTTGATATCATTCGAACATTTTTTCTCAAAGGTATACGAGATGATTATCTTGATATTCTTAATGTGATGGGAAAATGAGACATTTCATATTTTCCATTTGATTAAATTGAATAATTATGTCAAAATTATTCCAGAGGGAGAGCTAAAAGTGGAAAAAGAGATGCAAATTCAAAAGTTACTAAATCAGCAACGGAAGCATAACAAGAGCTGAATTAGGGAATTTGTTTGAGAATTTTAAAATTGATATCTTGAGCACATTAGGAACACAAGTTGATGTACTTAAGGCTAAGAAAAAACAAGATGAACAAGATCAGGTACTATCAATTTTTTTTCCTAAATGTAGAAAGAAGCATCCACTAAGGGAATGTCCTTTAGATGGTATTCAGATTTGTGGACTTTGTATTGAAAATCATTCAACTAATAATTGTCCAAAACTAAGGGAATTACAAGCAAATTCAATAGAAGAAGGTCAATGGATTGACTCTCTCTACTATTTGGCACCAAGAAGACCTTGGCAACCACAGTTTATAGGTATGCCTTAAAATTTACCTCAGCAATTTACTCAACAAATTCCTCAAAATTATCAATATCCTACTCAAACTTCATGGAATTCTCCTATGCCATGGCAGGCTTAGCATCCTCAACAAAACCAAAACCAACCTTCACAAAGTTGGCGAGGATATGCTTATGGAACCCAACCTCCCCAACAATTTTATCCTCAATAACAATATCAATCTTATCCTCAACAGTAATATCAACGGCCATATCCTCAACAACCATTTCCATATTAGCAATTCCAGCAACTCCCTCAATCAAATCCATTTCCACAACAATCATTACCTGCAGTAACTCAACCTCAGCAACTTCGGCTACCATCTAACCAAACACCACCTAGACCAACTCAATGAACAACCTAGCCGGTAGAAATCCAAGTAACAAAGTGGAAAGACCAATTTACAATATTGAAGAAGGAACTTCATATTCAATTCTTCCTATTCAAAACATCCACTTAAGGTCTAGAAAAATATTACAAAAGGACTTTCCTATGATTATAGAAGAACAAATTGAGGAGGAGAGAAATCTTGAAAAACTTAATGTAGAACATCAAATTCAAAAGAATAGAATAATAACAACTCAAACACCTCATTTTCCAGAAAGGTTAGTAGAGAAAAATATTTAATATCTCTTCCTGAATTTGATATTTTAGATGAATTGAAAAATTCTTATGTCAAAATTCCTTTATTGTGCACTATTAAAGATATTCCTATTTATACAAAGGCAATTAAGGAATTGTGCACAAAAAAATTGGAAAAAAGAAAACAAGATCCACCTACGATTCATGTCATTGGGAAATTAGCTAGTCTTATGTCAACAAATACCACAATTGAAAAATATGTTGATCCCGGAATACCTATGGTAACAATTTCAATCAACAATTTTTCAGTTTCTAAAACTCTAATTGACTTAGGAGCTGTTATCAATGTCATGACAACAGAAACCATGAAATGTTTGAACTTGCCAAATATCCGACCGACCACTACAATTTTGGAACTAGCTGATAGATCCAAAGTAGTGCCAGAAGGAGTACTTGAAGATATCATTGTTTCTTTGGATTCTTAGGAATATCCTGTAGACTTCCTAGTTCTACAACCAAAGTCAAACTTAGGAGGCCATCCCTTAATTCTTGGCAGGCCATGGTTAGCCACAGTGATGCCTTTATTGGATGTAGATCAAGAAGTATGATCATATCACATGGAAATGAAAGAAAGCACATAACACTCTATCCTCTTGCTCAATATCCTTCTTTATTATCTTGGCCTGATGAACAAAAGGAAGAAATTCAGCCTATTCTAAGCATTAATCAAGCTTTCGATTTTAGAGAAGAAGATAATCAGGACTTAATAGATCTTTTCATTTCAGAACCTGATATTTCAGAGCAGCTAAGAACCATCCAATATGAAGTTGCAAATCAACTTTTAGATCAATGTTTTTAGGAAAATTGCACTATTAATTCATTACAAACATCATTTGAAGCAATCTTTCCTGTTAACTCAATTACAAATTCTCAAAGTAAAGTGATTCAAATCAGCCCTAGAAAGAATCTTAACATTGGTAACAATTTACAATCATCACAGGAAGAACAAGTAATTGCACTATTAAAGAAATACTCAAAAGATTTTGCTTGGGATTATATAGATATGTAGGGAATTCATCCAAAAACATGTATCCACCATATTTACACAGATGAAACTATCAAACCTATAAGACAACCACAAAGAAGAATGAATCCAATGATGAAGGAGATAGTAAAAGAAGAATTGCATAAACTATTACAAGTAGGATTTATCTACCCCATCTCTGATAATAAGTGGGTTTCTCCCTTAGTTTTGGTTCCTAATAAAAATGGAAAATGGAGAATCTGTGTAGACTAGAGGGAATTAAATAAATCAACACTAAAGTATCATTTTCCACTACCATTCATCGATCAAGTCCTAGATTCGTTAGCAGGGAAAAAGTTATTTTATTTTCTTGATGAATTTAGTAGTTATAATCAAGTCAAGATAGCATTAGAGGATCAGGACAAAACTACATTTACTTGTCCATGGGGTACATATGCTTACAATGTGTTACCTTTTGGATTATGTAATGCACCTGCTACTTTCCAAAGAGTAGTTTGGCTATCTTTGTTGATCTTATACATGAATGTGTAGAGGTTTACATGGATGATTTTACTATTTATGGAAATATATTTGATGATTGTTTAAACAACTTGGAAAGATTTTTACAAATATGCATTGAGAAAAATCTATCTCTCAGCAATGAGAAATGTTTTATGATGCTAACTGAAGGGATAGTGTTGGGACACCATATTTCATCATCTGGAATAAAAGTGGATCCAGCAAAGATACAAATCATTGTAAACCTATTACCACCAACAACTCAAAAATAAGTAAGAAGTTTTTTGGGTTATGCAGGCTATTATTAGAGATTCATTGAAAATTTCAGTAAAATAGCTTTTCCATTATTTAAACTGCTTACAAAAGATATAGAGTTTCAATGGAATATTGATTGTCAACATGCATTCGATAAACTCAAACACAAATTGTCCATAGCACCAATTCTCAAAGGACCAAATTGGTCATTACCATTTCATATATCCATTGATGCATCAGATACAGCAATAGGAGCATCTCTAGGATAGAAAGAAAATCAATTTAACTATGCTATCTATTTCATCAGCAAAAATCTAACTCCAGTTGAGTTAAATTATACAGTAACTGAAAAAGAAATGCTAGTTGTTGTGCATGCAGTAAATAAATTCAGACATTACATAACAGGATATCAAGTGTTCATTCATACTGATCATTCAGCCATAAAATATCTAATGAATAAACCAATCACTAATGGAAGAATCACTAGATGGTTGTTATTAATGCAAGAATTTAACATTATTGTTTTAGATCGACCAGGAAAAGACAATCAAGTGGAAGACTTCCTGTCAAGACTTCATCTTTCTGGTGACATTGTTCCAGTTTCTGATAATTTTCCAAATGAACATTTATTTTCTATAACAGTCAAAACTCCATGGTTTGTTGATTGCCAATTATTTATCATCTGGAAAATTACCTTCTCATTTTAAAAAATAATTAGATTTAGTGCTAGATGTAGTTGGGTTAATGGTGACCTTTTCTATACTGGAGCTGATCTTTTAATTAGAAAATGCATAAGAGAAGATGAAATTCTAGATATTTTAAAAGCATGTCATGATGAACCTTGTGGTGGTCATTTTGCAGACAAAAGAACAGCATACAAGGTGTTGAATCTAGGCTATTTTTGGCCATCAATATTCAAAGACTCAAAGACTTATGTTAAAAAGTGTGATAGTTGCCAAAGGATAGGCAGGCCTGTAGTATCTGATGAAATTCCATTGAAACCACAAGTACTTATAGAGCCATTTGAGCAATGGGCTCTTGACTTTGTGGGTCCTATCAATCCACCCTCTAATGGCAAGAAGTACATCCTAGTATGTATTGATTATGTAACAAAATGGGTGGAAGCAAAAGCAATGTCAAAAGCAACAAAAGATGCAGTGGTATCTTTTCTTTTTGAAGAGATATTTGTAAGATTTTGAGTTCCAAGGTAGATTGTCATAGACCAAGGAGCACAGTTCACTTCCAAGCTTGTTCGAGACCTTACAGAGAAATATAAAATCAAGCATAGGAAATCAACTCCATATCACCCTCAGGCGAATGGACAAGTGGAATCAACAAACAAAGTTCTTGAGAACATCATGACAAAGACAGTGAAGATGCAAAGGAAGGATTGGTCAGAGAAATTTAATGAATCATTATGGGCTTATAGAATAACATGGAAGAATACCACTAGATTTAGCCCCTATCGGCTTGTCTATGGTAAACAAATTCTACTACCAATAGAGTTTGAGATCCATACATATAGACTTGCAGCCAAACTAGGATTGGACATATCAGAAGCACAACAACAAACAACCTTGAATCTAAATGATCTAGATGAACTCAAAATGGAATTTGTGGAACATACATCACTAGTGTAGCAGCAAAGAATGAAATGGCATGACAAATTTATTAAGAATAAAATTTTTCATATAGGGGACTGGGCAAGTCTATTTGATTCAAAATACAAAGATTTCAAAGCAAAATCTACCACTCATTGGCTAGACCCATATGAAATAGAAGAAATCTTTGACAATGGATCAGTGACAATTAAAACAATAGATGAAGCTACAACATCATTCTTAGTCAATGGGCATAGACTAAAAGTGTATAATAAACTAGTGAATAAGGAAGATTTTCTGAAGAAACTTTCAGCAGAAGAAAACATGCAAGTTTTGGAAAAGCATAGTCATATGCCTTCCTTACTTGCAAAATAAAAAAAAATGAAATAATAAAAATAATAATAAAAATAGAAGAAAAAAATAGAAAATGATCAAAAATAATAAAAAAAAATTGGCTATGAAAATCCAAACTTCTAGCATAGTACAAATTTGAATTCATATTGGAAAACCAAGTCACTTGACTAATATGAATTCCTTTCATTTCAATGCAGTTTATGTTTCAAGTTGACATTCTATCCTCCAATTCCCAAACTTGAGGACAAGTCTCCAAATAAGCAAGGGGGGGTGAAAAAATAAAACAAATGCATTTGTTTTAAAAAGTTGAGTAACTCAACAAACTTCTCAACTTCATATGGAAGCAACTCAAAATATGAAGGATCTATGGAAATTGCAAATTTTACTTCAGAGGGAAAATATGAAGGACTTGTAGAACTTGAAAATTTTACTTCTGAGGGACCTGAAAATTCAAACATCAAATTTGTCATAAGGGCCCTGAATAAGAGCAGCATCACATGAACAACATACAAAGGGACCTGAGGATCAACATAGAAATTTTTGTCACAATGGACTTATATACAAAGATCAACATTAGAAGGGACATGTATTCATTCAAAGTTCATTATTCAAAAAGGGACCTGTACTAATCAAGACTCACTATTCAAGACTATTTAAGATCATCATCAACTGAAAAGAGCCACTCAATCAAGGAAAGTACTGTAAGTTACAAATTATTTTTAATACCATTTGATTTTGAAAATTTTCTTAATTTAGAATACTAATTAAACCTTAAATGTATAAGAGAGAAAATCCTTCATTCCATGTACATTTTCTCTATTCATAGAATCCTATATCTCTCTTCCATATAAAATCCGATATCCCTCTTCCATATAAAATCCGATATCCCTCTTTCATACAAAAAAGAAAATTACACCATCTTACACCCTACAACCTATTCAAGACATGTCTTTTTACTACAAACCATTCTCTGCAAAACAAACAAGCAGGGGTTAGTATCATAAAAGAAAAACAAAAGAGAATGATGTATGGTTCAATGATGTATTTTTACTCTAAGAATTGAAATGACCTTGAAAATTGTCATTTCAAAAGAGATACCTCAAAATCATTTCAAAAGAGTAATAAATGCATCATGAGAAAAAGTGAGCATCATGAAAGGAAAAACATGCATCAAAAGGACAAGGAGGAAGAATAAATTATGACCAAGAAGACTTTGCGAGAATCATTAAATTGTGCATGAGTATGATTTTAATGCATATGAGTATGTAATGAAGGTGCACAATGGTTTCAATGATGAAAAATACAATGTATGCATATAATTCAAAGAGGGTGAATATAATTAAAAACCATGGTGGGTGCATAAATTTAAAAATATTTTAACAAAGTATATGGCAGAAACAATAATACAAATGAATGGAAATAACAAATTGATTTTGATTTCAAAAATTGATTTGAGGTATACAAATGATGCAAGGAAATGGTAATATAAACGACAAAAGAGGTGTGAGGCTACCACGGACAGGATTCAAACCCGATCAAACATCCATGAAAGAACATAAGCAATGGTCATCATCAACGCAAAGCAAAGAATGGAGATACAGAGCCAACACCTTCACGTAGAGGGGAGAAATAAATTCATCATCTGCGTAGAATAGAGTAGCAGATACGAAGGGTACCTTCACACAAAAACAAAAAAAAACAAACAAAAAAACTCAACGAGATTGTAACACCTCAGCTCAAGTAGGAACACAACCCTTCGAGATAGAAACAGAGGAATAGGGTATGTGTAAGTTTTAATAGTAGAAAGTTAAGGAGAATGTCGAGTGATTAGAATCCCATTAAAAATGTTGAGATCTCCAACCATATCCAAATAATTTTGCAGTCAAGTGCGAGTAGGATTTCATTACAGGTAGTTTGGATCTAAATTCTGAGATTGAGTTAAATGTTGGTAGTCGAAGGAAACCAAGCAATGTGGCAGTTGAATTAAGCTTTGAGTAGTGAACGTTGAAGGCAATCCAAGTTACAATTGTGTAGTGGCATTATTCAAGCTCCAGGTGTGAGATTACTGCATATAAACTCTAGTTAAACAATGCTACAAACTCCAAGCAAGGAAAAGGTTGGTGGAAAATCTGATTTTCCAACTACGTATGGCATTAAAAGTCTGCATTCAAACCCCAGAAATTTATTTCCTCCAAGATTTGATTTCTCAAGAAGCAGTGAACACAAGTGCTAAGAAGAAAGAGAAGAAATCGATTTTGATTTCTGGAAGAACAAAGAGTTAATAACTCATCTCCATATCCGATTTCAAGTTCTAAAAGGCGGGGAAGAGATCAATTTCGATTTCTGAAAGAGAAGAAGGTTAATTAATCATTTCCAGAATTCAATTTCAGATTCTGAGGAGACATAGGAAATTCGATTTTGATTCCTGAGGAAGAAAAGAAGGTAAAATTGAAAGCACTTGTTCAGGTTTATTTCCAGAATTCGATTTCAGATTTCTAAAGAAGACAAATAGGGTTAATGTGAAGGAAATTATTCATTAATTCCCAAAAATATATCTTGAAAGTCGAAGGCAAAGAAGGTTGCTTATTATTTTTACAATTTTGACTTTGAGGAGGATTATACAGCTAAGAAAAATTGTGATTGACCTATGACTTATTTTCATTCCTATCTCCAAAAATTCGATTTCTCAAAGGCTAAAAATGAATGAATGGTTATGTTGCATACAGTGGATAATTGGTACATTTCCAATTTCGATTTCTCCAGGAGAGAAAATCTTTTCCAAAATCGTTTTTGAGGGACAGAGAAGAGTGCATTTCCAAAATCGATTTTTGAGAGATGGAGATAGCATTATTCATTTACAAAATTGATTTTTGAGGGATAGAGAAGAGTGCATTTCCAAAATCGAATTTTTAGGGACACAGAAGAGTGCATTTCCAAAATTGAATTTTGAGGGACAGAGAAGAGTGCATTTCCAAAATCGATTTTTGAGAGACAAAGACAGCAGTATTCATTTCCAAAATCGATTTTGAGGAACAGAGAAAAAGTGTATTTCATAAAATCAATTTCGATTTTTGAAGCACAGAGAGCAGTATTTTCCAAATTCGATTTTTAAAGAAACGGAGAGGATTATTCATTTCAGAATTTGATGATTTCTAAAGGTAGAGTAAGATTCGATTTCTAAAAACAAGTATGGTGTCGATTAAAGGTAGAGAAGGTTAAAATCAAACCTGGAGGTGTCCAGAACTCAGTCATAAAGAAGAGTAGGGATAAGAAGAGTGTTTATGTAGACCCATGGGTCCGCGGTGAAAAGGATAAGCGTATTGCTTGGATTCTTGTAGAAAGACCATACAAAGGGGGCTACCCAGATCAAATAGAGATCACATGGGAAGGAGCAAAGATCATCCAAAGGTTAGATTATTGGGGCATTCCATTCCGCTGTTCTGCATGCCACCGCACAGGCCATTTAGTCAAAGACTGCCATTTCCGCAGACGCAGGCTCCGCCCCATCTCTCGGGCCAACAAGAACAATGATGGATCCCCCTCTCTCTCCGAAAAAGAAGGACCCATGGAAGATCTTTTCTCTTTCAAATCGACAGAATATAGATGTTCTAAAGAGGCCTTACAGTCCAGGCCAGAATCGCCTTCATTCACAGGTTTCCGAAGCACTCCGGGATCGGGGGCTACTGAGCTGATCCCATCTTCTCCCAACAACACAAGGGAAGATTTTTTTAGCTCCCCTGTCAATGAACAGCTCGAAGAGGCACCCGTCTCTGCCCCTTCACCCATGAATGTATCAGACTTTGTCGTCGGCTCTCATCCTATCACCATCTCCTCTTCCCCTCCCTCTGCTTCCCAAAAAGGAAAAGGCCCACTCCACTCCCCTACCCCGTTCAACTCCCCATCAGATTCCCCGGTCAACATCCCTGACAGTGATATTGACCGACTCCTTAGCTGCAACCCTCCTGTATTGGAACCACTGACTATACATAAACCAATCTTCCCCTCTATCAGCCCCAACTCGGCTAAAAATATCACTGTTAGAAAAAAGACTCGTGGTGGGAGTCGCCACTATAAAGGTCGGACAATCACCTCGGAATCAGATTTATCATTCCTCCCCCTCATTGACGTCCCAATCTTTGAATCGCCTCCCCCTCAGCCCCTTAGAGCAAGCCCGGCTGGACAGTCGCCCATATGACCTTCCTCATCTCTTACAATATCAGGGGCCTTGGAGCCGGCCCCAAGTTCTTGGCTCTAAAGGGCTCTTTTCTCTCTGCTCGACCTTCCATTATCTTTATTCAAGAGACTATGCACCCTGGCTCGGTCTCCCTTGCATTCTTCCGTAAAATGTTTCCATCCTGGCATATTGTTGCTACCGATGCGGATGGCCTCTCGGGCGGCTTGGTCTCCATGTGGGATCCTTCATTGATAAAGGCAAGGGCTTTCAAGTGCATTGCAGGCATCCTTCTCAATGTATCTATCCGTGGGCGTCCGAACTCAATCAAAATGCTGAACATATATGCCCCTTACAGGCACAGAGCCCCCTTTTGGGACTCCCTTTTCTCCTCAGGCATCATGGACATGCACTCATTGCTCGTCGCTGGCGATCTCAACCTTACCTTAGGCACAGAGGAATGTTGGGGCCACGGTATTCCTATCGATAGACTGGCTGTTCGAATGAAGATGGAATTATTCAACCGAAACTTGGTCGACATCACCCCGGCTGTCATGGTCCCCACCTGGGACAATGGTAGACTGGAATCTGCCTATATAGCGAAAAGGTTAGACCGTTTCCTCCTCCATCATAGTATCATTCGTCAATGGGGGATGCCAAAGGCATCGACAGGCGGGGAGCTCACCTCCGATCACAGGCCCATCCTCCTCGAATGGGCTCAGGCGGACCGACGACTTGGCTATTCTTTTAAATTCAACGCTATACATCTCCAAGACGAGTCATTTAATGAATTTATTAAGAAAAGCTGGGACGAGATCATTAACTCGCAAGACGCCTTCCTCTTAACCTTTCGAGATAAGATCCAACTCTTAAGGGCCAAAACTAAGTCATGGCAGCATTCAAAAACGACTTCGGATGCACAGGACCTCATCCGCGTCAACTCGGAAATTGAGCGAATCGTCTCCTCCATTCATATCAGTGGAAGAACTCTTGAAAAGGCCTCCTCATTATGCTCCCTAGAGAGGAAAAAACGGGCATTACTCCTTAAAGAAGAGGCCACATGGCGGCTTAAAAGCCGGGCCATCTGGCTCAAACAGGGTGACAGCAACTCTCGTTTCTTCCACTCTTTCGCTAATGGTCGCCGGCTTAAAAACTCCATATGGAATATCCAAGACGACCAAGGACAGAACCTCTCCGCCCACCACGACATCGCCGCCGAGGCTACTCGCTTCTTTAAGCACCAATACTCAAGACAAAACACCGATCTCAATGCCTCGTTTTGGGCGGTTGAACATCTTCCAACCATGTTCAACGATGAGGCTAACGATGCTTTCTACAGGTCTGTTTCGGAGGAGGAGCTTTCAGCTGCCATCAAGTCTTTCAGCAATGATAAATGCCCCGGCCCTGATGGATGGCCGATGGAATTTTTTGCACATTTCTTCGAGCTTTTTAAAAAAGACCTCCTCTGTATGGTCGATATGTCCCGCCTATCCGGGAACATCAACAGTGCTCTATTAGCCACTTTTATCGCCTTAATCCCAAAGTCTGAACATCCTTCCACTTTTGGCGACTATCGGCCGATTTCTTTGTGTAACTCTCTGTATAAGATCATCTCAAAAATTGTTGCTGACAGGCTGAAGAAGGTCCTCAACTCTTTTATATCCAAAGAGCAGCACGCCTTCCTCAAAGACAGGCTCATAATGGATGCTGTTGCCATGACCCAGGAATGTATCCACTCTATATGCTCCAAGAATATCAACGCTGCCGCTCTCAAAATTGACCTTAAAAAGGCCTTCGACTGCGTTGATTGGAGTTTTCTCAACATTCTCCTCTCTAAAATCGGATTGAGGCCCCAGGCTATTAAATGGATTATGTCATGTGTAGAATCCGTCCAGTTCTCGGTTATCATAAATGGGATTCCATCCACTTTCTTCCATGCTGAACGTGGCCTCCGTCAGGGATGCCCCCTCTCCCCGCTACTCTTTATAATGGTTATGAACTGCCTCAGCTCACACATCAACCATGCCATGGGTGAAGATAGATTCAAGCCGGTCCGCATATGCCGAGACATCTCCCTCTCCCACAACTTCTTTGTAGACGATATCCTCCTCTTCGCCATGCTCTGTAAGCAATCATGGATCTTTCTTTTCTTGCTCTTCAAAAGGTTCCAAGCAGCCACCGGTCTTTCCATTAACTGTGGAAAATCAGTTTTGTATCACAATAATTCGGATCCTGCTCTCGCCCAATGGATAGCTGACCGCTTTGGAATCAGCTCTGCCCTCTTAAAAGACGGATTCATCTACCTAGGCTTCCGCCTCAAAGCTATGGGAACGCAATGTCTAGATTGGGGCTGGCTGGTGGACCGCTTCCTCCAAAAGATATCCAAATGGGAGATGCGCCTCCTCTCTCTTGCAGGCAGATACATCCTCATTCGGTCTGTCCTCACACAACTGTCTGTTTATTGGTGCCACCTTTTTGTTCTTCCATCTTACATTATCAAGCAACTGACCTCCATTGCTGCTACTTTCTTGTGGAGCGGACGTTCGACACCAATAAAACTCCATCTGGTTAAGATGAGCTCCATCTCTCGGCCCAAAGAAAATAGCGGATGGGGCCTCCTCGACATGCAACATTTTGGCAAAGCGCTCATATGCAAATCAATACACAGGGGTTTCTTTGGAAGCGGACCGTGGAGCCTCTTGATGAAACAGAAGTACCTAAAAGGCCGGCCTCTGGCTTTCTGGTTCCACCGATCCTCTCTTGGCATTCGCTCAGGTTCCCCCATCTGGCTCTGTTTCAAAAAGGTTCTCCCCTTCTTCAGGAAACACCTCAAATGGACTCTTTCTACTGGATCCTCTATCCTTATTGGCTATGACCCCACCCTCTACAACCTGGAATCTATGATCCCCCCTTCTCTCCTCCTCTTCTTCCACTCCAGAGGCTTATTCACGTGGAACTCCCTCATTGACTCCTGGTCATCCCTTAATCCCATTTGGAAATCTGACCTCCAACTCGCCATCCCTCCCCCTCTCCGCCCCCTATGGCTATCATTCACCTCCCATTTCTCTCACCAGGGGATTGTCCAACTCGGCAACACAGACTCCCTTATCTGGTCCACTGACTCCAATATCCATCATGTCTCTGTCAGAAAAATATACTGCTCCTCCATTGCTGATCTCCCCCCTCTCCCCTCCTTCTTTCCTGCTAAGCTCTGGAAGGCCCCTTGCCCTCTAAAAGCCATCCTTTTCTCTTGGCTTCTCTTCTTCGACAAAAACCTCTCCTGGGATGTTTTACAGAGGAAAGGATGGTACGGGCCTGGCAGATGTGTACTCTGCCTCCTGGAGAATGAATCCAACTTACATATGTTTCTTCAATGCCCTGCTGCTCAAGCAATCTGGTTTGATCTCTCCACTCATCTCTGTTTTCCCCTCTGTTCTTTCTCCTCCGTTCAGGATGCCTTTTTATGGTGGGCGGACCAAAGCTCCCACAGACAAGCTCTTTTCTGCCTCACTTGCTGGAATATTTGGACATGGCGCAACAGATGCATCTTTCAGGCCTCCTGCCTGCCTTTGCTCTCTATTCTGCCCCTTATCATGGGATCAATACCCCCACAGGCTGACTGACCGCCGCTTCTTGCCCATGCATGCACAGGTTTCTGCACATCTGTATATGTCTCAAACATGCCATCTATATGGCGGATATAGTTTTTGTATAATGCTCCTTCACGTTTTCTGCTGCTGCAGACGCTTTATATCCTTCTGACTTCACGTCGGCTTTATGCTCTTTTTTCTCAGCGTTTTCTAACAGTTATCATACACATATGCGCCTCTCCAAGCATATGATCCATGTCGTCCCATGTGCAGTCTATATCAGGCTCATTCTGTTATACTATCAGTTACCAAATACATATGCGTCTCCAAGCATATGCTCCATGTCGCCCCATGTGCAGTCTATGTATCAGGCACATTCTGTTATACTATCAGTTATTAAATACATATGCGTCTCCAATGCATATGATCCACAATGTAATCGATCAATATATCTTTCTCAATATATAATATGCCGATTTTTTCCTTCTGAAAAAAAAGGGATAAGAAGAGTGTTCTCAAAGGAATTTTGACAGAGCATCTTCCAGAAAGAGTGTTCTCAAAGGCATTTTGACAGAGTATCTTCCTGAAAGGGTATTTTCAAAGCCAAACTCAATATATTTCTCCTTTCTCTCATCACAAAAAGTATTCAAAAGTCCAGATAAAGTCTTGATAAGTCACATTCTTGTGATTTTTGAAAGCAAACCTTGTTTTTCAATACATATACCAAGAAAAATATTTATCTCATGGTTATAAATATGATCTCTCTGTTCTATTAAACTTGCAAACAAAATACAAAAAAAAATATTAAAAAAAAAAAAAAAAAAAAAAAACACACACACACACAGTTATTGTTATGACATGAGATTATTTACATTATAGGGTTATTTACATTGGTACATAAACCAAAAGGAACAAAGGCACCCATATTTCGCTATAGGAAGTAGGATTGAACCAAATGGGTTTCAATTGGAAAACTGGAGCAAAGAAACAATAGAAAGACTCTACCAAGCAGGGCTATTAGAATTTCTAAGAGAAATTAATGGGCACAGTGGAAAATTAACAGAGGAATTTATAGCTAACTTTGACAATGAGAAAACCAGAGTAGGAGATATTTTCACTCATATTACTCCAGAATACATTGCCCAAGCCACAAATTTGCCACTCACAAGAGAATAATACCACAAGGGGCAGCATTTTAGGGAGAAAGGGTGGAATTTCTTTTTAGAAAAATAGAGAAAATAAGCATTTGATAAGTCTAAGGGAATTCCTATGGATTGGATCAGAGAACCTTGGGTAGAATTGGCCCTTATTGCTCAAAAATACCTTACATGTGATGGGAGATATAGTATTGTACACTTATATCACATTAAATTACTTCAACACATCAAAGGAGATTTCACAGTAAATCTTCCTTATTTCCTTGCAAAAAGTTTGATAAAAATGATTGAAGGGCAGAATGGAAAAACAAAGAACATAGAAGTTAGTTACTACCATCAAGGTCTAATTAAGATTTTGATTGAGTATCAGTTTAAGAATAGGGGAGAAACATGGGATAGTTTCTTGGACAAACACCACTTTGCAGAAATCTATAAGGAAGAACAATCAACCAAAAATGAGGAAACACTTGAGAGATTGCATCTTTCAAAGAATCTTATGCAATCACCCTTGTATCCAAGAACAAGGTCTAAGAAGAAACAAGAAGAAATAGCCACTGAGAAGGAAATATCTCTCATATCCATTCCAAGGAAGCCAAGAAGGAAAAAAATGGAAGAATCATATGAGAATGTTGAAGTAGAGATCCTAGAAGAAGTGCCTCCTAATACACATGAACAATCACCTCAGGAAATCATTGAAAAACTTGAAAAGGAGGCACAAGAAAAACTTGAAGAGTTAGAGAATGATTCATGCTATGAAGACATTGAAGGAAGATCATCATCATATGTAAAATAGATTGAAGAAGCTTCTCAGGAAGGTCACAATGAAGAATATGCCAAGAAATTAAAAGACTTAACCACTCAACTTAAAGTTAGTGAAATAATGGAAAGACACCTTAAGAAGGAAAACAAGATGTACAAAGAACAAAACAATAAGATAGTGAAAGAAAACAAAATATTGACAAATGAAGAAGTTAGAGACATAAATATGTTGATTTCAAAACAAGCATATAGGTGGTTGAGAGAAAAGAAACTTTGGCAATATAAATATGAGAAACAAAAAGTGAAGAATGCCATCTACAAGGAAGAGGGAAAAGGACATGAGGGCATTGATGTCCTTTTGCAGGCAGCTCAGCAGGAAGATTCAACATCATGGGGAAGAGCCACAGGTACATCAACAGGATAGTCATCATACAAAGGCAGAAGGTCAAAGAGACAAAGGCAAGCATGAGGACATGCTTGAGACTTAGCAAGGGGGAGATGTTGGCTCTCCATTTTTGGTCTTTTTCCACATACATTTTCCATCTATCCATCATCCTTTTCTATCATATCATGGTCATTTTCCCACATTTTTTCCTCTTATTGCACTTTAAGGTAAAAATAGTTATGTCTTTTAAATTTTAGAAATTTTAGTAAAAATTTGGTATTAAAAATTATTTTGACTAGAATAGAATTTCCCGTAATGGCTCCTTTGAAGTCGTATGTGTAGGACACCTGGATGGAAACTGAAGCTATATTTGAGAATATTGGGAACCAAGGATTGAAGGACTCCTATTGGCATAGTCCAATTGAGTCAGAATAGACACGGTCAATGCTAGTGAAACTTGACCAATCACCCAGAAATCCCCAACTAAAAGGCGGAAATTTTCTGATTTCGTGGGAATTTTCCATATTTTGTGCAACCAAAAGGATGAGTTAAACCTCAGTATATGGATTAGGAATCCTATAGGATGTTATATCTATTTTAGATAAGTTTGTTATATTTTTAGCTTATTTAAGCACAACATTCAGCACTTACGAACATGTATTATGACTATTGAGACTACTTTACTTCTGAATATCATTTGAAGAGTTTCTTGTTGTTCTTGCTATGGAATGTGATTTTTAAATCTACAGTAGGTGAAAGTTTCAAGTGTACCAAGCAAGGGTGGAGGGCCCCCATTTTGAGCTAAGTACACAGTAGTGTAATTTTATGCATAATTGTGAATATTTTGGATAGTTGTTTTCTTTGCAGTTCTTGTGAATAGTTTATGAATAGATTCATTACATTCCATGTTCATTTATGTTTTTGAATTATTTCATTTCCATAATTAGTTTAAGAAAGGAAGGACAACCAGGGCATCTAATTTAGATCCTCTTCCTTTTAGATTAAGAACTAAATTGTAAATTTTGTTTATGCATTTAATCTTTTATTGCTTTGGTTTTTGATATGATTTGTGGTGAACTGATCTTGTTGGGATATGAATGATGATGGAGGACAAATAGGACCTCTAAGTTAGAGCCTCTCCCTCATTTCCTATGCTCCACAAAGACTCATTGCACTCTGTTAGAGCCTAAATCTACCTCAAGCTGAAAGAAGGCAGAATTCAGGGTAAGATCAAACCACGCTCAGCCTCATAGCTAGCCCTACGAGGACAGGAGAGGGCTCTCTTTGGGTCAATCTCAGCAAAAAATAATCGATGGGGCTTGAAATTACTGAAATAAAAACTAATTTTAGGCTAGGTATGAAGTGCAAGGATTTGATTTGATTTTTTTTTGGGGGGGAGGGTTTTGTTGGAATCAAGGGAAAGGCAAATTTGGGTCCGGGGATGAAGGCCAGTTTTGTAGAGTTCTGATTGGGGCAAGAAAGGAAATCGTTTTGATGCTTTGATTTTTAAATATTGAGGGTTCAGACTCGTGAGAAGCTGAAGAGGGCAAGAGGGTATCAAGAATCCTCTTCAAACTAAAGAAAACATTGAAAATTAAACAAAATTAAAAGGAAGAGCACAGCAAGCTAATGAATTCTACCTTTGTCACTCATTTGTTTAATTTCAGAAGCAAAAGAGAAAGGAAATGGTACACATATATATTAGTGAAGTCACAAATTACATAGAGAAGAACACCATCAAAACACAGAGCCACAAGGATCCCAAAAAGTGTTGCAAACCCTGGTCTTTCCTTTGCCAAAAATGCAGAAATCAAATGTACAATGGAGTGCCAAGCAATCCCAAGTGTCCAACCTTCTACCAAAATCCAACCCCTACACTATGAAACTCATAAAACATATACATTTTCTCATCCTTTTACTAAGGGATTGAGCTCAACCATTTTCTTCAAAATAGAATTAGTTACATTAAACTTGGGCCGAATTTCTGAAAATAGGTGTTGAAGATGAACTTGTATCTCCTAAACCATAGAACCTGTTACAAAACGGAAAGAGGTTTTTGTAGACAAGATCATGTTGGAGAAAAACCTCTCTCAAATATGGTAAATTAGTTTCCAGTAGCTCGAAATATGTTCCACAAAATCATCTCTAAAACATAAAATCATTAAAAATTTAAATCTGTGAAAATGAGCTGTAAAAATCTAGTCACATATCCCAATCCATGACACCTGTGAATAAAATGAAAGAGGTTTTTGTTATATGGATCGTTCTTAACAAAAAACTCCTTGGGTTTTTCAAAATTACTTTCCATATGTTGTAAAATGGCCCCGCACTAAAATGACTAAAATAGTAAAAAATATGAAAATTTTGCTTTGTTTAAATGTAAGCTCCAAATATCAATGTATATCTCTCACAAAGTAGCACCTGTGCATAAACTAAAGGAGGTTTTTGTTATTTGATATGTGATGAACAAAAACCTCTTTCACTTTTGAAAATTTTCTTACCGTGTTTTCAGAAACTGATTTTGTACTAAACTTTTCATTGTGTGCAACAACTGACCTCAAAACATGCATAACCAAGAATCACTCATTCATTTCGATCATATCTTCTAATTCGGGATCCGGTTACGGGAGTATGATATACCGTTGGAAACATTTTTCCGGGCTTCTTCTGATGGACACACTTGTGACATGTTTTGTGTTGAACATCATGTGCAAAACATCTAACAAAACCAGATAGAGTAAGAGCTCATGTTGATCTCTGGTGACAGGCTGCGAAGACTAGAACTAACAAACTCTTGCTTCTAGATTAAATTTTCATAGTTTCTTTTCAAGTAATTTATATTTGAAATATGTATTTCCATTATTTTCATTTGAGCAACTAATTCCTACACTAGTTAATCTAAGCTTCCATAAACTTTAGTTTTCTTCTAAGTCTACCAACCTGGATTGATAAGAAAATACATGTTTTAATTTACTCAGTAAATTGAACCCATGGTATGTTTGCAGAAAGAATATCAAATATGACAAGCAAGATGGTAGACTACAGTTCACGAGACTCTCCCTACATATCAGATGAGTAGCATAGTGATGAGTACTCCCCTCACATAGCAGACACTTTGATAAGTTTTAAGATAGAAATAAGAAGTTTTAAGATAGACACTTTAATTTTATCAACCTGGTAGTTCGTCACAAACTTGGAAGTGACGGTGTTGTATGCACAAGTACTAGCTCTTATTGCAGGCTATTACTTGGTCAGCTAGCGCAAGTCCTCTAGGAGCTTAAGCCAACTTCTATCAATTCTTAGAAGAAGCTTTTAATTGTGATGAAATAAGGCTAACTCGACAAGGACTATTCTACTTGCAGAAAGAGAAGGAAAACTGAAATGTAACGCAAGCCCTAGCAAACCCTAGCAAACCCTAATTTACCTACTAACCCTACTTTTGCAAGAAAAGAAATAAAAACTAATGAAATGAGTGCCATTGACTACTGAAAAGGTAAATTGCATTTATTCAAGCTACTTCTGAAAAGAAATGAGAAGGAAACATCTTTTTGTGCTTTTGAGTGTTTTTATGTGAAATTATTATGCTTGTGATTTAGCCGGTTGTGACTGTGCAGAGGTTTGGTGGCGAAGGAGGATGGAGTTGGCTTTTTCATAGGGTGAGGAAGGTGTGGAGAGGTCCTAAGAAGCCCCTAGTACCCTTCTGAAGACTTTCATAGTGATCAGACTTCGAAAAATCACTCACAGGAAATTCTACAGGAGGCTGCAGGGGATCTACATGAGGAGGCTGAGAGCTATTTTTGGAGTTTTGAAGGTGTAAAAATGATGGGAAAGGGTAACTGAAGGCTAGATGAAGGTGTTGAGGTGTCTGGAGCTTATCAAGAAAGATCAAGAAAGAACACAATGGTTGGAGTTGTTCAAATGGTAAGAGGGTAGCTTATGAAAAAAGCGCAAAAATTAGGGCAGATTGGCAAAATGTTGCAAATAACTTGGGATATCTATGAGAAGTGAGTGGGTGCTACTATTTTATGGATGTATGGTGAGCTGAGGTGTCTTGCAGGAGATATGCACATCTACTTACAAAAACTTATCAAAGAAATAACTAACTATGCCATGAAAACAGAAATTTCTCTAGCTTGACCTAATTTTTTACCTACAACAGAAGAATGTTGAACAGTAACCTTTGAATAGAAAAGCATGCAGAGAGATCTATGGTAAAAGAAAAAGAAATGATCTAGTCAACTGAATCTGAACCAATATATCAATCTTTCCAAACCAAGTTATCACACTAGCAATTGCATGGAAGAGCAAAAACTGTGTTTTTGGTGGCAATAGTAGTGCCTTGACCTCAAATCATAGTCCCAGGAAGGGAGAAAGGAGATCAGGGCTTGTTGTTGCCCTTTTTGAATCTTATTTTTTCACTACAGTAACCTACTTGAGCAACTGGAACAAAAACAGCTATGCAAACCATCAAAAGCAACCTAATCTAACAAAGTAAAATGAATCTATGCAACAGAAATTAACTCATGAACTAAAGAAAAAACATATAAGTACACAGTAAGAGGTGTTGGGCAAATTGGGTTGGGCCCTAACCCAAGAGCTTCAGCCCTCTGAAAGGGATCAGTGCTGGCTCAAAAACTTTTTCATCTCCATTATCAAAAGTAAAAGTCACATTACTTAAACTATTCTCAAAAAGGAAGCTCGAAAATGAGCTGAACAAGTGCTGCACAAAAGTGTGAAAATTATACTAATGACTAGCTAACCTACTGATTCTCTAAGCCCCCTTATTTATACAATGGACTCCTCCAACAGTCCTCCTAAAATCAAGGAACTCGGCTTCCTAGAACTGGAGATAACAGCAATCCTTCTTTACTTACTCGGTTGCCCCTTGGAATGTGGACCTTTGTGCTCCGAGTTGCTGATGGAAGATTCAAGGAAAAGGGTCATAAATGAAGGAGACACCCCCCTACAAATCCTCTTCCCTGTTTTCCTCAAGTTTTGGTTTCCTTTTGCTCATAAATCCCTTGACTTTGTCCAAAATTGACCAAAACATCTGCATAAAGCACACACTAGACTACATGGCAAAATGACTAACCCAATTCACTCTATTAGCATAAATATATTCAAAAACATGCAATAACCTAATTAGAATGGTGGATTAAGTTGAAATAAGAGGAAAAATGATCCCATATAATTACCCATTTCTGGGGCTCATCATCGCCCCCTATTGAATGGGTTGCTCATCCTCGGAGCAATTAGTCTAACTCTTCATCCTTGATGGCTTTGAAAGATTCTCTGACATCCCATGCCTCTGATGTGATATCTTCCTCTTTATCATGGAAACCTACCTTTCTATCCACTTCTTCCCACTGTTTCTATTCTTCCTCCTCTTTTACTCCTTCCAGCAGTCCTAGTAGCAGTGGAGGACTGAATTTAAGGCCAGTCCAATTGGCCTTCAAACTTTGCATTGAGTGCTTATACAGGGGCACTCTCCTCATGGCTTCCCTCATCCTATTTGGGGAGTGACACTCCCTGATCCGTAGGCTGTGTGGCAACGTATTCCACCTTCTCATGCAGGCATGAATGCAGTCATCTCCAAACAATCTCTCCATGTCCTCGAAATGAGCAATAGCATGGGCTTGCTTGTCAACATAGTCAAGGACAACTTGAGGATTAGCTACAAGGTGTTGGTGGGCATAGATGAGGGCCATGGGTTATTCCGTTTCTGCTCTAATCATCAGGGGTTCATCTTGCTCTTTTGCCATAATTTTATGGATTTCCACTGCCCTTTTCTCTTCATGGCTCATCCAATATGCCATGGCCATCAGCTGCAAGTCTCCCAAGGTAGCATTTGGATCCCATAAGTTCATGTCAGTAAGTGCCATGTTGTGCAAGTAAAACTCTGTTAGCTTCACTTTGTCCTCAGCTGAACTGTGATCACATAGATGCATGAATTGGCCATAATCCTGAAAAGGTATTGTGCCCCTCTGGGCCAGTGTCTTGATCTGAAATTGGAGCCACTGATCCTTAAGGTACACTGCATATGATTTGGCTGGCTGCCTGCACTGTAATGCCTCCATAGCCCAACTAGCCATGCAGGCTAACTGGGCTTCCTTTTCCTGTAGCTACCTTCTCAAAATCAACACCTCATTTTCTGCCTGGGATTCCCTTTCCTGTTGCTGTTTTATCAATGTCTCACTATCTGCCTGGGGTTCCTCTACCTGTTACTGTCTTTCTAAGATTGACAGGTCATTTCCTCCTTGAGGTTCCCTTTCTTGCAGCTGCTTCTTCAACATTTCATTTTCTGCCTCTAATTGAGCTCTTCTAATGCCTTTTGTATGCTTGACCATGCTCAATTCTTTGCCCATCTCCCTCAATTTGTTTTCCATGTGCCCAATGTCTTCCACCTCTTTTGATTTTTCAATCTGCATCCATGTATGGGTCCTGAATCTTTCCTTTTCCATCTCGAAGAAAAGAGGGACTGCAAACTTTTGTGGGATGATCTTCCCACCTTCCAGAAGGTTGTAGTAAGAACCTAAGTTAGGCTAAGGTCCAGGCATTGGTATCTCTTTTTCCTTGTCTTCCTCCTTGGTATATTCTTCTACCTTCTTTTCAAGTTTTTCAGTCTCTTGGAGCTTTTCCAATGTCTCTTGTAGAGAGGTCTACGCCTCCTGTAGGACTGTTTTAGAGTCCATTAGTTTGATCCTTTCTTTCCAAGTAGAGGTATTAGGACTTCCTCTTTCGTAAATGATGGGGGTTTTGGAGGGAGATTCCTCCCTTTTTGTAGTAGGGACTTCCTCAATGATGATGGGCTCCTTTGAAGGTGGATGAGGCTTCCCCATCTTGATTCTGGTGCTCTTTCGAGCCTTGAAGTACATAGATGGTTGTCTCTTCCTTTTCCCTTTAGGCTTGGCTGGAGTACTAAGTGCAGCAAGAACAGTTACTACTTCTCTTGCTAGTGTCTTAGGAGACACTTCTTCTTGCTATGTTTCTTCTTCTTCATCTAATGTTTTGCATGTTTCTGCTGGTTTTGTGTCTACTGTCTCTGACTCTGTTTTCTCCTCTACTTGCTGAGTTTCTACCTTTCCTGTGGCAACCTTTTTCTGAGCTGACTTAGGCTCCTTCTTTTCAGTTCTTGTCCTCTTCTTTTTCTTTTCTGTGGTTTTCCCTTTTTCTGCTTTTGACTCTGTCTTCTCTTCTACTTTAGGCTCATCTTTGGTGGTGTCATGTTTCTCCTCTCCTCTTTGTTTTTCTTCTTTTTCTGTGTGGGTTTCCTCTTCTTCCAGTTGAATGTTCTGTTCTTCTTCATGGATTTCCTTCTCAGCTTTCCCTTTTTGTTCCTCCTCTTCACTTCCAGATGGACTAAGGTCCTCAGTGAGAGTTTTTATATCATCCTCTTTAGTCATGTTCCTGAAAATATCCCAAGCTATGGGGATTGTGTAAGTGTGGAGAGCATCCTCCACTAGCAATTTAATTATCCCATGGTGGGCCAATTGGTCTGGAACCCCTGTCTTCAGTTTGGTGCTAGATTCTATTAGGGATTAGAGGAGAAAATATGGAAAAATGATTTTTCGGATACAAGAAGGTCCATGCCATATCTTAGTTATGTAACAGTCTGAAATGATACCCATAGACTATGTTGTATCTTCCTTCACGGGAGATATATTTCATGATTTGATAGCTGACCTCACCCCATGGATAAGGTATACTTGTCCTCTTGATGCCATTCTTATCTTCCACAGGATGTTCATCAGGCTAGTTAAAGGTCTTCTTAGCAACTTGTCCTAGTGGTTTTTCTTCTTTGCTCCAGGGGAGTCCAAGTGGGAGGCTTGTAATCCTGCTGATAAACTCCAGTGTAAGTTCTATGGTTAGACCCCTGAAACTGACTGTGGCATGGGTTTTTGAGTGAGGTTTTAAAGACAATAAAAGTTCCTCTGTGACTTCCTCATCATACCCATGTAATTTTTCAAAGAAACGCATCCAATTTGCCCTGGTAAAGAGGGCTACCACTTCTAGGTGTTCATGCAGTTTAGTTGAATTCAGAGGCTCCTTCCTCATAAAACCCCCTGTCATGATGTTTGGAGACTGTTGGAATGTTTCAGGTGAGGAGGAAGGCAGAAAAATTCAAACCTGAAAACAGAGGAACATCTGAGGTTTTCTTTTTAGGAACCAGAGAGAGAGTTTTTCTATTTAACAAAAACAAATTGCAACTTTCCTTCCCTTCAAACTTTGTTCTTAAACTTAATTTACTCCTCAGTCTGTTTGAGGAAAACAATATCTTAAAAATACAGAGAGTATACAAAACAGTTTTTTTTCTTTCACAAAATAAGCAGACTACCCAATGCAAATTCACTCTTTTACAAGCTTAATTTCCCAGGGTTGCATCATCTCTTTACACAGGAGAATACCATGGAGGAGAAAGAGACAATTTTTTGGTGCAAAGAGCAAATGGAGAAACTGTATATATTTTTTAAAAAAACACAAGCAGACTTTGTTCTCACTTTTCCCTTCTTCTCAACTCAATTCTTCGCTTAAAATCCCACCACCTTTTGTAGATATATGGAAATGCAAAGTGGGTGTTACTGAGCCTACCTTTCGAGCTCGAATTTTTCATAAAATCCCAAATTTCCCCCTGCGGTGCTATTCACTGGCCCTCCTATAGGACTATGTTTCCGCTCCTGTAGAGTGTGATAATGCTCCTGTAGAGCCCGATAAGTGGAAGGGTTCTGAAACTGATAGAGAGCAATTGTTTTGAGGCTCTGGAGGTGGTAGGTAGGTCGCTACAGTCGAGAACTCATCAATGCAAATGAAAAAAAAGGTGGTGGAGGCTTAAACTGCAACGTACTTAAGCTTACGGGAGTGTTATGCGGTGCCAAGGTGAGGTGGCAGGAAGGGTACATTATCCCCATCCAGACCATTGGTTCCTACTTCAGTGCCATTATGAATCTTCATGCCGCCTGCCCACAATCACTTCCATCATTCCCGTTACACGCCGCCACTACTACCTGTTTTGAGTTTTCTTCCCGAGTTGACTGAACACACGTGCCGACTGCCCCCACTAAACGATGTTTGAACTGGATGAGGCGTTGTTTGAACTGGACAAGGGGTGTTGTTTGAACTGGATGAGGGTGGCCAATTAGTTGGCCACCAATCTCATTTAATCGCAACCATCTCACTTGCCCATGCAGTTTCTAAATTATACTCATGCAATAGAGGAACGGGTTTAGTCACTTACCTGTTAGTTGCTATCGTGTTGTTGTGTGCTCAGACTTTGGCATTCTGTTCATGGATTGATGTTGCTTGCACTCGTGGCTTCTGAATTGGTGGCTTGAATACCTCATGCTGGTGATCTTTAATCAGGACCAGCTCCTTGAGCGTTTTATACACCTGTGGCTGCACTGGCCCTGCCTCTGGAGCTCGATTTTTAAGGGGATCAGTTGTTACAGGAATCCTGCAGGATTTCTTGTATCTACTTCTCCCTCTAAAACTTTTAGCTAAGGCTTGAGAAGGGACTAGAGAGGTAGCTGAGGAAGGTTCTGTCGGTCAAGGAAAAGTAACTGGTATGCACTAGGTAAGAAATAAGTTAAGGATGTTTTTGTTTTATTCTTCATTTTTTTTAAACAAAAGAAACAGGATTTCTGTGTTTTTTGTGTAGGGAAGAAAGAAGCGAGTGGAAATGCAATGGTGCAGGTATGGAATGGAGAGTTAGGAGGATGAATGGTGGCAGGGGGGTCCACAGGTCTTCTGAACAAGTTTCTAGCCCTCTGATCCTTTTCTGGACTTGATTTCGAGCTCTCTGTGATTTCTATAGGAGCCTCCTGTAGAATGCACAGAGCCTCCTGTAGGATGCATAATTTCCAAAACAAGCGAGACTAGGGACTGGGAAAAGACAATGGCGATGGAGAAATGATATATCAGAGGTGTATTCAGCTTGGCCGTGTCCCTTTTTCTTCTGTGGCCCTCCTGCAATCCGCAATGCATTCAAAAAGAAGTTAATTTTATGTTCCTATTTTTTCCTTTTTTCTCTGTTTTTTCTTTTTTCTCTTTTTTTTTTTTTTTTTTTATGAGACATTTGGGGCACCTCCAAAAGGTTTTCACCCTCACTGCCTACCTTGGGCGCCTCCAAGGGGAGGTTTTCACCCAAGGATCTTTTATTCTCCTCATTTTTTTTTTTCTGTTTTTTTTTTTTTTTTTTAGGGTGTGGTTGGAGTGGAGACAGAGGCTTGATCCACTACCAACACTGTTTTACTCATATTCTCAATGAATTCTTCTTGGAGAGGGGCTTACTATAGATCTTCAACTTATGCCCATTGACAAGCATGGGGATGTCTTCTCCATTGATGGTCCTGATCAAAACTGAGCCATTAGCATTGCACCTTTCTACTATGTACAGTCCCAGCCATCTTGTCCTTAGTTTGCCCTTGAAATCCTAATGCCTTGAATCATACAGCAGTTCTCAATCTCCTTCCTGTAATTGTTTCTATTTGAAGTGTCTATCATGCCATATTTTCCTTTGAAGCTGGACTACCTATGAGTGGAGAAGGGCCTACAATCTTTGTTCATCCAATCCATTTAGCTGAAGTAACCTTTTCTTTTGTGCATGGCTGAGATCTAGGTCCAGCTGAGCTACCAGCCTTAGTGTGTTATATTCAAATTCTATTGACAGCAAATTCTTCTTCCCATAGACCAACTCATAGGGTGTGAACCCTGTGGTGGTCTTCCAGGTGTTGTTATAGGCCCAGGTGGCCTCAACCAATTGATCTACCCAATATTTTCTGTTGTTGCTCACTACCTTGGTCAAAATCCCTTCCAAGGCTCTGTTAGTGACTTCCACCTATCCATTTGCTTGCGGATGATAAGGGGTAGAAGTTCTGTGCTTAATTTTGTGATGTGTGAGCAGGTCTTCAATCAGATTGGAGGTAAATTGACTCCCTTGATCTGTGACTAATTCTCTTGGATATCCAAACTTGTAGAATATATTCTCTCTCAAAAACTCAACTACTTTTTCTTCTGTTTCTGCCTTGATTGCCTTTGTTTCTACCCATTTTGTCAGATAATCAGTGCACACGATGATGTAAGATTTCTGCTTTGAAGGAGGGTTGACAGGACCCACAAAGTCCATGCCCCACTTCTCAAATGGCTCGAAAGTCACTTGAGGTTGCAGGGGCATCTCATCCCTTGGAGTAGGTTTCCCCATCCTTTGACATCGATCACATTCGCTAATATATCTCCTTACATCTTGATGAAGAGTGGGCCAATAGTAACCTGCTTGTAGAATTTTGTAGACAGTCCTCTTTGCTGCAAAATGGCCCCCACAGGGCCCATCATGACAAGTTAGGAGAATGTCAAAAACTTCCTCCTCCCTGACACATCTCCTCAAAATATAATCTGGGCCAAGTTTGAAGAGATTGCCCCCAATCCAAGTGAATTGGGCACTTTTCCTCACGATCTTGCTCTTCTCTTTTGAGGACAAGTGTGGCAGGAACTATGTTGAAACCAAGTAATTTGTTATATCAGCAAACCATGGAGAGAGTACTGAGATAGAAAATAGGTGTTTGTCTGGCATTTGATCATCCACCATTCCTTCTTCACCTGCAGGCAGATCTATTCTAGACAAAAAATCAGCAACAACATTTTCCTTACCTGGCTTATCAACAATGGTTAAATCAAATTGTTGCAATAAAAGTAACCATCTAATAATACGAGCATTTACATCTGGTTTGTTCATTAAATACCTAATTGCAGCATGATCAGTGTGTACAAATGTTTGATAGCCGATGATGTAGTGTCTGAACTTATTTAGGGAATGGACTACAGCTAGGAGCTCCTTTTCGGTTACAGTGTAGTTTAATTCTGCCTTCGACAAGTTTTTACTTACAAAATATATGGCATAAGGCAGCTTCTCATCAATTTTCCCTAAGGCTGCTCCTATCGCTTTGTTCGAGGCATCTATATGGATGTGGAAGGGTAGGGCCCAGTTTCGACCTCTCAAAATTGGGGCAGTCACCAATTTACTTTTCAAAGTATCCAGAGCCTCTTGACAGTTGTCAGTCCATATGAACTCAGCATATTTTCCCAAAATACCAAACAATGGAGAGGCTAGCTTACTAAAATCCTTAATGAGTCTTCTATAATACCTTGCTAAACCTAGGAAACTTCGAACATCTCTTACCTTTTGAGCAGGTGGGACCCTTTGGATGATGGCAATTTTGTTGGGGTCCACCTATAATCCTTGTTAAGAAATTGCATGACCTAGCACAGTCCCTTCAGTCATCAAGACTTCACATTTTTCAGGATTGAGGGACAGGTTCATTTCAATACACTTGTCCAAAGCTTTTCCCAGGTTAGACAAAGCTTCCTAGAAGTTAGAGCCATAAGGGGTAAAGTCATCCATATAGATTTCCACTGCATCATGAACCATTTCAGCAAATATACTCAATACTGCTCTGTGGAAAGTGGTGGGAGCATTGCACAGTCCGAAAGGAAGGACCCGATATGCAAAGGTACCCCAAGGATAAGTGAAAGTGGTCTTATCTTGGTCTTCCGGGCTGATTTGGATCTGGTTGTACCTGTTAGTGTCGGTATCTTCATCCCTCTCTCAGAGATCAAATCCTCTTGTTGCATTGCATATTAAGTGTCCCGCCCAGTCAGCTGCATTCCATTAGGAGCATGGATCATCTGACGGTAGTGGCTTCTCCTACATTTTCCCTCATGTCCTTTACCTGCTGGCCCATGTTTATTCATCAAAATCATATACAGTCACCTTTTTGTCTTTAAAGTTTGCAAGGGTCTTTTCTAGGGTTTCATTGTCATTAAGTCTAGGGTTTCATTACGGTTTCATCAAAAAGGTCTCCAAAATGTCCAATAACAGTCAGTAGGCGCATGAGGTGGTTGAATAAAGTTCCAGTACCAATAAATTTCACTTAAAAATGTATTTTTCCTCAAAACAGAGTTTTGAGGAAAAACAAAGTATTTTAGGTTTTTACTATATAAATTTGATGTAATTTCAGTTTTTCCATATGTAATAACTTTAGTGGCAACCGTGGTCACCTTGCCAAGCTTCAGCATCTCCATCACCTGCAAGTCAAACAAACAATCAAAGCATTCAGTTCATCACAGGCAAAAATAAAGCAAACTGCCCAAAAACAAAGTTTGAAAAGTAAGTCACATTGCAAACATTGTAAAAGTGGGTTTTATGAAGGAAAAATCAAAAGCTCTTGTATATAAATCATCTTTACAATCCAAAAGCTCATTAGCACTCAAAGAAGAAAGATTGAGCAAAGTGAAGGTCATTTTGGAGAAAGGAAGAAAAATCGCAGCAAAGAGTTCCAGTTTTGGAGGCGCGGCACATTGGGTAAGAGGCGTGGCGCATACAAGAGGTGCGGCGCATAAGGCCGCAATTTTCAGTGTTATTTTGTACTAGCGCGGCACATAGAGCAGGCGCGGCGCATTAGGTTTGAGGCACGGCGCATAGAGCTGCCAAGCCTGATTTTCTTAAAATTTCCCTCAAATTGCCAAAATCACTTAAGTCTTCTAATTTGCAAGTAAGTTAAGCCTCTTCCTTGCTAGTGAAGGAGTTTTTCATACAATTTATGGTGGTTATGTAAAAGAAAAATCAAACCCTACATTCTTGCCATTTCTCAAGAAACTATTGCCTAGGGTTTGCATTGGTTATTTTGGCTGCCAAGTCCATTCTCCCATTCCCTCACCTTTTCACTCCTTCACTCATTTTCTCACCGTATTCCCCCATTCCCCAACTTCCATATTCAGTCATCCCTATCCCCAATTCCCATTTTTCCCAAATCCTAACTATAAATCCCCAAACCCTAATTATTGTCCCAAGAGCTTCATATCACCATTAAACTGTGTGTACCATCATTCAGAGGGTTTTCATCATCATGTCAGGTTCCAATGGGTCATTTTACACCTTGTTCATGCTTCATTTGTGCCTAGGTAAGGTTCATTTCCCCCTCCTAGGGTTTTGAAGCTAATTTCTCTTGGATGGTCAAATCATCAGAAAAACTTGTATCCTGATGTTCATACACCTTCCCCTATAATTAATGTACCTTATCAAACACTTCCCATCACTGATATCCCTCAAATTCCTCATTTTCGCACAAACCCTAGTTTCTTGCTACAACTTGACAATTTTCTAGGCTAGGCCTGTGTTTTGCCCTTTTGGTCTTCTTCCCCTCACTCAATATTTGAAATTCCACTTTCCCATACTTCCTAACATCCCTCCCTACTTCCCAAAATTTCCTCAAGAATTTAGAATCCCCTTATCTCCTTCATTTCCCTTCATTTCGACAAATCCATTGTTCCACACATCGGCGTAGGTTTTACTCAAATGATGTTTATGAGCAAGGAAAGATGAATTTGGAAAAACTGAGAGAGGTTTTTGTCCATAATAGGCCAAGGAAGAAAACACTCCTTCACTTTTTACACAGGTTTCATGGTTTTAGAGAAATGCCAAAAGTACAGTTGCCTCAGGAGAATTGATGCACCTCTGAAGTGACCTTGGGAAAATAAAGATTTCTTCTAGCTTGGTTGGCCTAATTACTTTCTTGATGAGTCAAATGATAACTAGACACAAATATCTTTTCAATGAGCTATCATGAGCTCAATTTGGAGTTAAGGAAGACTTTAAAAAGTTGACTGCGATAGCGCTCTGCCTTTACGCAGCCTCACTTTGCACATTTTGACCAGTCTTGGGAGATTTGATTTTTGATAGGGTAAATGAACTCCAAATTGAAAAATTCTAGTTGGGTTGGAAATTTTCCAACGCACTATTTTTCACCCAATTTGGACACTGTGAAGGCCCTCAAAACTGGTCTCCAAAATGGCGCTACGCATATAAATTTTTAACACATAATTTTCTGCCCTATGTGCCGCACCACGTGGCGCTCGCTTCTTCTAGGAGCCTCCAAAGCACAAAAACTCAGTATTTTTGGATTTGGCATGAAAATATATGTTTTCATACCAATGGCCAAGAAATTTGGGCTGGTTTTGAGCCCTCAAAAGGGTCAAAAACACTCAAAAAATGACCTTACTGCCCCTATTTTGACACACAGGAAGTAGTGTTGGGAGAACTAAATTTTGGAGGGGAAAATGGAGGCAAAATTGAAAAATTCCACTTGGGTTGGAAATTAGACAGGCATACCTTTCCAACAAGCACACTTGTAGTGAATTTGGACACCAGGAAGGCCTCCAAAAGTGGGTCCAAATAGGCGCTATGCATAGAGAATCAGGCGCGGCGCATAGAGGAAATTTTGCCAGTTTGACCAAGTATTACTCTGTTTTTCGCCCAGCTTTGGCCAGTTTGACTTTTTCATCTTCTTAATGTCAAATTGCGATATAATTTAATATACATTTATGGATCATGATGTAAATATGTAAAATTTTCACTTGTGGGGGTAGATTCATCTATTAAAAAGTTGTTTGAAACTGAATGAATCAGTTCCCTTGTTTCTAGAGGCATGTTGTTCCAATGCCTAATTTCTAGTTCTCAGTTTAGAATTAGTTGGAACAGCTCCTAAACATGTGAGCTCGACACCTAGAGGCTAGGATGAGCTATGGTTTGTCTATATTATGTGGTTTTTTAGTCATTAGCATGGTTGGACTTTTGAAAAAGCTTTGAGCTTCATTGTACACTCATATCAGCATTTTGGCTAAGGAATTGAGACCAGGATTTGCAGCACTCTTTGGGATCCATGTGGAAATTTGTCTTGGTACAGTGATTTTCTTTGTAATTGTGAATTTTCTTATATGTCATGTATGCCATTCTCTATCTTGTTTCTTCTGAACTAAACAAACAAGAGTGTAAGTAGAATCCATTGAAATTGCAGTGCTCTACTTGAGGTTTTCTTTAGTTTCTTGATGTTTTTAGCTGTTTGGAGAGGATCCATGATTTCTCTTACCCTCTTCAACACCTCACCTGTCTATTCTTTCCATCTCATTCAATTTTAAGTGCCAAAAACAATTGCCTACCTTGCCCCATTGAGACCTCTGCGAGACTGAGCCTCAATCCCTGCACCCAAAATCAACCTTTCCATCTGAGCGAAAAAAAAAAACATTATTTTATTCAATCAAACTTTTTCACACCTATACCTAGCCTAAGATCAGTATTTCTATCAGTCATCTCGAGCACTCATTGATTATAATTTGCTGAGATTGACCCAGAGAGAGCCCTCTCCCGACCTGGTAGGGCTAGCTACTAGGTTAAGCGTGGTTTGATGTTGGCCCTGGATCCTACCTTTCTCAGCCTGAGGTAAATCTAGGCGCTAACAGTACCCGCTAAACCCATCTAGGAAGGAGAAAAAATTCTTCCCTGCCAGGCCATCTAACACTTTATCTATGAAAGGCAAAGTAAAATGGTCCTTCTTAGTGACCTTGTTTAGTTCCCGATAATTGACACAGATTCTCCACTTCCCATTTTTCTTTGGCACTAGCACCAAAGGAGAGACCCATTCGCTGTCAGAGATAGGATAGATGAATCTTGCATCCAGTAACTTTTTCAGTTCTTCTTTAACAATGTCCTTAAGGGTTGGATTCATCCTCCTTTGAGGCTGCCTGACTAGTTTGCAACCTTCCTTAATGTAATTGTGATGAGTACAGACTGAATGGTGCACTACCTTCATCTCCTTATAGCTCCAAGCAAAGGCATCCAAGTGGTTTCTCAATAAGCTACACAGTTCTTTCTCCTGAGAGGTGGATAAGGATGAGTTGATCTTCAAGATTCTTTCTGGGCCAAATTCCACATTCTTATCTTGGAGAGAGGTTGGATCAGCCACACAAAGATCAACTAAAGGATTGGCTTGGGTTTCTTCCACCAGCTCTTCTAATGGCAACACACTGGGGGGTGGATTCTGGATCAAGTTTTCAATAAGATCGTCCTTGGTTTGTGGGGCCCCCCCATGGTAGCTTCTACTGCACACAGTGGTGTGGAATAGACTTCATCCTCATCTTCCTCCTCCAACCAGAGAGGTAAATCATGTTCTAACAAAAGTTGGGCATGAGGATATAGAACTAGATATTTGGACATATGCCCATTCTTGATTGTCATGTTCCCAGCTCGATAACTAATGTAGGCATATGCAGTAGCCAACCAGGGTATTCCCAGGATGAGAGGATACCCAGTGAGCTTTGCCTTTGGTTGGAGAACCAGGAAATCAGCAGGGTACTTCCAAGAATCGATGGAGACCATTACATCTTCCACAATCCCCTCAAGGGTCACAGTGGAGCGGTCTGCTAACTGTAGTACTGTAGTGGTCTTTCTCAAGGAGCCTTGAAGGTTGAGCTTGAGCATAGTGTCCTTGGTCATCACATTAATGGCAGACCCTAGATCAATCAGGGTATGGGGGATTATGGTGCCATTTATGTGGACATCGACTATAGGACTTCCAGGGTCTAGATATTTTGGACAGATTACCTACCCCAACATCAGGTCAGACAGTTGTCCTATGACATTGATAGTTGGAGCATCTCTCCTGTGCCTGCCTGGGTGCCTGAAGCACTTCTCCTTGATCATCTTGTTGTATATAGGCACATCCTTTATGGCTTGGAGAAGTGGTATATTTACACATAATTGTTTCAATTCTCCCAGAAGTTCAGTTTCTTCTGGGGTAGGCTGTGTTGTTCCAATTAATCTCTCAGGAAAGGGTGGAGTGGCTTTTGGTTCACTTTCCTCTTTTTCTTCCTCATCCTCCTTAAGGGGAGGTTGGTTATCTGGGAGAACCTTTCTAGATCATAGGTTAATCTCCTGAATATCCACAACATAGGTCGGGCATGATGTTTCCCCACTATATACCTGTTGGGCCTGTCTGTTATTCGGGTTCGGGTTCGTTTGAGCAGGTATTTGGGGTTACCTTGGTGGAGCAAGAGGCAATGGTTGTGGTTGAGCATGTGATGGAGGAAAAAGAGCAGGAGGAGAGTTGTACTGGGGCCTCCACCCCTGATGAGGTGCATTCCACTGAGGCTGTGGCTGAGCATAAGAGTGAAATGAATGAGCAGCTGGTTTAGCATGGTATTGAGATGGATATGATCAAGGAGGGGGTGCGGACCAGGAAGGATGAGCAGGGAGACCCCAAGAATGCATGGAAGTGGCTTTATTGGGGTTGTAATATGTCTGGGATGTCCCTTGCATTCCCTGCTGGTAAGGTTTGGGCCCATGTGGCCTCCTTTGGTTCATGAAATAGAGTGGTTCAGTGGCTCCTTTGGCCCCTTGGTATGCAGCTTTAAGTCTGGGCAAGGAAGGGCACTGATTCATAGAATGGTTTTCTTCACAAACTGAACACACTTCTATAGAGTTCAATGGACATTCGTTCCTAGGATGCCTTCTGGTGCACCTAAGACAAAATATGGCCAAAGCCCTCTATGCTTCTTCTTGCTTTCTTTTGATGTGCAAGGTATCCATTTGCATGGCAAGAGTCTGCCTCATCTTGATCTTGAAATCTTCCAGCAAATTTTCAAATTCACCTCTGAGGGATGAATTGGATGAGGATGTACTGGCTAAGGTTTGACTTACCCTACCTCTCTTTTTGGTTGCCCTAGAATGGTTTCTAAACACAATCTTTATGTCATCGTAAGGTAGTTGGTAGATGTCCCCCCCCAGCCAGCAAATGGAGGGTATCTAGAAGGTCTTATGGGACCCCTCTGAGTAGGACCAACTTTAGAGATTCAGGGTCAAGTGTGCACTTGGCCCTTTTATAACTGAGCTGAAACCTCTCTTCATAGTCTTCTAAGGATTCATCTCTTCACATGGTCATTCGGAAGATTTCTTCCTTGGTATCCTTTAACTTGCAGTAGTCCCGGTATTTGTTGTTAAAGGCTTGCTGCATCTAAGCCCAAGTTGTGATGTTGTTTCTAGGTAACCCCATGAACCAGCGCAATGCTACATCCTTGAGGGTAGAAGGAAACAGTTCCAACTTCTGTTCATCTTCTGCATAGTCATAGGTTCGACAGATAACAGCGAATTCAAACAAAAAGCTATCAGGATCTTCTGTAGTCAGCCCATGGAAGTGAGGTAAGGCTGAAGGACTTATGTTTTTCATTTTAGTGTCCCCATTGGTCTCTCGGATGGGAAAGGTACCCTCTACTCTTTCCCATTCCCTCTAACATTTATGTTTTCAGCCATGGTCTCAGGAGGGATGGTTTCTTGCCCTTCTTCTACTATAGGATCTTCATATATCTCTGGTGGTACACCTATAGGTTCTTCTGGATCACTGCCACCGAAGAAGAGAGAAGGGTGACTTTGTGATGTGGTGGGGGTGTTGGGTAGGAATTTTCCTGAATTATCTCTATTCCTACGAGGCATGAAAGGAAATCTCTTTTTGTGTCATTTTTTTTTTCTACTTGCACATGCAAAACTGAAATGGATTGAACAACAAATTGCAACTAACTGAAATGAACTTGCTGAAATGAAATTGCAGAATTTGAAATGAAAGCAGGAAATGCCTAATCTAGTTTGTTGAAATGGAAATTGCATAATTGAAATGAAAGAAAGAAATGCCTAATCTACTTTGTTGAAATGGAAATTTCAGAATTGAAATGAAAGTAGGAAATTCTTAATCTACTTTTGCAGAATTGAAATGAAACAACTACTCTACTTTTGTTGAAATAAACTACTTAGCAGAATGTTGCAGTAGAAAATAGAAGAAAGCAGTAACCACAAAATACTCTGACACTTCCCTGGAAACGGTGCCAAAAAGTGGTGAGCACCAGTATTGCAGCAATAATGTTGCAACTCCTGGGGCTTCCTACTTTACTTTTATCAACCCGGTAGTTCGTAACAAACTTGGAAGTGACGATGATGTATGCACAAGTACTAGCTCTTACTACTGGCTGTCACTTGGTCAACTGACGCAAGTTCGCTAGGAGCTTAAGCCAACTTCTATGAATTCTCAGAAGAAGATTTTAACTATGATGAAATAAGGCTAACTCTACAAGGACTATTTTATTTGCAGAAAAAGAAGGAAAACTGAAATGTAATGCAAGCCCTAGCAAACCCTAATTTACCTACTAACCCTACTTTTGCAAGAAAAGAGATGAAAACTGATGAAATGAGTACCATTGACTACTAAGAAGGTCAATTTATTCAAGCTACTTCTGAAAAGAAATGAGAAGGAAATATCTTTTTGTGCTTTTGAGTGTTTTTATGTGAAATTATTATTCTTGTGATTTATCCGGTTGTGACTGTGCAGAGGTTTGGTGCCGAAGGATGATGGAGTTGGCTTTTGTATATGGTGAGGAAGGTGTGGAGAGGTCCTAAGAAGCTCCTAGTACCCTTATGAAGACTTTCATAGTGATCGGACTTCGAAAAATCACTCACAAGAAATTCTACAGGAGGCTGCAGGGGATCTACAAGAGGATCTACAAGAGGAGGCCGAGAGCTATTTTTGGAGTTTTGAAGGTGGAAAAATGATGGGAAAGGGTAACTAAAGGCTAGGTGAAGGTGTTGAGGTGTCTGGAGCTTGTCAAGGAAGATCAAGAAATAACACGATGGTTGGAGTTGTTCAAATGGTAAGAGGGAAATTTATGAAAAAAACGCAGAAATTAGGGCAGATTGGCGAAATGTTGCAAATAACTTGGGAGATCTATGAGAAGTGAGCTGGTGCTACTGTTTTATGGATGTATGGTGCTTGAGGTGTCCTGCAGGAGATGAGGGTGAGGTGGTTTAGCCTCAGTATGCCCTAGTTGGTTCTTTTGGTTTGAGTCCCACATTCATGCTTGGAATATGGCATAGGGGTGATTGGCTTAAGAGAGACTTGGCTCAGCGATTCTATGGTCGGGTGGAACGTGGTAGTCCCATCTCTGGTTGATTCATTGCATTCATTAATGAGAAATTCATTCCCTTGATTTTCATATGTAAATGTATTGATATATATGTGGATTTTGTTGGCTAATATGTTTATGGTATTTATGTTCCTATTATGTTGGTTATATGTATATTTTATGACAGTAGTTGTACATGACTCTCAACATGTTTTTACTTGTATATGAATGGATAATGTGTCTATGACCTAATAGATGATAATGCAATAATTGACATGAGGGAACAATGGTTCATAGTGATTCTCAGATAAGTATGAGATCCCTACACTTAATTATGTTGTTTACACCTATAGGGTACATGTTGATGATATGTTTGACGAAATGTTTGTCATGGTTAGTAGGGGTCTATCTATGGTCTTGTTCAGCTTATTGCTTTTGCATCATTGTTTCCCTGTACTTTTACTGATTTTAAGCTATCACTCCATTATGGGCAGTGACTTGGGCTCTGGGCCTGAAAAAGTGGCTTAAATCTCGAGGTTACTGGCACAAAACTAGCAATTTTGGTCTATGGTCGCTGGGAGGCAAGCCTGTGAGAGTGACTTTGGGTTTTCTGTCGCTCCCTTTGCCATAGCATGAGAGCGACTATATCCTAAGAGATCCAACAAAATAGTGGGACCCAAGGATAGGTTTTCTGAGTGGATAACATGTCTCCTAAGGGGTCTGAAGCTGATGTTGGATGACCATGTGTGATGTTTTCATTGATTCCACTTCCTTAAGATCACATAGGAGGTTGAACCTCATCATAGTAGCCTCTCATCTCATATTTACCCCGGTTGGCATGGTTACTTGTGTAGATGTGGGAGAAGGGTGTTATAGTGTTCCTCTTGACCTTGGCATGTAGGGATAGGTCTTTCCCTGTCATCTTTGATGCATTATTAATTGGCATTTTCATCTTCATTGCAAATTAGGTCTTATCCTATCGGGTTGCAACATCAAACCTTTTTTATTTTCACATCATAATTTGCATGGTAGAGCCTTCCTTTACATGGATGCCCTAGTTTAGCACCTATTTTTTGTGTTGGTGTCCATGCTACATCTCTTTACATACTTGAAATCCCTCCATTTGACTTGCCATGACTCTAAATCTAAGCCTCATTTTCTCTTCTCCATCACATTCTAGCTATACCCCAGGAGGATTTCAAAAAAAATCTACCTTGTGATCATTGATATGCATTGCCCTATTCACTTATGCATGTTGATATGCCTTGGCCTAGTTTCTTGTCATTGTGATCACATTACCCTTGGTCCTACCGCTATATTTTTCTTCATGTTCTTGCCCTTCCTGGAGAGGCCACTAATGATGAGTGTGCTTCTTTTGTTAGCTTTTCTACTTCACTTTGCTTATGGTAGTTTCTTCAGCTTAAAACAAGTTGCTACCTTTTATATCATGTGTTTCTTTAGGGCGAGATTCCTTATTATCTTCTCATGCCCTTTAAACATTAAAGGGTATCAAGCATCCTTTTATCTTTTTTAGTCTCATTAAAACCTCACAAAAAAGACACATTATATCAATCATACTACCACCTCTTCTTCAAGCTCATTGAACCATGAAGAAGTCATCCTATCAAGTATAATTTTACCTTTTTTCAGGCTCATTAAAACTAAACAAAAAATACACTATCAAGCATACTTGTATTTTATCCCAATCTCCCTAAACTATAAACGAGATACCAACTAATAAAAAGATAGGAGGGGAATCATCTTAATCATTTATAATTCAATATGGAAACATTAGTCGTGCATCCCTTAAACATGGCACCTATTTGAGTCAGTTTCTTACAAATGGGATTTAGCTTATTAGGATTCAAACCATACATATGAGTCTTTCTACTTCTCCAGTTGGTTAATCTCTAGTCACTGTGGAGCATGCTTCAATGCCTCCTATGTTGTTGCATGATATCACTTGGTGCTCATTAATCAATGCTACCAATTCATGTTTGTGTCATGCCACTATATCTTTAAGGGAATTCTAAACCTTCATCAGCCATGTGTAGTCCTTGTTGACATTTTTGTGTCGGCCATATTTGTGTTAGTTGTACTTGGTAACTTCATCCACTCACATCATCTCTCAATATATTATGTGTCAAATGATGGGTGATACGTTAAGGCCCTCCTTCAATATATCTTCTCCTGACAACCTCATGAACTCATTATCCAAGAGATTGATCTATGAACCAATAGTACCTTGGAGCTTGTAGTCCTCATTGGCAGGCTTCCTCATGGTCGACAGGGGATTTACCTCATTGAATCCTAATTAGTCAAATCCATAAGTGTTCAACATCAACATATTTATTCACGCTCTATGGGTTGTGCTAGGTACTTTGGGGTCAATTTTCATCATCGTTGGGTCCCCTTGCATCTGTTATTGGTATACCTCAATAACTAGTAATAAGATGATTTCTACCATGCTTGACATAAGCTCATTTATTTTCCTATTATGGATTTGTACCATCTAGGTTGAGTAGAATACTTTGGGTTTACTGACATCTCACTCCTATATGGTACCCATCCCAAGTTCTGTTGGAGTTTTTACCATCTCATGTACTTTAAGGACTACTCTATGGCACCACTCTTTTATGTGTCCATTGTCCTACTAATGTATATTATGACATATATCCACGATGTATATGTTGGTGGCTATGATATTTTGGTTTGTTGCATGGAGCCACTATATATTTCTCATGGCCATGTACTAGCATTTCATGTCATGGATCTACAGTGTCTAAGTTGGATACCATGTTCAGCTATTCTTTATGCTAAGCATGGGTATTTCTACTTTAGGAATGATATATTTGTGATTGAGACTTGACTTGTCAGAGTTTCTTTGCTCTGATACCTTAATCGTGACTCCTTCCTTGTAATTTTATACTTGATTGTAATGAATTTCAGCCATCAGTTTCTCTTCTAGCCTCATGCATTATGAGGCATATATTATAGCCCTATTTGCAACTTTATTTTAGTGAGAGAGACCCTAGTTCAACTTACCTACAATGTTTGATAGAATGCATCCCCTTTCACCCTTGTTTTTTCTCATATGGATCTTCTAAGGAAGTTATAGATGTTATAGGGTTCAAATTACATAATTAAGTACTTTCTCATAATTTTGTCACAAATTTATAATTTTTAAATAATAATTACAATAATTGAGAAAAAAAACTCATAATTGAGAAGAAGGTTCTTAGTGAGTTAGGAAAAGCTTATAATTGAGCATGAAACTTTTGCATGACTTGTAATCAGTTGGTTCACATGTCATCAAATCTATATATGACTTGTATCTACCCAACTCACATGCCATCAAGCCTAGCTTCTCATAGCCCTAAATGTCTAGATGTATCCTCCCATATCTAGAAATGGCCTTTATAATAAGACTCTCTATGTTAAATTTCAAATTGCTCTATGTTGTTTCAATTACTTTAGCCTAATTAAATTCTTCAATTAGCAATATTTCATCAATAATTAATATATCCAATTATCAATAGTAACTAAAAATAGAATAGTAAATGCAATGACAAAGGATACAATCAACACATCAACAAGAGACACTAGAATTTTGGTCAATGACCAAGGAAAAACCCAATATAGGGAAAACCCTTTGTAATTCTTCTTCTATTAGATTGTCATAAAATGCTTAGCAAAGAGTAAAATGAGCCTAATACAAAATCATCCAACAAAATTATCCCAACGACATTCAAAAATATGTTCCCAACATCAATCCAGATCAGAGACACCTTTTCTTGTTGGCGGTCAACTATAGTCAAATGCCAATATGTAACCCTAGAGCCCAACTGCATAAAGGAAGAGGTGTGCATGCGGTTGAGAGCTTCCGACCACATGGATGTGCCTGCCTCACTACATTTAGAGCCAAAAATTACTTGTGTCAAGCATGTGGTCAAAAATCAAAGCCCTAACACATGTGTGAGCTTCAGACCCTGCAATCTCAAACATTTAGAAAACAATTTCCTCAACTCAACCTCAGACCTGTGCAAACCAATCAATGAAGAAAAGAAGAAGAAGATGCTTGGTGATGTCCAAATGAGCTTGAGGTCACTTTTATTTATAGGCTTCCATGGGTGTCCATTTTTCTATTAGCGCTGACCTTGTTAGTCCTTACAATCTCCTAGGCTGAAAAGGAAATCGACAAGGGTAACCTCAAACCACTTCAGCTTAGTAGCTATCCCTACTGAGCATGAGAGGGATCTCTCTAAGTCTCTTATCAGTGATATGACTTTAAAGAAAATGAATTTTAGGCTAGATATGTGTATTTTTTTGTGAAAATTTGGTTTTTTAAGGATTTGTGGAACTTAGGGTTTGGAGCCACAAAGTAGGTCTAGGCAGTGGGAATACAGGAGAAAACATAAGAAGGAGCTAGATGTTAGAAGCCATGGTGTAATTTTGAGTATTTTCCAGTGTAGTATAGAGGATATAGTGTGGAAGAAACTATTGAGAATAAATAAACATGATTTCATTAGCTTAGGAAGACAAAACACATGACTATGAAAACCAGATAACAGAGCTTGGAAAACAAGAATTCTGAGTATTTTATCACAAGGCATTCATAGAAAGAAGAGATATAATGTAGATAAATATGTTCAGACCATGAGAAAATTAAGTACAAGCACCATGAACTCATTGGGCTAGAGTTCCTTGAAAATAGTTGCAACTTGTATCTGTATTAGTTGAAAGATGATTACAATGCAAGCCTCCTTTACAAAAAGTTCAACCTTCTTCTCCTGAAGCGAAATAGTACTTATAGACTCTCCTATACCACTTTCCCACCTTCAGGAGTCGAATTCCTTGGTGGAGGAACTGACTCCAAGATTCTCTCAACCAACAGGTGAGAGTGAGAAGGTGCAACTCAAACACCTCATGAAGAGTTTGTTTAGGAGTTTGTTTCTTTTATGAGGCCTAATAAACATCAAAAACAACCTATGATATACATTTATTCATGCCTACATCACCTAGCCACGTAACTTGTGCCATTACATAGAGAATCTTGACTTTAACCAAGTCAGACTAGAAACTAGAAATTTTACACAATGAATTTTTACAAATAAAAACATAGAAAGTGCAGAAGCACAACGCCGACTTTGAGATGATTTTTAGGTGTCTTCCAGGGGTCAAAATTCAAATCTGAGAGAACAGTAAACTAGTCCTTAAAGTCTAGTTTCCATAATAGTTTTAATTTCTAAATTTGGAGCATGGGAAGACCTTCAAAACTCCATAATCCCAAGGTCACTCCAAAAGCGCAACGCCTGTCAAAAAATGGTCCAGAATGCTATTTTTTCGCCACTTTTTTGCACTTTTCTCCAAAACTAAGCCACCTCTACAAAATATAAGGAAATGGGTTTTTAGAGGATGCCAATACCTTTCCAAAAATGTAGACCTTTCCTCAAATGGAGGCCTAAGGAAAAGGCGCAGCACCTTTTGGAAAGGCCAAATTTCTGAATTTAGACCAAAATTTTCCAAAAAACTCAAAATGCTTAGAATTAGCTCAAAATTGGAGGGAAGGTGTAAAAATGAGTTTGTTATAGCTTCATGGATGCTTCAGAAAGCATCTCCAAGTTTCCCTCATCCTTTTGATACTTTTTGGCCTCCTTGAGCTTGTTTTTAAGTTGTTTCACTTTGACATTGGTGATCATGTTTTGAGCTTGATAATGATGTGCCATGTGTCTGAGCATTTGATTATCTCTTTTTTCCTTCTCCAGGAGCTTCTCTAAGTGTTCATTTACCTTGTTGAACCAATATTCTTTATCTTTATGTACCTATAGGGCAATCCTTTCTTCTAGGTCAAGGTCTTCATTAAGCAATATTTGTTTTTGTTCCTCTTGCAAAGCTTCCTTGATACCTCTGGTTCTTGGTCTTTTCCTTTTCCCTTTCACCTATGATGCTTCAGGCTCGCTTGATGTCACAACCTCCTTACCTTTGCCAATTTTTTGCATTAACTTAGTTTTTTCCTTTTCTAGGATCAACTCTTTTGCTTTGATTTGATTGTTTTCCTGTTCAAGGAATGATATAATATACTTTGCCCTTTCCATATTTATTGCCAGCTCCTTGATTTAGTATTCCTTGTCCCTGATAGTCTGTCTCATAATTGAAGTCTCGTCTTCCTCCTCTAAATCAATAAGCTCAAATTCGTGCTCAACTGTCTCCTTATCCTTTATTTTCGATTCCTGCCTTGTCGATGAAGAAGTCTTGGCCCCTTTCTCTTTGTGAGAAGAAAACACAAGCCTCTGCCCTTTCTTATACACTTTGGTCACCTTTGGCTTAGGTAGCTGAATCTTCTCTGTTGTTTTGCTAGATGACCCCATCTCTGTTTATTGTTTTGGTGCACTTGGGGACTGAGATGTTGCATTTTCCTCATGCCATATTAAATTTGTTTCTAAAAAGGCTTCCCAAGCCATGCCCCTCTCTACCAGCTGATGAAGGACAATGATTTTGATGAGATTGTGATGAAACAAGCTTGGAGAGTGCTCTTTGTCCTTTAACTATAAATTTTTAGACATTTTTGAAATGCTCCTGAACAGGTAATTATACATGTTGAGTGGCTTTTGAGATGTGAAGTGCATCAAGAGGCGAATATGATAGGCATACAACCTGGAGAATCTACCTTCACAGGTAAAGAACCTCGTGATGGTTTTCATTAAAGGGGCATACTTCTCAAGAAAATATCTGAAAGGCATGAGGTGAGTATGTGTATCTCTGTATGGAGTCTTTAAGAAGGGCTTGTAGTTTTCAAGATCTAGAATCATTCGCTTGAACCAATATTCGCCATTGTCTGGTAAACCAGTTGCTAGTGAGATGGATGCCACTGAGAAGCTAAACTCAATACCAGCAATGACAGCAATCTCTCCTTTCAGTTGTGTATCTACCCAATCTGTCAGCTGCTCATAAAACTCTGCTTCACCTACTCTTTTACAAAACTCCAAACAGTGAACATCCTCAAAGCATTGCTTGATGAAAGGATAGGAGTTGATTTGGTTGCAATCTGATGGTTCATATCTGAGAATCCTCCCTCCTTTGTGTTGTGTCTTTCTTTCTGGTGAAGATTCAACCTCCATGATATGTGAGAGATTTCGACAAAATGATGGGAGGGTTTTATGAAAGATGAGATGGCTTTGAAAAACTAATGGAAATGAGTGAGGAAAATAGTGAACAAATGTGGCTTCTTGTAAGTGAGACCAAGAAGGTTTATGATGAGATTTGCCCAAAATAACTCTAGGAATGAGCTAGGTTTTGTTTTTTTAGTGTTTAAACTTTGTTTGGAGGTGGATAAACTAGTCAAAATGACTCATCAGACATGTATGTAGGTGTAGAATATCAATTTACATGTTTTGGAGATGAAAAGTTATGATGACCATTTCTACCCTAACATTTCCCATGGAAATTTTGCTACAAACCCTAGCTTGAGAAATTATTGACATGGAATGGAATTGAGAAAGAAAATATAGAGGGAGATGATGTACTTACTTGTTTCTTAGCTTTAGAAAGCAATTTGACCGAGCTTGTAAGAAAAAATTTGGAATTTGGGAAAATTTGGGTGAGTTTCGGGTACTCTGTCCTGCGCATAGCGCAGTTCTCCTATGCACAGCGCCAAAGCGCAACGCAGTTCACCTACGCGCAGCACCTGCCTCCTAAGTGCAACGTAGTGTTTCTACGCACATCGCCTTCAATTTTTTGCCAATTTCTCCTAGGGAAACAAGTTTTTTTCTTTTTTGGGCGAGTGAGCTCCATGATGAGGAGTGAATGGGATATGAATGAAAAGGTTATGAGTCTTTTTGAGTTTATATAGGGATAATTTCTTCACTTTTTCAAAAAAATAAAAGAAACCAACCCTCCTTTGTGAACTGATTTCACTTTTTGAAGACAGATTTTACCTTTACCATTACAAGTGTGCTTTTGCTTTCCTGAGTGCTGGAGCTTCCTTCTTCTGAAACCTTTGATGTCATGAAAATATGAAAATTATGTGAATAAATCATGATCAATTCGTCATCAGTTGTGTTACACAAAAATATCGTCACCATGACTATTTGCAGTCAGTATGGGTCTATCATCACTTATACTCTCCTCCTAAGCAAGTCTCAAAACTCAGCTCTTCATGTCAAGCTTTGAAAATGAGAGAAAGACCTTAAAAATCAATAAAGCTCTGGTTCCGCACTTTCTCTCACTGTTGCTTGTGGTCCCGCACCCTTTGTTCATGTTACCTGTGGACCTGCCCGCTCTGTCTCTAAAGGAGTGGGTGCGGACCGCTATGAAAGTCAAAAAGGCGCAAGTTTATTCTTAAAAACTCACTTTGGGTTAATTCTAGATGATTCTAGAAGGAATCTTGACATGTGGATGGTTTGCTCCTAGGTGGTTTATGCATCCCAAAACTGAAGGAGCTAATCCCTTGATGAGAGGAGCTTATCCCTTTGAAGGAGGGCTTTATCCCTTTGAAGGTGGACCTAGTAACTTCCCTCCATTGCACTATAAATTAAGGCATTGGGCTGGTTTCTATGGAGGTTAGAAGCTAAACATTTTTTAGGGTAAATGCTGGTGGAATTGAGACTTCCTAGTTGAGCTTGAGAGGAGAGATCACATACCTTTTTGGCTTCATTGGGAAGAGAGTGAAACTTGTCAAAATCGAGGATAGTTCCTTGTCTTGTGTCAACCTCGTTAAAAAAATGAAACAAGGATAGGTTATATAGGTAGATTGTAGAGAGTAGTTATGAGCATAGTTCCTTATCTTGTGTCAAGCTCGTTTAAAAAATGAAACAGGGTTTTGAGGATAGTTCTTTTCCTGTGTCAACCTCACTAAAAAATGAAACAACTCCCATGAGTCTTTCCAAGATTTCAAAAGTAAACCTTCATTTCATTCACTTGGTTGAATGCAATGAAGCTTGGGGGGCATGTACCTTGATTTGTGTCATTATGCTGGGGGCATGTGAACTTATAACAAGCATAGTTTTCCATTTCAAGCTTGCGTAAACATGAAACCGAATCCGAGCATAGTTCTTTTCCTGTGTCAAGCTCGTTAAAAAATGAAGCAAATCCTCCTCTAATTGAGTCGAGAGTTTGACTAGATCTCATAAATGTTAAGTTGTATATTTAGGTTAGTTATTTCAGTTTTTTTGCATAATTTTCTTACAGTTTTAGGTCGAGTCTTTCAAATGATCTCGTAACTGAACCTTCATTCCATCCAGCTAATAATTACCATAAGTGTACTTAGTTGAATGAAATGAATCTGGGGGGCATGCGCTCTAGCAGTTACGCTTAGGGGGCATCAAGCACAGTTTTCTCTCTGTTTCAAGCTTGTGTAAAAATGAAACTACTTTGAAGCATAGTTTTTCTCTGTTTCAAGCTTTTGTAAAAATGAAATCTATCTCGAGTCAATTTCGGTCATTTTCAAGACTCGTTAAACTCATCAAAATCCCGAGATTATTTTGTTATCTTTCATTCTCGTAAAACAAATGAAAATGCCGAGTTCTTTCCGTCTTTTCCTTCTCGTAAATTAAATTGAAAGTCGGCCATATGAGTACATTTTTGTCCCTTTTTTGAACTCGTTAAAACTTACGAAAAAGTGAAACCTTGGAGTTCTCTTTTAAGCCCTTTTCAGACTCTCTAAACATGAAAAGATTGCCGAGTACTTGATTATTCGAACTCGTTAAAGTAAATGAATAATCGTCCTTTCAGTATAAGTTTACCCCTTTTACGGACTGAAGTGGACTATTTACGAAAAAGGTATACGTTGACTAATTACGGTCAATAGAGTCACCTTTAAGCTCTTTTCTGACTCCTAAAACATGAAAATATTGCTGAGTTTTTCTTTTTTAAGCTCGTTAAAACGGAACTAAAAAAGACGGTCCACTTACAGCTCTTTTCCTGAATGTAAAAACATGAAAATATTTCCGGATTTTTGTCGTTTCAAATTCGATATTGGTTATAAAACGACGTGTCATTGATTGCTTTTTTACTTTTTCATATCAGAGGCACTAATTACGAAAATTACTCCTTGGTCGTAATGGTCAAGCGGTTCTCTCAGGTATTATTTTATACTTTTTCGGGCTTGGGAGACACAAATTTACGAAAAAGGTCAACCATGGAGTCTTCTTAAGTTTTTTCAGACTCTCTAAAATTGAAAAACGCCGAGTTTCTCCTATACTGGACTCGTTAAAATTTAACAGTAAAGGACTTGTTCAATTACAAACAGGAATGAACCACTCCTTCTTAGGGTTCGAATTTAAACTAAGTTGGACTCATCCGAAGGATGAGCTTATAATCAAGCAAATGTTATCCTCCTCAAGCTTGTTAAAAATAAAGAGGTAGTTGCCAGAAATGGTGGGGGAAAAGAGAGAAAAATGAGCCTGTTTGTCATACTTTGTAACCACTCTTGAACATGACACTTTTATTCACCTGGGTTAGGAAATCCTTTGCCTAACAATTGATCAAACCACATTGAAAGTCTTCAGCCGGTTTCTGGGTATTAACTTTGGGTCAATTGTCACCAAACCATCTGTTGTGTCGTTATGTATTCAAGAGGTCAGTGCAAATAAGCCATTCATCTGCAAAATATCTGTCATCCATCTTGACCATCCCTGAGTCAGTCCTTGCAACTAAATTTCTTCAGACTTGATCTATGATTTCGTGTTGTGGGCTTGCCTACGACGGATCGCTTTCTATCGACTTCAGCTCATTATCTAGAAAGATGATCTAGAAATTGTCAGTACCTTGGGATCTGCATGCCTCAATGGCAGGTTTCTCGCCTTCGACGATAGGTTGCATCATTGACCTTCGATCAAAGGATTCTGTGGCATGTTCGACATTAACACATCTATTCACATCTCATGGATTGTACTGAGTACTTTGAGAGCCATTGACATTACTGGTGGTTTCTCTCACACTTGTTAACAATTTACATCATTGACTGGTAATCAATTGGTTTCTACCATGTTCGACTTCGACGCATTCATTCACATGGTTAGAATCGTACTATTTCAGGAAGTAGAAATGAAGACCCTGGATCTAGTTTCCACCATCCAGGTTGCGAGGAATTTTGTATTCATTATACAGTGGACTATTCATAAACAGATGGTTGCGTCCATACTGTGTTTACATGTGTCTATACTTGTGATGTATTACAAGATCATTCCTATATTAGAGCAGTAGTTAGTTTTCTAGTCAGTTTTGATCTGAGTATGGGAATGCCTACCTCAGCGATGATATGATCTCATATATATATTTTGCATTGAATGTTTTTACAGGTTCCAACCAGGCTCTCCACAAGATGATCCTCGAAATGATAAAGTACTTCACTCTTCCTAGATGATAAATGAAATCCTCATCTACTACAGACTTCGCACTCTAGGGGGCAATCTGTTACACAAAAATATCGTCACCATGACTATTTGTAGTTAGTATAGGTCTATCATCACTTATATTGTCCTCCTAAGCAAGTCTCAAACCTCAGCTCTTCATGTCAAGCTTTGAAAATGAGAGAAATACCTTAAAAATCAATAAAGCTCTGGTTCCGCACTTTCTCTCACTGTTGCCTGTGGTCCTGCACCCTTTGTTCATGTTACCTGCAGACCTGGCCCCTCTGTCTCTAAAGGAATGGGTGCGGACCGTTGTGAAAGTCAAAAAGGTGCAAGTTTATTCTTAAAAACTCACTTTGGGTTAATTCTAGATGATTCTAGAAGGAATCTTGACGTGGATGGTTCTCTCCTAGGTGGTTCATGCATCCCAAAACTAAAGGAGCTAATCCCTTGATGAGAGGAGCTTATCCCTTTGAAGGAGGGCTTTATCCCTTTGAAGGTGGACCTAGTAACTTCCCTCCATTGCACTATAAATTAAGGCATTGGGCTGGTTGCTAGGGAGGTTAGAAGCTAAACATTTTTGAGGGTAAATGCTGGTGGAATTGAGACTTCCTAGTTGAGCTTGAGAGGAGAGATCACATACCTTTTTGGCTTCGTTGGGAAGAGAGTGAAACTTTTCAAAGTAGAGGAGACTTCTTGTTGGACCCTGGGAGGAGCTTGTACAGCATCAAGGCACAGGTTGTAAAGTTCTTCTTTGATTTGAATTAATACAATCAGATTCATTTTTCTCAACAAATTGTCTTATGTCATTTGTTTCATGAATTACTTGATCATCATGTTAAGTATGCTTTATGATATTGGCTTTTCAGGTGCTATTTAATTTGTTTGCTTGTTTGTGTTTGCAGATTCGCAACAAGGGAGCTCATTTGGATCAAAGGAGCGAGGATTCCACAAACTTGCATTGGACCCAAGGTAGGCCTAAACACTTGTTTGCCTTTGTTTATAAATGCATATTTAGAGAAAGATAGTTTTTTATTGGCTTGCTTGTCACTAGATATCGTTAGATTCTAGGAAGGTCTATCTTGTCTGCAAGATCGACTCATTCCGTGTGACAAGTTGCTTTGTCATGTTTGACTTATTTCTGGTTTTTTTTATGGAAATGGTGGACCTTGGGGACCCTTGTGACCTAATGGATGACCTAAGACCTAATGGAATGATGATGATGACTTGACCCATTTTCATGATGTATGATAAGCAACCAGCATGAGTGAAATTTCAAACAATGACTCTATCTTTGGACTAACGATACAATGACCAAATTTGTTGTGTAAACCTAGTAACAGAAAAAAAAATTATGATGAAAGCCTAAAAATAACATGGTAAAAGCATTTTTTTATCCAGGTGACAAGCTAACAAGACTGACACTAACATTGGCTCCAACTGGGGATGGCAGTTCCTTGGAGGTGTCAAGAACACCATAGATCAAGTAGCCTTATTCATTGGGCAATGGAGTCAACATACATAAAAACTAATTTTTTGACTTGAGGCTGACTGACCTTTTTTTTTTTTCCAAAGGAAAAAGCAGTAACTTTTATTAAAAAAAATAATGAAAGTTACACTAGCATATGCCACTAAGGCTCGAGTGCTTTCGCACCCCCCGCAATGTTAGGAGGCTAACGTGCAAAATAAAAAAGAGAAAATGAGAAGAGAGGAAAGAGAGAGAAAAAAGAAACAGAACAAAAATTCCAGCTGCAAATGAGATTCGTGCTTCAAGTTTTTCTCCCCTTTTTCTTTTCGACCTTACGCCACTCTCCTTGAGAGGGTTCGATCGAAGCTATGACTATCTGTGTTTCTGCATTCTGTGGGATGGTTTCTTTGTCTGAGTCTGAAGTATCAGAGTGGTGATGACGTTTGATGCCTCCCATGCTTGGATCCACCCTTGTCATCTCTGTCTTGTCATGCGGACTGGTTCCCTTCTGATTCTCCATTTCTTGTGATATCTCAGTCTTCTCTGCAGGGGTCACTTCCTCCTCTGCTTCTGACTCTTCTTCCTCAGAATCTGGAGGTGAGAATTGCCATCCTTTCTTCTGCTTCCCTTTCTGCTTCTTGTTGGTTTTCTTTGCTTCTAGGCATGTGCTTTGTAGGTGTCCTGTCTGCCTACATAGCCTGCATCTGAAGGCCGTGTTTTCATAATCTAGTACGTGCTGCCAGTTTTGTTGTTTGTAGATCAACCTTATACTGTCCGGCAGCTCTTTACTTAAATCTACTTCCACACAAATACGTGCGAAAGTATAAATCCTGTCATCAATCCTTTCCAGATCTGTTTTAATGTATTTCCCTATACTGTTTCCAATGCCTTCCAAGACTCGATCATTCCAGAAGTGCAAAGGAAGATTGTATAGTCTGACCCAGACTGGCATTTTGGTTACAGTCATCTTGTTTGGATCAAAATCCAGGAACCATGGGGTCATAAACAGCCCCGAAGTTCCCCAGAACCATGGCCCTGTACTGATGACTGTATCTCTAACTTCCTGGGATGTAAATTTTACGATAAAAAACCCCTTAGAACATAGGTGAATCTCACATTCCATGGTCCATCTGGTAAAAATCCAATGGAATAGATCCAAGGGTTTGGGCCAATAGCTGTTAAATCGGCAGATTAGAGCTTGTGTTTCATAGGATTTGACGAAATCGTCAAGCCCTGTAGAATCTAGATTTAAAGCTGGGGTTTGTTCTGCCTGATCTACAATGTATGGCCTGGGTACGTTTCTGCTTGGATCTGAAGATGGCCCTGCGTCTCTACTGCCCTGAAGAATGTTTTTGTAGGATGCAGTTTTTTTTCCCTTGTCTCCGTTTTGCTGTCCTTGAGGTGGAGCCCCTCCTCTCAAACTAAAGTTTAGAGTAATAATGGATCCGGGCCCAATCTCATAGCTTTCCATCGATCTACAGTCCTGGAGTGACCGCCTACCACTGACCAGGTGTTGGATCTGCACGGGATATCCCATTTCTGCCCAGATTTGTTGTTTCAACTGCAGAGAAGTGCTTCCTGCATGGACCCATACTAAACGAGTTTTCCCCTGTGGGGGTTTAATCAGAATCTGAAAACAAAAAGTTTTTACCTGCTCTGGTTGTAGGCAAACTTCCAGATCTGGCCCTGATTTTGCTCGTTTTTCCTTTTGCATGACAAGATCTGCAGGAGTTCGACCCGATCTATGATTGAAGCCTTCGAGCTGCTGCCTGGTGACTAGATCTGCAGCAACTCTGCCCGATCTAGGGTTGATGTCTTCGTTCTGCCTCTTCAAATTCGAGAGATCCGGCCTGGAACTATAGATTTTGGCCCATGTATGAGAGTACATGGGCGGATCTGCCCCATGCAGCCCTTTGTCTTTCCTTGCATGAAAAGACCGTGGAGGGGTGAGCCAAATCGACCCTAGGCTGACAGATCCTGTGTTTATCGAAACAATTTCTACCAGATCTCCGCCCCCAAAAAGAGATCCGAGCCCCAAATCGAAGGTAAACTGAATATCACTGGTCTCGAGCGTATTTGCTGCTCTCTCCTTCGGGTCGGCCCTAATTTCCGTTGTCCCAGCATGCAGATGTTGGTTTACTGTTGTACCCACAGTTTCCGGCATTTTCCAGGTACATACGCTCATGATCCGGGCTGCTTCAGAGATTTGGAGAGGGCCGGACCATTCTAATGCCTTGACTGCAACCCCCACCGATACATAGTCGTGCAGATCTGAATAGTTCTGCGGTTTTTGACTGCGGTAGACAGTGCATTTCACTGTAGGCGGGCGCGTTAGAGGCAGCCAACCCGCAGCGTTCTCCGTTCTCCCACCAACTGGATCGCCTTCGGCCCTGGAGGCGGCCTTAGGGATCGATACGACGGCAACCATAACATTGTTCGGGCAAACCCTAGCCATGTCGCTCCCTCTCGTCAATCCTTCTTACAGGTTGCAGCTTATCTCTGTATGGGCTGACTGACCTTTTGACATGACAAAAGAACTAAATTAAAAAAAAAAAAAAAAAAAAAAAAAATGAAAATAGTATTGACTCAAGGAACCTTAGGGCCTTCACTTTAGGCTTCAAACTCTGATGACAGCTATCTAAAATGCTAGAAGTAAAATACACACCGATATGTACAATGATGATGACCTTTCAGGATTTTAGACATAGTAGTGCTTGAGAAGCCTACCATTGGTCGCCCCTCCTGAATAATCTTTTCCATCCATCTCTTCCAATAAGAAAGCATTCTTTCCTCTGAATGCAGAAATTTTGTATGGTCCCTTCCATAAGTTCCCAAACTTACCATGTTTTCTTTTTTCTTAATTTCTAGCATCCCACCGAAGGACTACATCTCCCAAATTGAAATTATCTTCCTTGGCTTGTGATCATAAATCTTTTTTATTTTCTCTTGGAGTTTGGATGTGTTCTGAAAAACTTCTTCTCTTGTCTGCTATAAATGAATCATATGGTTTATTCTCCTTTGTATGTCATTATTTTCACTATCCAATTCCTGTAGGATTTTCATTACTAGGATAGCAAGAGATGAAGGAAATATTGTGTCAACTCCATATACCAGCTGGAAAGGAGACATACCTATTGACTTTTTGGTGCTGACCATGTCCGCCCACAAAGTATTAATGAGTTTTTTATGCCAATTCTTCTTGTTCACCTCTAGGACCTTTTTGATGATGCTGACCAAAGATTTGTTGGAAGATTCAGCCAGGTCATTCCCCTGTGGATGATAGGCAGTAGAATGTCCTAGCACAATATGATATTTGGCACAAAAATCCACCATTCTTTTTTATTTATAAGCAGCATTGTCTGTTATTATTTTCTGTGGGCAACCAAATCTAGACAAGATATTAGACTCTAGAAATTGCATGATGACAGAATCAGTAGCTTTCCTGGTCGGGATAGCTTCAATCCACTTTGTAAAGTAGTCGGTGGCTGTTAAAATCCATTTGTGTTGTGTTGAGGATGAAGGATGGATTTCGCCAATGAAATAAAGACCCCACTGCTGGAAAGGAGCTGAAAGCAAAATTGGTTGTAGTGGTAATGGCAGAAGTTTACTCTTTCCTTGAAAAAATTGACATTCATGGCAACTCATGACTGTTTTGTATGTATCAGAAAAGAGGGTGGGCCAATAGAAACCAGCTCTTAAGATCTTGTTTGTTATAGTTTTCCAAAAATGATGACCGCCACAATCTCCCTTATGAAAATGCTTCATTGTAACTTTAGCTTCATTTTCTATTAAACAATTCAGCAGCACACCTCCAGGATCTTTCCAAAATAAAACACCATCCAGAATACAATATTTTGAAGCTTTGAGTTTCAATGATCTAACTTTACCTTTGGGAAATTCTGGAGGAGGATTCAAGTGCTACAAGACATAGACAATGTCGGAGTACCAAGGTGAAGACATGAACATATCAGACACTTGCAAGAAAGGGTCCTTTTCTTCTGATTCTTCTAATAGTGCAGCCATCAAATTAATATCCAGTGCATGTAGATTTGATTCCACCATAAGCTTGGCTAACCCTTGTCCTTTGATGAGCTTTATAGGTTTGATCTCCAAGTCATATTCTAGCATTGCTGCAATCCATTTTCCTCTTCTGCCTTCTGGATCTGTTTGTACAAGAATTTCTTTTACCGCTGTAGTAGGGACATAAGCAATAGTATGTGAATGTAGAATATAAACTTGGAAATCTTGGAGGGCTTTTACCAATGCCAATGCATGTTTCTCAATGATATTATATCTCAATGCTGCATCTCTTATAACGCGACTGAAAAATGCTATAGGCTGCTCATTTTTCTAATCTTTTATATGCATTAGGACTGCTGCTAATGTGTGCTCAGAAGAAAAATAAAAAATGATGAAATATGAGGTATAATCTAGGCTAATCAAAATAGGAGCAGTAGATAATGCAAACTTTACTGCATGAAATGATTTCTTAGCCTCCAAATATGACTTTACCTCATTGTCCTTCTTGAACATATTTGTCATTTCTTTCAAGTGCTCAGCTAGATTAGGAATAAATCTCCTCAAAAAATTAATTTTCCCATTGAACGACTGAATCTCTTTCTTGTTCCTGGGGAAGTCTAATTGTTGAATAGCCTCCACTCTAGCAGGATCAATGTGGATGACATATTTAGAGATGATGTGTCCAAGTAGCTTACCTTCTTCCATGGTGAACAAGCTCTTCTTTGGGTTAAGTGAGATGCCAAATTTTCTGCATTTCTGAAAAACAATCCTCAAGTGATGCAAGTGATCTTCATCAGATTTTGAAAATATTGTTAGATCATCAAGATAGATAACCAGAAATATAACTTTTTCATTTTCAAATGCTATGTCCATAACCCGGTTAAAGGTAGCTCCTGCACTCTTCAGCCCAAAAGGCATCTTGGCATACATGAATACCCCATGGCGTTGTGAAGGCTGTCTTGAGTTGATCATCTTTGTCTACCAGAATTTGATTGTACCCAGAGTATCAATCAAGCAGTGACATCCTAGAGGATCCAACCACCTTCTGAAGTATGTGGTCCATCTTGGGCAGGGGATAGTTGTCTTTTAGGGATACCTTATTGAGATTTCTGAAATCAATACATAGACAAATTTCCCTGGTCTTTTTCCTCACATGTAGTAGATTATACATCCATTCAAAAAACCAAATGGGAATAATTATTCCAGACTTATAAAGTCTATTTACCTCTTTTTCAATTGATGGCAGCAACTTGGGGTTGATTCTTCTCAATTTCTGGCGAAATGGCTTCTGATCTGGCTTTATAGGAATGATGTGATGAATGATACTCTTATCATAAACTTTTATATTAGAGTAATCCCAAGTAAATGCACCAGCAAATTCCTTCATTAAAGACATGTACTTACCCTTTGTTTCAGGAGATAGAGACTTTGATAGTTTGACCAATTTAGGATTTTCAGTTGTGCCAATGTTGACATCTTTTGCTCCCTTTTTTGTAGGGACCATGGTGGGCTTCTTGGCAATATCATCCCTGTCAAATAACTCCTCCAAGGGCACCAAGCCTCTTGGAATGTTGTTGTCCTTGAGCTGTAATACTTCAGTGTCAGCTGAATGAATGTGGGAATCATCAAAATTGTATGCATCATCAATGTGATAATTCTGAAATTCTCCCTCCAACTGCAGAAAACTATTTATTTGCTTATCATCACCAAATACTTACCAAAACCTCATGTTATTTGGGACATTTGGGCAATGCTTACATGGATGGAGTACTTATGATTAGAATGAAAAGGAATCTTTACCATACTGGCTACAGTGGAAAGTGAATCAGCTATGACATTCTGAGTTCTAGGAATAAGAGATAATGTATATTCTAAAAAAGTTTTGAGAATATCAAGTACAGCATTGCGATAAGCTCTCATTCTTGGGTGTTTGGCCTGGTATTCCCCTTTGACTTGCTTGATCACTAACTCGGAGTCACCATAAACAGAAATCTTTTTTGCTCCCAACTTTTTCAGAATTTTGAGGTTGTTAGTGCCTAAATCTACCTCAGGCTGAGAAAGGTAGGATCTAGGATAACATCAAACCACGCTTAACCTGGTAGCTAGCCCTACCAGGTCGGAAGAGGTCTCTCTCCTTGTAAATCTCAGAAAAATATGATCAATGAGGGCTTGAGATGAATGATGTGAATACTGATCTTAGGCTAGGTATGTGTGCAGAAGAACTTGATTGAATATAATGATGTTTTGTTGGCACAAATAGAAAGGCAGATTTGGGTCTGGGGAATGATGCTCAGTTTTGCAGAGATCTCTATGGGGCAAGGTAGGCAACTAATTTGGCACTTCAAATTGAATGAAATGGAGAGATTTAGAGAGGTGAGGAGTTGAAGAGGGCAAGAAAACCTCAGGGATCCTCTTCAAACAGCTGAAAACATAGATAACTAAACAAACCCTAGGTAGAGCATTGCGCTTTCAATGTATTCTACCCTTTATCCTTATTTGATTTAGTTAAGATGAAGCAAAGAGAGATGATTGCGTACATAAAACACATGTAAACTTACAATTACAGAAGGAAATACAATAGCAAAGAAATATGCCACAAGAATCCCATAAAGTGCTGCAAACCCTAGTCTATTCCTTAGCCAAAACTGCTAAGATGAGTATACAATGAAGCTCCAAGCTTTCTCAAAAGTCCAACCATGCTAATAACTGAAAAAACATAATATATAGGCAAACAACAACTCATCCTAGCCTCTAGGGGTCGAGCTCATGAGTTTAGGAGTTGTTCCAACAAATTCTAAACTGAGAACTAAAAAGTAGGCAGTGGAACAGCATGCCTCTAAAAACTAGGGAACTGATTCATTCAGTTGCAAACTACCTTTTCATGGATGAATCTACCTCTATGAGTAAAAATTCAACATAATTACATCAATATCCATCAAATTACATTAAATTACATCATGATTTTGACATTAAGAAGAAGAAAAGTCAAACTGTCAAGAAACTAGGCAAAAAACAGAGTATTTTGGTCAAACTGAGCAAAATTTCTCCAATGTGCCGCACTGATTTCTCTATGCGTAGCACCTTTTGCAACTGCTTTTGGAGGCCAGGTGTCCAAAATTTCTCCAAGTGGGCTTGCTGGAAAGGTCTACCTGTCTGTTTTCTAGCACAAGTTGAATCTTTGAATTCGACCTCCATTTTCCCCTCCAAAACTGAGTTCTCCCAAGATTGCTTCCTGTGTGTCAAAAAGCGGGCAGAAAGGTCATTTTTAGGGTGTTTTTGACCTTTTTGGGGGCTCAAAACCTGTCAAAATTTCTTGGCCATTGGTGAGCATGCATATTTTTTCATGAAAAATCCAAAAATGTTGAGTTTTCATCAAAATGAGTCTCCCATCAAAAGCGAGCACCAAGTGGCGCGGCGCATTGGGCAGAAAAACCTGTTTTTTGGCCCAAAAATTCCAAAAATGCAAAAAGTGTCCCAAATTTTTTGAAATTTGGGTTGAGTGTCCTCCATTAGGTGCTATGCTGGGCCAAGGAAGCCTCAGCCAAGATCTGAAGTTTATCTTGCGCTTTTTGCCTCCTCGATCTCTTCTTCAACTTGGCCTTCAAGTTCCTGATTCTAGCTTGGCACACCATATTCCTTGACAAATAGTGATATGCCATGTTTCTCAACATATTTTTCTCATTGATGGCCTTCTCCAGCATCCTCTCCAAGTGGATATTAGTCCTCTCCAACCAAGACTCATGATCAGCATTGATTTCTTGCTCAAGTGTTGTGAACTTGACTTTCCTCCTTTTGGCAGCTTGCCGGTTTTCTCGTATGTTTCTTAGCTCCATATATTTGATGATCCACTTGGCTCTTTGTAGGTTGAGAGACAAATGATGAATGTCAGCTTGTTGCTCCTAGATGATCTCTCTAAGCTTTGAGCTTTGTGAGCCCAAATCGATGTCATCATCCTGAATAAGAATAAAATTTGTCTCCTGCTCTCCTGAAGGCCCCTCATCCTATAATGGCCTCTTGCCCTTGTCCTAAACCTGCTCTGTTGATGGAGGAAACGAGACCCCTTCTACCCAAGGTGGAGATAACACTCGCTTTGCTACTGCAAACAACCTTCTAGTGCCCTTTTGATAGGTGACAAATATTGGCACACTAGCTGTCTGTATCTCATGACTCTCCTGTTGATGTGAAGGTCCACCTGTCTCATGAAAAGCTGCTGGAGGCACCTAAGGAGTGGTGAAGACCTCATGTGAAATGAAATCCTCCCATGAGATGTTCTGTAAACTAAGCCGATGCATGACCACAATCTTGATCAGTGCAAAATGATATATACTATTATACTGCTGCTGAGGAGTCTTCTTGTGCACTATGGTGGTCATCTTCTCAATGTTCTGGAAAATGAAGTAGGGGAGATTCATCATTCTCACCCTGGTGAAGTGCATCAACAGTCTAATGTGGTAGGCATACAGGCAAGAAAACCGGCCCTCACAGCTGAAATACTTAATTATGAGTTTCATCAAGGGAGCATATGAGACTTTCAGGTACCGAAAGGGAAAAACTCTGCTGAGTTGTCTCAAATAACCGAGCTTGATGTATGGTTCATAATGTTCCCTATCAATTTGTTGCCTTTTATTCCACTGCTCTCCGACATTGGGAATGTTGGTTGCTAGAGAAATAGACTCCGGTGTCAAGGTGAATGTCACACCAGCTAGAGTGGCTTGACCATTATGTAGATGAAGCACAAACAACCTAGCCAACTCATGACGATAATGGACTCTAGCAACCATCTCACAGAACTGATAACAGGATTGGTGTTGGAAGAATGTGATAGCAAGAGGGCAGGCCTGCAGCTCAGCAAGTGAAGTAGGCTCCTCTTGTATATGTTTGCCACCCTTGTGAGGTCTCCTTGGTGCATGCATTTCTGTAGGAGAGTCACTGTGTGTGTCTTCATCTAGGTCATATGAAGGATCAGACTCCATGTTTGCTAACGTGTGAGTTTTCTTGATGAGTATGAAGAGATTTATGGTGTTTTTAGTTTTTTTCCACCAAGGATAAGAATGCATGATGGACTGTGGAGGGAGAGGGTATGAGGGGTTTGGGAATATTATGACAAGTTTTTTGGGAAATAGGGGGTTTAGGGAATAGTATGTAAACTTAGGGACAGCAATTAGGGTTTGGGGATTTTGTAGTTAGGATTTGGGAAAATGGAAATTGGGGATAGGGGTGAATGATTTTAGGAATATAGGAATTAGGGAATGAGTGGATGAAACTGAAAAATAAATGGAGTCAAATAGTAAGGGAGTGATGAAATAGACTTGGTAGCAAAAACATAAATACAAACCCTAGGCAGTTGTTTTTGAGAAAAATTACAAAGAGGTAGGGTTTGATATTTTACACACTAAACCACCATAAATTCTAAGAAAAACTCTTTCACTAACAAGGGAAGAACTCTAGACTTACTTCCATACCATAGGATTGAGAAATTTGTGAAATTTGAGGGAGTTTATGGTAAAATCGGGCTTGTAGCTCTATGCGCCGCACCACAAACCCAATGTGTCGCGCCCTTTATATGCGTCGTGCCAGTGTATTTTTTACACTGTGGAGGGCATCCCAATGCGTCGTGGCTTCTCTGTGCGGCGCGCCTCTCACCCAATGTGCCGCGCCCACAAACTTGCACAGTTTTGCCGCAATTTTGCTCCCTTTGTTCAACACGGCCTTCTCTTGCTCAATCTTTATTCTTTGAATGCAAATGAGATTTTTGAATCATGAAAAATGATTTATATACAAGAGCTTTTGATTTTTTATTCATAAAACCCACTTTTGTAATGTTTGCATTGTGACTTACTTTTTCAACTCTGTTTTTTGGGCAGTTTACTTTATTTGTGCCTTTGATGAACTGAATGACTTGATTTTTTGTTTGCCTTGCAGGGGATGGAGCAGCTGAAGCTTGGCAAGGTGACCAGGGTTGCCACTAAAGTTTTTTACATATGAGAGAACTGAAATTACACCAATTTATACAATAAAAACCTAAAATACTCTGGTTTTCCTCAAAACAGGGTTTTGAGGAAAAATACATTTTTGAGCAAGTGATTATGAAATAGGTATTGAAACTTTATTCAACCTCCTCATGCATCGTTACTGGACATTTTGAAGAGATTTTTGATGAAACCCTAGACCTAATGAAACTTAAACCCTAGAAATGACTCTTGCAAATTTAAAGACAAAAAGTGACTGCAGATGATCTTGATGAATGGAAATGGGCCAACAGGTAAAGGACATGAGGGAAAATGTACAACAAGCCACTACCGTCAGATGATCCATGCCCCTAATGGAATGCAGCTGACCGAGTGAGACACCTAAAATGCAATGCAACAAGAGAACTTGATCACTCATGGAAGGATGAAGATACCAACACTAACAGAGGTCAGCAATCAATGCCTCATATTTCACATCATTATTTGAACATTCAAAAGCCAGCTTGTAAGAGCTCATTCTCACATTCTGAGGGATTTTGTTTAGGTGATGTAATGGCCCAAGTATCCAAACACCAATTCCTGATGCACCATCAAACTCCATGGTCCAAAGACCATTTTGTTCGTCTAGAAAAATAATTTCTGAAGACTGAATTTCTTGATTTTTAGGATCTTGAATGGCTAGCTCAGAACTTTATATTTTTTGCACTATCCTTTGAATCTCCTCAATAGTATTTGCAGGCTGTCTACATTCCTCACCAACCTCTTTACTTTCTGCTATGATAGTTTCATGTATGTTTCCCATTAGGTTGGGAACTTCTTAAATTTCTACTAACTGACTTTCATCATCAACAGAATCCATATCACTAAACAGAATGAAAGAGTCAAGATTAGTATGAATAGCATGTATAGGATGATTGACTGGCTTTTCCTTACGGCTGATCATAAATTTCATCTTTTTTTCTCTATAAAGTTTCTGGAGCTGTCCAAAAATAGGGATAGTGGTGTCTGAAAAGTCAAGCTGCAGAGTGCCTTTTAATTTTTCTCCCCAAGATCTTGAAAGCAACATGCCATACCTAGGAGGAATATCAGCCACTACAACATCCATAAGTACATTTTTGGCTGGTATTTGGTTTAAGGACACTACCAAGTCTTTAATAAGACCAAGGCATTTCACTCTTCCAGAATCAAAAGAATAAAGATCATGGTAAGGTCAGGTGATGCTCAGTCCTAGTTTATCCATGATGGCTTTAGGCATCAAATTATGAGAGGTTCCAGAATCTAGCATAGCATTATGAAGGATAAATTCATGAAGTTTAAGACTCAGATAAAAAGGAGGAATTTCACTATCTTCAGGAGCTCCTTCTAAGGCTAGACCAAAAAGGATGGTTGGCTCATCATCAGCTACATTGACTGTATCAGACATCTGATCAACCCTAAGCATTTTTGCAATCTGGAATTTGTATTTGTCATTCCTTACCAATTCAGTGAGGGGAATGGCTATCTTTAATTTAGAAATTTCATTTTCCAAACTAAAAAGATTAGATTGCTTTTCTACCTCTTTTGAAGCAATGTCCTTCCTTTCTGTTTGGCCTTTAGCTTGAGTTCCTCCTTTTGGCTTTCAGTTTTCAATTATTTGTCCTTCCTCACATTTCTAGTGGAGGCTTCATTGGTTCTATCCCGTGTGACAATAGCTTTGTCTCTATTCTGGCCTGTAGGAGTGGTTTCTTTTCTTGGTGCGTCCTTTTGCAAATTTTGTCTTTTATGAGTTGGATTAATAGGCACATTTCTTTTTCTTAAATTGTACTCCTTTTGGAGATGACTGAGGGCATTCTGATATCCTCTTTAGTACTCTTCAGTCCTATCAGCCCATAGATCTTCGCTTGCAAGCAAAAATTGCTGATCATTTGGTATAAAAGAGTCTTCAGAAAACTGATCTTCTTCTGTTAGGAAAGTAGGCAGTTCATCTTCTTGAAAGAAGTAATTTTCTTCTATAATTTCTTCTTCATCTTCTTCCTGACCTTCAATGTAGTTTTGCTAAAATGGAGCTTTTACTTGACTTTGAGAATCTTGATTTTGCTGCTCTTTCTGTCGATTTCTAAATTGTTGTTGCTACTGTCTGCGAAAGTTAGGATTCCTCACTGATGGTTCAGCTTGTCAATCAGTTATGGATATTTTATCCATCATCCTTTCCATAGTTTTTATCAGACTGTCAAGCTTTGAATCAAAAGATGATGCAAGTTCTTCTCTGAAAACAACTCTCTTCTCCGCTCTCTCTGGCTTTGATTTTGACTTCTTAATGAGAAAATTGGCTTCAACACTGATTGCATTCCGCTGCATCTCTTCAAGAGTAGTTGGGTCTCTTTCTCTGAGCTGGTAGGCCATATATGGATCGAAAGCATCAAGATAATGAAGAAGAGCCAAACCAGGAGGAGGTTTCATATCATTAGGTATAGAATTGTACATTGTATTAAATCTTGATGTGAATTCTTGAACTGTTTCATTGGGGTTCCTTTTCATTGAATTATATTTAGCCAATATCTGTAATGGATTTTTCTTCTCTTGCCAATGAGCTAGAAATAATTCAATCAGTCTTTGAGAACTATTAATGGAATTTGCAGCCAGACTTCGAAACCATTTCTTAACATCTCCTGAGAAACTCTGAGTGATAATCCTCATTTTGGCATTCTCCTCATCAATTTCTTCTAAATCAATGAAGTCTATTAACTTGTCAACATGTTGTTGAGCTGTAATTTTTGCACTTCCATCAAACAAAGGAAGTCTTTAACCATAGTTCTGAGGCAAAGTAGTAAGTTGAGAAGGCAGTAAGAGAGGTGCAAATCTTGCCATGACTGCTGGAGAAAGTGAAGGTGTTACAATGGATTGTGTAAGTATAGGTGGTGATGCTGATGAGGATGATGGAACTACTAAAATGGGTTGTAGAGGCAAGGATGGAACGAATGGAGGAGGCAGGAAAGATGATGAAACTAAAGCTTTAGGAGATGTGGTAGATGAGCTTCGAGGTGAAAAGGAGGATGAAGTTGTGGCTAGGCATTCAAATTGGTACTGAACAAAAGTTTTTCGGTTGTGATCTAGAGTTGGTCAGCAAGGCTCTGAAGATTAACAAATTTTAACCATAGTTCATGATTACTCTTAGCAGAAAAAGATTCTGAAGAAAGAGAGTGAGTTTCAACCTTTAAAGGTTCTCGTGTTGTATCAGAGATGCAGGAGTCAGACTTAGACCTTGTAAGTGATAATTCTATCTACTCTTCAAATGGAATTTGCTCAAAGGCGAATAGGTTTTTAGGCAGAGAAGTTGTTCTTTTAATTTTTCGAACTGTACTTTTAGTGATAGGTAGTCTAAGTTTTCTAAGCAGTCTTTTAGGGTCTTCAACAATGAAGGGTGGATTTGGGTCAGGATTTGACCTGGTATGCCTTTTGGAAGCCAAAATGTATACACCCTAAACTGATGAGATTTATGAATTCAACCTATCTTCAAATACTGAAAACTGAGAGGTACATAACTAGTTCATTGAAAGCTCTTAGATTTTTCCCAGGAATAACTTAACAAGCGTTTCCCTGGCAACGTGCCAAAAATGGTAGTCCTTACAATCTCCTAGGCTGAAAAGGAAATCGACAAGGGTAACCTCAAACCAATTCAGCTCAGTAGCTAGCCCTAATGACCATGAGAGGGATCTCTCTAAGTCTCTTATCAGTGATATGAATTTAAAGAAAATGAATTTTAGGCTAGATATGTGTATTTGTTTGGGAAAATTTGGTTTTTTAAGGATTTGTTGAACTTAGGGTTTAGAGCTACAAAGTAGGTCTAGGTTGTGGGAATACAGGAGAAAACATAAGAAGGAGCTAGATGTCAGAAGCCATGGTGTAATTTTGAGTATTTGTCATTGTAGTATAGAGGATATGGTGTGGAAGAAACTAATGAGCAGAAATAAACATGATTTCATTAGCTTAGGAAGACAAAACACATGACTATGAAAACCAGATAACATAGATTGAAAAACAAGAATTTTGAGTATTTTATCACAAGGAATTCATAGAAAGAAGAGATATAATGTAGATAAAGATGTTTAGACCAAGAGAAAACAAAAATAATGAAGTACAAGCACCATGAACTCACTGGGCTAGAGTTCCTTGAAAATAGTTGCAACATGTATCTATATTAGCTAAAAGATGATTACAATGCAAGCCTCCTTTACAAAAAGTTCAACCTTCTTCTCCTGAATTGAAATAGTACTTATAGACTCTCCTAGACCACTTTCCCACCTTTAGGAGTTGAATTCCTTGGTGGAGGAACTGACTCCAAGATTCTCTCAACCAACAAGTGAGAGCGAGAAAGTGCAACTCAAACACCTCAAGAAGAGTTTCTTTAGGAGTTTGCTTCTTTTATGAGGCCTAATAAACATCAAAAACAACCTATGATATACATTTATTCATACCTACATCACCTACCTCGTAACTTGTGCTATTACATAGAGAATCTTGACTTTGACCAAGTCAGACTAGAAACTATAAATTTTACACAGTGAATTTTTACAAATAAAAACACAGAAAGTGCAGAAGCGCAGCACCGACTTTGAGCTGATTTTTAGGTTTCTTTCACGGGTCAAAATGAAATTCTGAGAGAACGTTCAACTCTCCTTTCAAGTCTAGTTTCTAGAACAGTTTGAATTTCGGAATTTGGAGCATGGGAAGACCTTAAAAAATCCATTCTCCCAAGGTCGCTCCAGAAGCGCAGCGCCTGTCAAAAAATGGTCCAGAATGCTAGTTTTTAGCCACTTTTTTGCACTTTTCTCCAAAACTAAGCCACCTCTGCAAAATATGGGAAAATAGGTTTTTAGAGGATTCCAAGACCTTTCCTCAAATGGAGGCCTGAGGAAAAAGCGCAGCGCCTTGCTGGAAAGGCCAAATTTCTGAATTTAGACCAAAATTTTCCAAAAAACTCAAAATGCTCAGAATTAGCTCAAAATTGGAGGGAAGGTGTAAAAATGAGTTTGTTATAGCTTCATGGATGCTTCAGCAAGCATCTCCAAGTTTCCCTCATCCTTTTGATCTTTTTTGTCCTCCTTGAGCTTGTCTTTAAGTTATTTCACTTTGACATTGGGGATCATGTTTTGAGCTTGATAATGATGCGCCATGTGTCTGAGCATTTGATTATCTCTTTTTGCCTTATCCAGGAGCTTCTCTAAGTGTTCATTTACGATGTTGAGCCAATATTCTTTATCTTGATGTACCTCTAGGGCATTCCTTTCTTCTAGGTCAAGGTCTTCATTAAGCAATATTTGTTTTTGTTCCTCTTGCAAAGCTTCCCTGAGACCTCTAGTTCTTGGTCTTTTCCTTTTCCCTTTCACCTGTGATGCTTTAGGCTCTCTTGATGTCACGACCTCCTTACCTTTTCCAATTTGCTGCATTAACTTAGTTTTTTCCTTTTCTAAGATCGACTCTTTTGCTTTGATTTGACTATTTTCCTGTTCAAGGAATGATATAATATACTTTTCCCTTTCCATCTTTATTGTCAGCTCCTTGATTTGGTAGTCCTTGTCCCTGATAGTCTGTCTCATAATTGAAGTCTCATCTTCCTCCTCTAAATCAATAAGCTCAAATTTGTGCTCAAATGTCTCCTTATCCTTTGTTGTCGATTCCTACTTTGTCGATGAAGAAGGCTTGGCCCCTTTCTCTTTGTGGAAGAAAACACAAGTCTATGCCCTTTCTTATACACTTTGGTCACCTCTGACTTAGGTAGCTGATTCTTCTCTGCTTTTTTGCTAGATGACCCCATCTCTGTTTGTTGTTTTGGTGTACTTGGGGACTGAGATGCTGCATTTTCCTCATGCCATTTTAAATTTGTTTCTAAAAAGGCTTCCCAAGCCATACCCCTCTCTGCCAGCTGATGAAGGACAATGGTTTTGATGAGATTGTGATGAATCAATCTTGGAGAGTGCTATTTTTCCTTTAACTGTATCTTTTCAGACATTTTTGAAATGCTCCTGAATAGGTAATTGCACATGTTGAGTGGCTTTTGAGATGTGAAGTGCATCAAGAGGCAAATATGATAGGCATACAACCTAGAGAATCTACCTTCACAGGTAAAGAACCTCATGATGGTTTTCATTAAAGGGGCATACTTCTCAAGCAAATATCTGAAAGGCATGAGGTGAGTATGTGTATCTCTGTATGGAGTCTTTAAGAAGGGCTTGTAGTTTTCAAGATCTAGACTCATTCCCTTGAACCAATATTCACCATTGTCTGGTAAACCAGTTTCTAGTGAGATGGAGGCCACTGAGAAGCTAAACTCAATACCAGCAATGATAGCAATCTCTCCTTTCAGTTGTGTAGCTACCCAATCTGTCAGCTGCTCATAAAACCCTGCGTCACTTACTCTTTTACAAAACTCCAAACAGTGAACATCCTTAAAGAATTTCTTGATGAAAGGATAGGAGTTGATTTGATTATAGTCTGATGGTTCATATATGAGAATCCTCCCTCCTTTGTGTTGCCTCTTTCTTTCTAGTGAAGATTCAACCTCCATGATGACACAAAGTCCTAGCAGCATGAAGTGAAAATAGATGTGAGGTGAGAATGAAAATGAAGTGATATGTGAGAGATTTTGACAAAATGATGGGAGGGGTTTTATGAAAGATGAGATGGCTTTGAAAAACTGATGGAAATGAGTGAGGAAAATAGTGAACAAAAGTGGCTTCTTGTAAGTGAGACCAAGAAGGTTTATGATGAGATTTTCCCAAAATAACTCTAGGAATGAGCTAGGGTTTTGGTTTTTTAGTGTTTAAACTTTGTTTGGAGGTGGATGAACTGGTCAAAATGACTAATCAGATATGTATGCAAGTGTAGAATATCAATTTACATGTTTTGGAGATGAAAAGTTATGATGACCATTTCTACCCTAGCATTTCCCATGGAAATTTTGCTACAAGCCCTAGCTTGAGAAATTATTGACATGGAATGGAATTGGGAAATAAAATATAGAGGGAGATGATGTACTTACTTTTTTCTCAACTTTAGAAAGCAATTTGACTGAGATTGTAAGAAAAAATTTGGAATTTGGGAAAATTTGGGTGAGTTTCGGGTGCTTTGTCCTGCGTGCAGCGCAGTTCTCCTATGCGCAGTGCCAAAGCGCAGCACAGTTCACCTACGTGCAGCACATTTCACCTACGCACAACGCCTGCCTCCTAAGCACAGCGCAGTGTTTCTACGCGCAGCGCCTTCAATTTTTGGCCAATTTCTCCTAAGGAAACAAGTTTTTTGCTTTTTTGGGAGAGTGAGCTCGATGATGAGGAGTGAATGGGATATGAATGAAAATGTTATGAGTCTTTTTGAGTTTATATAGGGATAATTTCTTCACTTTTTCAAAAAAATGAAAAGAAACCAACCCTCGTTTGTGAACTGATTTCACTTTTTGAAGACAGATTTTACCTTTACCATTGCAAGTATGCTTTTTCTTTCCTAAGTGCTGTAGCTTCCTTCTTCTAAAACCTTTTGATGTCATGAAAATATGAAAAGTGTGTGAATAAATCATGATCAATTCATCATCAGTTGCTTTGTCATGTTTGACTTATTTCTGGTTTTTTTAATGAAAATGGTTGACCTTGGGGACCCTTGTGACCTAATGGATGACCTAAGACCTAATGGAACGATGATGATGACTTGACCCATTTTCATGATGTATGATAAGCAACCAGCATGAGTGAAATTTAAAACAATGACTCCATCTTTGGACTGACCATACAATGACCAAATTTGTTGTGTAAACCTAGTAACAGAAAATTTTGATGATGAAAGCCTGAAAAGAACATGGTAAAAGCATTTTTTGATCCAAGTGACAAGCTAACAATACTAACACTAACAGACCTGATCAAATGTGACATTGTGGGCTTTTCTTAAAAAATACACTTTCCCTTGTCAAAATTGGTCCTCTTGAAAAGAGGAATCTAATCCCATGATTGGAATTTGTCACTGAGGTGCCAAATTAACACTCTATCTCAGCTAGGGAGAAATCCCAACTGCATCATTTAATAATCATGTATATTGTCATCATATCATGTCCCATCACTACTCAACTTTATCTACTGAAACATTCTCAAATCTAAAGAAGAATAATCATCGAGGAGCATTGGCTACCACCTTCTCAAGACAATGAGGAAGGTCCTATGGGACACTCTCACCTCATTTCATCACATAGGGGAGCAAACATCTTCCACCCTATGTTGAGCAATATAAGTCATAGCATAGGGGAGCTAACATCTTCTACCCTATGGAATATCATCCATCGTATCGTTCCCTAATCTTCCCAACAATGACCCTCAAGGATCATGTGATAGAACACTTGCATCATAATCAGCTTGGGTAACATACCTCCAAGCACACTCTCAACCCATTGGCCAAACAGGGAGTGATAATCCCAACAAGCCCAACTTGTGGGTCTGATGACAATTGGGGTATACTTTGCATAGACCAAGACAGGGGAGAAACATCTCCGACCCTATGGGTAACAGATAGGGGTGATACCCTATTGTCTAGAGGTCCCTCAACCTAGGGAGCCCTCCATCTCAATTCCTCAACCTAGGAGCTCAGATAGGGGAAAATATTCGGCTCAGTGTTCTCGATTAGTGGTGTCGCTTATCCAGAGGGGTCACATCTGTTAGTCCAAGCTTCTCTCTAAAGACCAAGAACTTCCCTTTCTGCAAAAGCCTTGGTAAGAATATTTGCAATCTGCTCATTTTTCGATATGTGATGGAGTTTCACAGATCCTCTCTACACCATGGCTCAAATGAAATGATATCGAATCTCTATGTGATTGGAATTGTCATGAAATACAATATTTTCTTCCAAATGGATACCAATCTTGTTGTCGCAATATATCACAGTATTGTTTGGGATCTGCTCAAATTTCTCTCTAAAGAACTTCCTCAACCAAACTGCTTCATAGCTAGCCATGCTAGTGGTAAGGTACTCTACTTTGGCAGTACTCAATGCTACGAACTTCTACTTCCTACTCATCCAAGATATCATGGCAGATCCAAGGCTAAAATAGCATCCATATGTACTCTTCCTGTAGACAACATTTCCTACCTAATCAGCATTAGTATATCCATGAAGTCGAACATCTCTGGCAGAATATCTCAAACCAAGGGTGATCGTCCCATGCAAATATCTCAAAATTTGTTTGGCATCAATCCAAAGTGCATGTAGAGGCTAGGTCATGAATTAACTCAACGTGTTTATTGCATAGCATTTGTTCATACAGGTGTCCACTAAGAACATCAAAGCACCAATCAACTGTCTATACTCGGATTGATTTGCTAAATCAGGTCCTGGAGCTTAACTTCTTGAAATTCATTTCCATTGGTGTGGGTAGGGACTTGCATTATGTCATTACAAATATTTCCCGTAGCTTCACGACATATTTTCCTTGTGAAAAGAAAATCTCACCTGGCCTTTTCCACACCTTAAGGCCTAGAAATTAGTGCATGAGTCAAAGGTCCTTCATCTTAAATTCAGAGGCTAACTCCCTCTTACAATCAATAATTGGGGCTCACTACCTGTCAAGAAGAGATCATCAACATATAGAACCAAAATCAACGGCATATCTTGGACTACCTTGAAGTATAGGTTGGGATCAACATTACTTCTCGTAAATCCCGTCTTCACCAAATAATTGTCTATGAGAGCGTACCATGCTCTTGGGGCTTGCTTCAAACCATGCAATGCCTTCTTCAATCTACAAAGAAGTGTCATTCGTTCCTCTACTTCAAATCCCTGTGGTTTCTCAACGTAAACTTCTTCTTGTAACATGCCATGAAGGAATGTTGTCTACATGTCCATCTCATGAAGGGTCCATCCTTGACTTGCGACAAAGGAAACTATTGAATGAATGGTTATAAATCAAGCCACAAGTGCAAATATATCGTCATAATATTCTCCCACTTTTTGGGAGAATCCTCAAGCCATGAACATTGCCCTGTATTTCTCAATGCTTCCATCGACTCCATGGTTTATCTTGAATAGCCATTTTGAAGTCACCACAGATTTTCCCTTCAATCTTGGCACAACATCTCATATGTCATTCTTCATAATTTATTCATATTATTCAACCATATCATCCTTCCAAACTTGTTCTTTCATGACTTCTTCAAAGGTGGGAGGTTTAGCTTGAATCATAGTGCTCATAGCTGCAACATATCCCTAGTACCTGCATGGATTATTTCTTTCTCTAAATGATATTTGAACAGGAACACATCTTTTGTCATCCTGTAATGTGTCACAAAGCAAAATTGACCTCTTCCTCACAGGAGGATCACGTGGAGGAGGATCTAAGGGGTATATGGGCTCCATGGGATCATCAACAATGTCTCTCTCAGATTCAGGCATGGAAAGACCATCTAAAGTATCCATATCATCATTCTTCTTTCAAGAGGAGGGGGTGGAGGAAGGCCCATTTCTTTCCCAAGGGAAACATCTTCATTGAACGTTACATCCCTACTAATTTCAACCTTCCTTTGATAAGGAATATATATTCTAAATGCTTTATAATTCTCACAATATCCAACAAACGTACATTTTCTTCCTATGGCTTCCATCTTGTTTCCTTTGTCCTTCGGCAAATGGAAATATACAGGGAAGCCGAAGATACGAAGATGGCCAACATCAGGATTGACACCTATGAACACTTCTTTGAGGGTCTTGTTGTCCAATGCTTGATGAGGCACCCTATTTTGAATATATACAGTAGCATTCATTACTTCTCCCCAAAGGAACTTCGGCAACTCTTGATCATAGACCATGGCACGAGAAACCTGTACAATAGACATGTTCTTTCTTTCAGCTAGTCCATTTTGTTCGAGATTGTAGGGCACAATCGTCTCTTTCTTGATACCTTGATTCTTGCAAAAAATCTGAATTAATTTGAAATGTAATCTCCACCATCGTCAAACCTGAAGATCTTAATTTTCTTCCCTATTTGATTTTCAACCAAAGCTTTGAACTCCTTGAACATTTCAATGGCTTCATCCTTGTGCTTCAAATAGTATATCCATGTCTTTCTTGAGAAGTCATCAATGAAGTTGATCTAGTATAGATGGCCACCAATAAAATGTACAGGCATCATACCACATATGTCAGAATTTATGAGTTGGAGGATGTATTTTGTCTTGTTGTCGATAGAGGGGAATGTTCCCCTTATCTTCTTTCCACTGGCACAACGTGGACATACTCCTTCATTTTGGGCTTGAACATCAGGAATACCAGAGGCTAATTTCTTCAATTTCAGGAGAGCATCATATTGAATATGGGCTAATCTTCGGTGCCATAGCTCACTTAGATGATTAGTATCATGGACCAATGCTAGAAGAGGTCTACCAATGACTCTATAGAGTCCTTCAAATATTGATCCCAATCTAAATGCATCTCTCATAGGGGATCCAATAGGCCAATTAAGAAATTTTCCCTTAATGAAGGCAACCCTTACCCCTTTGTCTTCCAAAGCGGATATTGATACCAAATTCTTCTTCCATCATGGCACATACATCACATCATGGAGAAAAATATATTCCCTAAAATTCAAATGAATTTTGATGGAACCAAGGCCTCTAATTGGATGAGTGGAGTTGTCTCCATGAATGTTTTTCAAATTTGACAGAACTTCCTTATACCCAGAGAAATGATGAGTGGCCCCACTATCAACCAACTAACTATCCCACGAATCCGGAGGAGAGGAACTAGTGAGAGCAAAAATAATAATATATTTAGATTGATTGGAAACATTACTTTCATGCCTAGAGTATCTTGACTTCTTTTGATGGGAATGATCTTCTTCATGATCACTTGGAGCATCTCTTCTTCTTCTTTCATCTTTTCCATTACGATTATGCCTTTAGTCATCTCTTCTTCTTCGATCATCAAACCTGTTATTGTTTCTTCTAGTGTAATAGCAAGGACCTTTCTCATTCTTGGGGAAATATAGAACATAATGACCTTTCTTATGACAATTGTAACATCTAATGTGTGATGATTCTCTATCATTTCTTCTCTTTGAGCTTAGAGGAGGAGGCTTCCTTAGATTTGATGGACCTCATTTTCCTTTCTTATTCTTATTTTGAGTGACAAATGCAGCAGGATCTCCTTCTTCATGCTTTTGAATCCTTCCTTTTGATATCATCCTTGATTCTTCTTCAGTAAGCTTTCCAAAAATCTCATCAAATTACGAGAAGGTATTGTTGTTTCTTATAGCAATAATGAATATTTCCCAAATGGAAGGGAGACCTCTAAGAGTTACAATCACCAATTCCCTGTCAAGCACAGTTTCCCCAACTCTTTGCAATTAATCTCTAAGACAAGATATCCTCATAATGTAGGATTTCACAGAATCTCCTTTGTTCATCTTCATATATTTGAGTTGATCTTTCAAGGAGAGGATTTCATTCAAATTGTTGACTTCATACATGCCAGCTATCTTATCATACATGTCCTTAGACTTCCTCAAATTTCCAACATATGCAAGTAAATTATCTTGTAAACCATCAGTTATAATTTGCTTTGCTTTTAACTCACCTTTCATATTCCCTTTCTTGTCAGTAGTGGAAGCATTCTCTAGAGGCTCAAGTACTTTTACTTGAATGAATTCCAAAACATCATTGTCATTAGCTATGATCTCCAACCTAATTTTCAATGCAGCAAAGTTAGATGAGCCACCCAACTTCGCATGTTCTTTGAAGAAAGAGGAAGACATATTGACTTTATTAGATAGCTTCCTGCAACTTTCTAATGATCATCGCTTCAAGTCTTGTCTCATTTTGGGTTTGTTCTTCACCTTTGCTCTAAAACCATGTTAAATTTCAAATTGCTTTATGTTTCAATTACTTTAGCCCAATTCAATTCTTCAATTAGCAATCTTTCAAAAATAATTAATATTTCCAATTATCAACAATAAGAGAAGATAGAACAGTAAATGTAATGAAAAGGAGATAATCAACACATCAACAAGAGACAAGAGACACCAGAATTTCGGTCAATGACTAGGGAAAAACCTACTATGGGGAAACCCTTTGTAATTCTTCTTCTATTAGATTGTCATAAAATGTTGAGCAAATAGTACAATGAGCTCAATACAAAATCATCCAGCAAAATTAACCCAAAAACATTAAGAAATATGTTCCCAGCATCAATCTAGATCGGAGACATATTTTCTTGTCTGTGATTAACTGCTATCAAATGTCAATTTGTAACCCTAAATCCCAACCACATGGAAGAAGAGGTGTGCGTGTGGTTGAGAGCTTCCAATTGTACGGATGTGCCTGCCTACCTGTGGTTATAGTCGAACATTACTTGTGTCAAGAATGTGGCATGATCAAGGTAGAACTAAGAAATCATTTAAATTGGGAGATAGAGTATGATTATAGTTGAACAGGGAGAGGCTATAGGGTCCTGGTAAGAAAATCAAGAATTTGTGGTATGGATGTTTTGAGATACTGGAAAAGGTGGGAGATAATGCCTACATACTCAAACTATTCCCATACATGTACATTTACTCAGTGGAGAATGTGAAAAATATCAAACTCCACGAGTCTTCCATGTAGGATTAGGAAGAGGAGTAGGTACTATTTTCCATAGAGGAAATAGCTTCAGGTTCCCAAGAAAAGTTAACATATCATACAACTTTGCAAAAGAGATCAAGAACTACAAGACATGGGCAACGTGACCTTTAAGAGATTAGGTTGAAGAGATAAATTTTAGGTTAAGAAAAATGGTACTCAAAGGAGAAGGTAGAAGAAAAATTTCCTCGCCTCATTAAGTAAACCTTTTGGGGACAGAAAGCGTCTTAAATTGGAAGGTATGATTCAAATTTGATCACTATATAATTTGGCATCCATATCGGTGCTTTTCAAATTTGAAAAATTGGAGGAATCAATTTATAGGAATAATTTTATTAGTGGGACCCAGTTTGGAGAATTAGAGTCTAAAACTTTCTAGGGCAGTTTTGAGGCCTTAAATGACATTTTCTAGGGGTTAAAATTTCTCACTTAAGTGCCAAATGTCTGGATATTGTTATGCACTTAGATACATTTCTAATGATGAAATAATTTCATCAATCTGAATTCAGATTAAAGTGTCGTGCCTCCTACAAGTTAAACTATTTTGATTAACCCCCACGATTCAAGAAGATGCCACAATAACCCATGTTACTTATGTAAAAGGGGCTAGTCGCGTAGGAAATTTGAAGAAGGATCTAGAAGGGTCAAATTTGTAACTCTAGTTGAGAGTTAAAGGAGTCAAATCTAACCCCTAGTTGTCTATTGGGCTATGTTATAATTAAGCCACTACAAGGAAAAGGGGATTTCATTCATTTTATATTGTATCTTGTTCCATGATAGAGGAAAGCATGAATAAAGAGTGAGAGTGAGAGAGCATAACAGAGGGGGTTTAGTATATATATCATCCTATCAAACCACAGGTCTCAGGTAACTCCATAGAGAGTGTATTCTCCTATGTACTTTCATTATTTCCATTTCAAAGAAAGAGAGAGGGAAGATCACGTTCCGGCTAGGTTTTCGACCATAAGGGTTTCTCGGATCATGTATTGTGTTCATTGTGGTTGGTGTGTGGTTTTATTTATTTTCTACATTTTTATCTATTACATTTATAAACAAAAAACAATAATTAATAAATTTGGAATCTAAGGAAATTAACCCTAATAGTATAAAGTTCAATTTACTTTTTATCAAGTTTATTGTTACAAACTGTCTAGTGGAATATCGAGGACAATTTATGGATCATTTTTTTCATTTATTTAATTGTTTGGTAAATTTTTCTTCATTAATTGGAAAAATAGATCAATATTGTTTTCAATTATCCGAAAAAATAAAAATATAAAATAAAAATATTTAAAAAATAATAATAAATAATAAATAATAAATAAATAAAATTCATAATTCATTAAAACATCATCATTGTGGCTCAAGGTGACATTGGGTCATGATTATAATTACATACTAGGGGAGAATAGGGCATTACATATAATGGTCCTTATAAGATATTATAGAGGATTAGTTATATGGCTTACAGATTGGAGTTGCTTATGTCTTCATATGTACATATGGTCTTCCAAGATCCAAATTTAGAATTTTTTTCTGGAGCTTTGTGAAGATGGATAAATAATAGTATAACCTTAAACAATAATTGTAACATAGATCAAGTAACTATAAAAACAAGCAATCACGGAGTACCTCATCAATTGAAACAACTTGGCAATAGAAGATGAAACGTGGGAAGATGAGTTATTTATATAGAACTATCAACCAATAATTAGAATCGAGAGTAATGTTAGTTTTAAGGGTAGGGGCATCTTAAGACCCTAACCATAACCCCTCGTTTATTATCATTACATTAACTATAGTAATATTTATCACAACTGGCTAGTTTGGATTAGAATCGGTTGGTTCAAATTATTTAGCTTTTAAATTAGTGGTTGAACTATATCAAAGCACTGAACCAACCAATGTAGACTAATTTGGTTGATTCACAACTAGTTGTTCCAAATTGATTTAGCTAATTCACAAATGGTTCAAACCTTTTAACAACCTTGGTTAAAAGTTCATGTAATAAAGTTACTAACGGAAATTGGCAAAGGTAATGGCAAAGGAATTGAAAAGGAAAAGAGGCATTAATTGGCATTTTATTTATGAAAATAATGGAAATTAGGAGAAAAGGAAGGTGAAAGGTCATAGGTTGCATGGGAGGGGGATATTGAAGGAAAATAGAGGAAATTGAAGAAAATAGAGGTCTCATTAATAAAAATGCTTCTCTGGATTAGTTCACAGCTTTTGTTAGTTCAACCTTTTATCAATTCAGTTTTGGAGCTCTCTCTCTATTCTCTCTCTCATACTCTTACACACTTAGAGAATACATGGACCACTATAACATTGGAGAAAGGAAGGAAAAGAAAGGACAAGAAATCAAAGGAAAACAAGGATCAAACAAGTGTTAGGCAGATAAATCCCTCTTGTTGACAAGAGTGATCTCCCTAGACCCTAAAGGAAACTAGAAACAAACATACAATCAAGCTAATTCCTTCCCTGAATCTATATTTTCTTGAATCATAAGCTAACAAGGTGAGAAATGGAAATTCATACCTTATTACGACATGCTTGATGAAGACCCCCTTTGTGCTTCAGTGTATCTCCTCCATGCTTGAATCTAGACTTTCACACATGGAAACAACAAAGGATCAAAGGCATATGTAGCATAAATGATTCAATAATTCAAACTAGTGATCAAGGAGACTGGTAACAAACATCATTCCAATAGACAAATAGAAATAACATAAAATATCCATGAAACTTATCAATCAATCCATTAAACAATGCAGTGAGAAGAAACCCTTGTTTGTTTTAATTTCAAAAAGATAAAGGAGCTACAAAACCTATGCCTTGATGTTGTGAAGCTCCTCCCATTGATCTCAATCCTCTCCAAGAATGATAAACTCTCCAACCTAATCTCTCCAGCATAAACTTACTCTCAGCAAGCTCCCTCAACTCCCCCACCTTTTGCTTGATTAATAGGCCAAAAGGAAGTAGTTCCTTAGTCCAAGGATGAGATTCACTAAAAGATGGATGAGGGCTCCTTGAAGAATGGGGATTAGTTCCATAAAAAATGAGATTAAGCTCGAATAAACATGAGTTTTAGGCTTTCTGTTGGGAATGTTTCACCCAACAATACTTATATATCTCACTTTTTATTTTTACTTTCCTTTGATTTACCTGTGTAGTCTATAGTGGAAGACAGTGTGCATATCTACGCAGTTTATAGTGGAAGAAACTGCACATGTGTGGATAATGCTTAGAAAAACTATGTAGATGCTCAAAAACAGGGTTTTGTTCCATGAGATCCAGAAATTCCATTTTATTCAAGGTATATAAGTTTTTTACTTGCAAGGGAGTGCTTCATGACACTTAGATGGATGGTGAGGGATCCAATTTGATGATTATTTGTCATGGTGACAAAATGAAGTGTAACAAATTCCCCCTAAAGTGCGAAGTCAGAAAGTTTGAGGACTGAATTACTTTATCATATCAAGGATTGGATCAGAGATCATGGTTGGAAACCTGCAACAATCAATCAAGGATTACAATGAAATAGAATAATCATCACTGAGGTAGGTAGTCCCATACTCAAAACATAAAAGTCTCAAAGCACAGTACGAAAATACATCATGTTAAAGTAGATATAGGATGGACGCAACCATCAAACATAAAACTCTTTGTATAATCATGAATACAAAACTCCTCGCATCCTGGATAGATGAAACTATATCCAGGGTCTTGATCTCCATCTCTCAATCTATAGTACAAATCTAACCATGCGAGTAGATGTCTCAAAGTCGACCATGGTAGAAAGCACTTGATTACCGGTCAATGATGTGAACCATTAACAAGTGTGAGAGAAACTACCAATAATTAAAATAGTTCTCAAGGTACTTTCAATACAATCGATGAAGTGTGAATAGATGATTTGATGTCAAACACTCATAGAATCATTCAATCGAAGGCTAATGATAAGAACCTATTGTTGAAGGCGATAAACCTGCCATTAAGGCATGAAGGCCTCAAGGTACTAAAGGTTTACAGATCAACTTCCTAGATGATGAGCTGAATTCGATAGGAAGTGACCCGTTGCAGGAGGGAATACGACACGAAACTCAATGTCAAGTTTTGAAGAAAAGTTTGCAAGGACTGACTCAGGGATGGTCGACGAAATTGAAGGCTACAAATTGCAAGGTAATTTGAACTAAGGTTTAGGCTTCTCTTGAATATATTGGCGACACAACAAAAGGACTTGGCAGCATTTGAATCAACAATAATACCCAAAACCAACTGAAGAATTTCAATGAAGTTCGATTAACTGTGAGACAAATGTATTTCCCAACCTGAAAAGATATGTGATGGAGTGTCATGTTCAAGAGTGACATACTGCCTGAAATACAAGAAATGAACTTTTCTTCTCAATTTTCCCCCTCCATTGCTGGAAAGTACCTCTTTATTTTTTACAAGCTCTAGGAGGATAACATATGCTTGTCCTATAAGCTCATCCTTCAGACGAGTTCCTCCTAGTATTTTTAACGAGCCCTAAAAGGAGTGGTTCAGCCTCATTGTGCTTAATGAGTCCTATACTGTTTAATTTTTAATGAGTCTAGTAAAGGAGTAACTCAATGTCATTTTATTTTAAGAGTTTGAAAAAGACACAAAAAGAAGACTCATTCAATTCTTTTACCATAAAATTTTAACAAGCCCGAATAAAGTAAAGCTCAGTGTTTTTCAGTTTTAGGGAGTCAGAAGAAAAACATAAGTAAACTTCGTCATGTTCTTTTTCATAAGTTTTATTCTCTCAAGTCCGAAAAAAAGATAAAATAATACAAGAGAGAACTCTATTGACCATAATCAGTCAACGTTTTCCTTTTTCGTAAATAGTACAGTTCAGTCCGTAAAAGGGGTAAACTTATACTGAGTGGATGGTTGTTCATTTACTTTTACGAGTTCGAACAATCAAGTGCTTGACAATATTTTCATGTTTTAAGAGTCTGAAAAGGGCTTAAAAGAGGACTCCATAGTTTCTATTTTTCTTAAGTTTTAAAGAGTTCGAAAAAGTGATAAAAATATACTCATCTTACTGACTTTCAATTTAATTAATGAGTAAGAAAAGACGGAAAGAACTCAGCATTTTCATGTACATTTTACGAGCATGAAAAAATAGCAAAAGGAGCTCGAGATTCTCATGAGTTTAACAAGTCTTGAAAATAATAATCGAAATTGACTGGAGGTAGGTTTGATTTTAACACGAGCTTGAAACAAAGCAAAATTATGCTTGAAAGTAGTTTCATTTTACACAAGCTTGAAACATAGAAAAATTTTCTTGAGACTGGTTTCATTTTTACACAAGCTTGAAATAGAGAAAATTGTGCTTTAAAGTTCTCATGCCCCTAGCATAATGACTGTGAGGGCACATGCCCCCAAAACTTCATTTCATTCACCTTAGTAGACTACTGGTTACTAATAGGTGGATGTAATGAAGGCTTGTTCACGAGATCATTTGGAAGACTTGACTTAATCAGGGGAGAATTAGTTTCATTTTTTAATGAGCTTGACACGGGAAAAGAACTATGATCATGGGACCTGTTTCATTTTTTAAAGAGCTTGACACAAAAAAAGGAACTATGCTCATGCACTTGTTTCATTTTTTAACTAGGTTAACACAGTAAAAGAACCATCCTCATGAGACCCTATTTCATTTTTTAACAAGGTTGACACAATAAAAGAACCATCCTCATAACGATATGTTTAATTTTTTAATGAGGTTGACACAGTAAAAGAACTATCCTCATAAATATTTGTTTCATTTTTTAACGAGGTTGACACAGTAAAAGAACTATCCTCATGAGACCCTATTTCATTTTTTAACGAGGTTGACACAGTAAAAGAACCATCCTCATGGGTGTTGTATCATGTTTATGTGAGCTTGAAACAAAAATAACTATGATCGTAAGAACTTGTTTCATTTTTTAACGAGGTTGACACAGTAACAGAAGCATCCTCATAGGGACTTGGATCATGGCTTCCATATGGAAGAAACACATGTCAAGGGACACCCCTTGATCATGGCTTCCAAAAGGTCTTCATCAAATGGAATAATAGTTCTCTAGAAGGAACACGTCAAGGGGATCAATAGGGATAAGAAAATCATATTCAAATGACCCCATTGAAGTTTTGACCATGTCAGTTACTAGATCTAAGTCAAAAGAAGTCGAGCAGACAATGAGAGGCTCGCTTGCATCGATAACTAAAAACATGGGACATGTTTCCACAAAATTAACCTGTGACGAGGTAGGTACCACTTCCATATAAGGAACATTCAAGGGTGTCTAATGACTGGTAGTCAAAGAAAGATCAAAGTATGAAAGTTGATCAATTGTCACAATGTTTCCATTGTGAGGGAAGGACATCACGCGAAAGAGTGTCAATGCGACAACTTTCATGGCATAGATATTGACTCTCCCAAGGAGAAAATTGAAATCCAAGGAACCTTGGACTACCATAAGATCAATAAAGACAGCTTTACCTTCCAAGGTAATAGGTAACTTAGGAAGGATCCCTAAAGGTTTACTAACAGTTCTATTAAAAGCTAAGAAATTTTGTGTAACACACACAAGCTGAGGGGAACCCAAATCTTGCCAAGCAATCGAGGATAAAATATTGAGAGAATCACCTTCATCTACATTTGTACGATGCACATTCTTACCATAAGCCTTCACAGTGATTTGGAAATGGGTGGAAGAAGGAAGACGAGGTTCTGTTAGTCTACTCCAATCAAAAGAAATAGCCTCATTACTTGGATGGGGTTCAAAAGCAATAGATGAAATGCCCCATGTGTAGAAGAATCTGAGGTAACATGAAGAACCTAAGCAGTATGAAGTTCACTCTCTAAAGGGAGAGTGGGATCAACCAAAGATGGAATCGATTCGACCACTTGATCAAAAAATAGTCCATCAACCTGGGTGATACATGTTTCACCCTCCAATGGAAGAGTGGGATTAATTGTACTTGGATTTAGATCAATCACTTCGTCAACTGATGGTATATGGGGAGAAAGTTCACGGTAATTAGTTGGAAGTTGTTTCTGTGAAACAGTAAATTTTTCCAACAATTATGAGGCTTCATCCATGTGAGGGCAAAGGTGACTATGATCAGTCCCTTTGCATAACCTACAAGGAAACCCGACCTTAATCTTTTTCCCTAGAATCTGAGAATCACTAGTTGATGGATCAATAGTAAGTCAACCATAATTATTTGACCATACTTCCAAAACCTTAGGAATACCAGGACAATTGATAAGGAAGTGGTCACCCTTACAAAGCTTTCAAGGGTATTTTGGCTTATGATGCATTGTGGAAGTTCCCTAAACATTACCAATACTTATGGCCATGGTTGGTTGGTTAACTCATTTCTTATATTGCTTCTTCTTCTTCTTCCCTTTCTTCTTCTTCTTAGTCACTTGGTTACTAGCATTAAGGCTTTTACTAAGCAAAGAAGAAGAAGGGGAGGAGGACATGTTAGATGAAGAAGGTAAAGGGTCAACTATAGGTGGGTGATGTTGAGATGGAGAACTCGTTTGATGGGAAAAACTCGGTTGAGATGGTACAATCGGAGTATTTGGAATTAAAGAAGTTGAGAACAGCTATACAGGGAAACTTATTTTGAATCCAAGAAGTGAAAATGTAGCCATATGAGTACCGACATTTGCAAAATCAGGAAAAGGATTAGGATTCCCATTAAAAGGGAGGTGTTTGTTGGTAACTTCTAGAATTGTTTCCATTAAATTCAATCCAAATAAGTTTTTATTATTAAAATTTAATAATATTCACAATCCACACCTAATGTCTTGTAAAAAGTAAAAACAAACAAACTGTAACACATGCTAAAAAATCTAAGGATTCAAACCATACAAACTGACTTGTCACAGAGATCAATAATTACTAGTTGGTGATGAAATCCAACGTCGCAGAGATCAAAGTGAATTTTTTTATAGATATGAGTGTTTGGAACCAGTCACCCTGACAGCCTGCTTAATGAAACAGTTTGGTGCAATTAACTTCACTTATGCCATCTCGAGCAAAGAATACCCTCCAACAAGTCCAAGTGAGTGTAGTAAAGGTTTGTTCCAGGTATAGCAGTACCTTCCCTCTGTCGTCACCTTAGGTAGATCCCTAGGATTATGGTCACTAAGTTTACCAACCACAACAATTTTATCTTGGGGGACAAGCGTAAATTGGATGTACACGCAAGGGCAAAGTAGCAAAGCTCAATCCCCTTGAAAGCTCCTCAACGTGGTTAATTGGAGGTTTACTTTCAAGTGACCCCAAGTACCTTTCGACACCATTGTAATATGTGAAAATCACTCTATCATAGCCAATGAAGTGGGTTCAATCACTTCACTAGATCTGACATGATCTCATGCTTAAATTATGTATAAGAAGAGCTTCCCATAGCAAAATTGAAATAATTAGATTTCTCTCCCTAACTCAAGATTCTATTATTTTTTTGTAGCTTTGGAAAGTTTACTTCCTTCACTATTCCAAAGCCCTACAACCTAATCTATTGTAGGTGGAAATAGCCTTAAAAATAATAAAAATTATAGATGAATTTTATTAACGTTGTGTTATTAAGTTGTTATTTACTTAAAGGGTAAATTGACGTGAAACAGCTGGTATTATGACTTGACTCAAAACTCTAATGCATCAAATATGAAATTTGTAATCTCTTCATTTTGATGAATTCTAGCTAGGTATGAAGCCTCAGTTTCTTGAAGAAGTAATTGGAAAGTTGAAGCATTGTATGAAGAATCAAAGCATAATCAAAGTCTCAACAAGGTTGGAAAGGGAAAGACAAAGCTAAAGGTAAATGGCCACCGAAGTGAACAAGGCCTCAGGATACAAGTGAAAAAGAGAATGTTGTTCCTTATTGTTGGGAATGGAACCACCCCACAGTATGGTTTGGGGCTCTAAGCCCAAGTTTTGAGTAATATTATTGTAACACTCTGTGAATTGCGGGCGCGAATTGTGTGTTAGAGTCATAGGGTTGTCCACCCGAAGTTTTGAATGTAGTGTCAGCCTACCCATGGTCTGTAGACCATGGGATTGTATAAATAGAGCGAGGCTCTAAGTTGTAAAAAAAGAAAGGAAGGGATGGAATCTGATAGATATAATAAGATAGCGAGCATAGAGCAAGAGTCTAAGTACCTTGGGTCATAGTAGTAGGAAGAGGCTCTGCAGCTAAGTACACAGAGGCTAGTAGAGTCCGCAGTTGAGTGCGTGGACCCCTACAGCTGATTGCGCAGGGCAAAGTCGAGTCTGTAACCAAGGAGGAAGAAGTTTTATCTTAATTTCATGTACCGGTTCTTGTGTTATTACATGTTTGATGTCAATTTCAATTGTACTGTTTATTTACTGCATGCATTTATATGAATGGTGAATATTGTTAAGTATAACTGAAAGCATACAGATAAGCTAAGTTAATCAACCACTATCGAGTTACTAATAAGGACTTAGGTAATAACATTGTTCGGCCCCGAGTAGGGCTGTGCGAAGACAGCATCACAGGCTACAAGGTACTGATAAGTGCGCGTAGTGACGTGCACACAAGGTCAAACTGTGGACCACTTGGAACCCATCAGACATCCCCAGGGTGCAGAAACTTGGTTCTAGCACCCTCCCATACTACTTCGAGTGAGACCTCAATCCGCACTCCACGGACTGTTGCCGAAAGGGCCAGTAGTACCATGATTTGTTTGGCTAAATCATCTTCGAACCTGGGTCAGGCCCCAATAGTCTGTTGCCGGGACCGGGATCTGCATAAGGGATGTCTGATGTCATGTCATTGGAATCCAACGAAGAAAGAAATTGAAGGGTAGTTAGACAGAAATAGTCATGAGTTCACAGCACAGGAAAACAAGAATCCACGAGTATCAAAGGAACAGTGGTTGAAGCGCTACTTATATACGGAAATCCATGAAATTTTCTTTGCATCCTTTCCCTCTGTGTTGTATGAGTGGATCGTGAAGCTAGCAGACAGTCAACAAAGGTGTAGGCTCGACAAACCAGTTTGGGGACTCCAGAATTAGTGCGCAAACTAGAAGCATCAGAAGATAAGATCATACGCGTTGTGGACCATTGGCTCGATCAAATTATAGGGGGGTTTATCACCGAGTTCGCAGTGGACACGATAGTCAGCTACAGTGAGGCGAAACAACACTTCCTCAAAGGACCACGATGTAAGTATATTAAATCTTTAAACACCTGGATTAAGATGTTATTGTGTGAAAATCAGGTTATGCGAATAAATTGATGTTTGGGGCTACGTGAAGTGGGAGGATCTATAGAAACGAAGGTAGCGCAGAGATAGAAAATAACCCCTTTATTTCGCCTTGGCGAGAAAGCGAGGAAGAGCTCATGAAAGTTTCTCTGAGAAGCGTGGTCAGTCTGATAAGGCAGCGAATTCCACACCTGCAACCTCCACCTACACCGCCACTAGTCTCACCATCTTCACCTCCATCTCTGCCCACACCACCTCCGCCACCACCACAGTTCAATATGGCGAGCGCAATAAAATTGTTGGTATTTAGGGGAGTAGGGAACGAAGATCCAAAACAATTTTCGTTCATGGTAAGGACTGTATGGGAAGCACAAGGAGTCGTGGATGACAATATAAAGAAGGCAACATTGGTGAGCACGTTGTAGGATCGCGCACTGACATGGTACATTAAGCATTCTAATGACCATCCAAACATGAGGATCGCAGATATCCAGGCCACACTGAACGGGGAATTTAGCACGCCAAAGTCAAAGACACAATCGATTATCGGGTTTAAGGAGATCGCGATGCTTCCAGGCAAGACCCAATGGGATCTAGATCAGAGACTAAAGAGTATGATTCGCGAAGCCAACATGACCTTAATAGATGGGTAGCACCGTGCATGGTTTGTAGCATCATTAAAACCACATCTAAGGACGACGTTGTCGCAACAGAAGTTATCCACCCAGGCTGAAGCTTTGGAGATTGCAATGAGACTGCACGAGACCCCAATATAAGATCCTGGCCTGGGAGTCCAACAAATCCACGTGCAACTGCAAAATTTGTGTCCAGAAATGCAGAGTTTGAAATAGGACAGGACAACTTGACCAAAGGTGCGCGAGGAGGTATGGTGCATAAAGTACAAAGGCTAGGGGCATGACAAGGACCATTGTCCTGTCTTTGTGAACTAATTGGCGGGAGGAGGGTCGATGCCACTAAGACTAGAGGCACAAGCAGGGCCAAGCACGACACCTACATTATGGTGTGTGATTTTTTAGATAGGAGGAAAACACGCTACGAATAATTTTCATCTATTACTGAAGTATATGCAGACGTCCCAGCAATTTCTCTGTAATTTCTGCAGGTTGGTAGGCCATGATGAGCACACTTGCAGAAGTTATGAACTAATGATGGATCAGACTCTTACCTACAGAGTGCAGGCCGAAACACGAGCCCTCGACCCAAATGCAGGAATGGCGCATGCTGGATTTCAGGGGCTTGGACGAGGTCGAGGTGGAATGGGACCAGGAAGGGTTCGAAGAAAACTAATTTGTTACAATTGCGGAGGGCCAGGGCACTATGCCCGCAATTGTACAAATCCGACGAGAGAATCATGTTTATATTGTACTCAATTTGATCATGAGATGGAGGACTACCCTACACTGATAGCGAGGCTGCATGATAAAGGGATACTCCAGCCTCCCCTGACTCAAAATTTGCAAATGATGAGGTTTGGGCCGCGCAAAGAGGACCCAAATGTAAACATAGTGCTCAGAAGCGGTATCACGATAGGAGATGACAAATGTAAGCAGCCTGAAGAAAGTGCCTGGGTTCACAAGGCTCCTACAAAGGAACCTGAATTTGATTTGGAGCATGCGAAGAAGACACTCATGGAAGCTAAGAAGAGCTTCATGGAGGACTCCACTTCAGGTAGTAAGGATCAACTAGAGCCGGAGATGGATCCTTCAATGATCACTACCTTTCTGGAGACATGTATGAAACTATTGCACGACAGCAACGCTGTGAAAGGACCGCATGAACTTATCACTAGGTGCATTCGGTCAGGAGAACCGCACGTAGTCCAGAAGCTCGGAAAGAACACATCATGAACAGGAAGGGAAATGTGATTGATTGCGCAAATCGGGGAGTATGAAATGGATCAAGTAATTATGGATCTAGGATCAGATGCGAATGTGCTACCAAAATAGATATGGGAGCACATGGGTAGGCCCACATTGCAATGATCCCCTATTCAATTATGGATGGCGAACCAGCAGAAGATCCTATCGATGGGAAGATTGTAGGGGATAACAGTAGACATCGAAGGTGCGAGCGCGCTTGCAGATTTCGAGGTGATAGAAATTGTCAATGAAAACAATCCCTATCTCACGCTACTAGGAATAGATTGGGCCACTGATTTGAACGGAGTGATAAATCTAAAGAAGCGCAAAATGATTTTTGCGAAAAATTCACTACACAGAGTGGTGCCTTTAGACCCTGCGGGAGGGGCGTGCTACACTGAGCCAATGCGTGACAACGACAGCGACGATGAACTAGATTGTATCTACAAGATAACCACTTGGGAATAGGACTGGGTAAATCCTACAGTGTATGGCAGAATTTCGTGGTAGCGCGAAAGCCCCTGCACATCAGATTCAGATGAGGAAACAGAATGATGGCAGAACAGGTTACATGAGGTAACCACGCTCAATTGCAACATGATGGTAAGATCACTGCGGTGCGTGACAATAGAGGTAAGGGATCTGCCTATGTATGACGGGTTAATAGCGGTGGATGAATTCCTGAACAAATTTGAAAGCGTTGTGCCAGAACAGCAGTGGTTCGATGCTATGAAATGGGCACTGCGCGCGATGCCCGCAAGGTGGTGGGGTACGCATCAGAGAAGTATTAAGAGCTGGAGTGAATGCAGAATAGGGATGCTTATACGATTTGAAAAACCTCAGCCACAGATGAGAGCTGATTATGAGGGGCGAAACAGCTTTCGCGCCCACCTTTCCAGATGGGTACAGGCGTATGGTACGTAGCCTGCACGAACACACACCGCTATCATGATAAGAAACAGGGACAACAAGCACAAGCAGGCAAGACAAGTGTGCGAACGACCAAGCATGATAAAACCTAGCACACCAAAAATCATACTCATGGAAGCCTTTGACAAGGTGTGTGAAGTGGTGAATAGGGTCCACCATGTGAGACGCACCGACTGGGACCTATGCGTACCAGCAGTTGTATGGGCTTAGAGGACCATGTGCAAAACTTTGACTGTGCAAGTGCTTCCAAAGCTAGTATGAAGTAGGGGTTGTAGTCCCTGTGCAGCATGCGAAGATGAGTCCCTGCATTACAGCACCCGTAGATACGATGGTCCGTGCAAACTGGAACGAAGAAATCACACAGTTGCACAAAACAGGACATATACGACTTAAGGAAGAAATCCGACAAGGAAACTTTAGACTTCGCGAACTTGAAAAAGATCGGGTACGGCTAAGGGAGAAAAGCGCTTTAATGGACACAGAGGTCAAGAAGCTGGAAAAAGAAATAAAGGAAGCATTTATCGTCGAAAAACCAAGCATGGCAAGGCAAGGTGCGTACAGTCATACTGAAAAATTGGAAAGCTATTGTCGTGAATTGGTTAGTCTATTGTCGTGGTTGAGACCGCATCTTGCCAAAAGAGTAACCAGGGTAGCGCAGTGCAAATAGTAGAGTGCGTGATGCTGATCACTACAATGGAAGATGGGGATTCTCCACGAACCATGGTGGAGGACAAGATGAAGCCCCACACGGGTGGTGCACCCACCTGACTAGCTGTAGGAAGGATATTCTTAGTGCTCCAAGCAGTTGAAAGGGAGCGTGGGACTATAAAATATTCTGCCTGGGGACTGTGCAATATGAGAGATGCGCGCAAGAGCAGGACGTCACAGGGTTCACGACTGTGCATGGAGGGCTGCACTGCCACGTGATTTGGCTGGGAAGTGACCATTGGTGTCACTATTCATGACATGATGTCCGATTTGAGGCCAAATGGAGTGGGCGGTGGACATTTAAGACACGAGTTATGGGTAAGATTTGGGAAAATCTGTCGCCAAGAAAGTATTAATGGCCCAGAATTGGGGGGAACGGTCGAATTTGAATTCAAAAGGTGCTATAAAACTCAAAAGGTGAGCCAATGGAAAACACTTGGTCATTTGAGCATTGAGTGGTTGACCAAAGCACAGAGTGTTGAGAGCCGAGCGATAATAGAGCCCCTGAGTTCGCAACAGACAGCATAGTGTGTAGAGATGATGATGGCCACTAAGGATGGGTTTGGAATTGAAGAAGAACCGCTAGCGAGGCCGCACAAACCCCCATGGTATAGGATGTTCGCGAAGGCACCGGGGTTGTGATAGAAATTCCAAAATCACTGCAGACACTGAGGCCAAAGAAGGATAAGAAGGCAATGGGACCAATATGCATGTCCCCGAGGAATTTGTGGCACAGCAAGTTATCAATGGAATTAAAGGGGAAGGCAGTCACTATTGAAATAGATGAGGATGAAGAAGATTTGTAGGCCCTGATTGCCGCCACAGAAGAAGAAGAAGACGTGGAGGAGGATATCCAACCGTTGCGCTCTGCAGCAAAACGGCCCACTTATGTCCCTCCACAGAAAGGGAAGACCAAAGTACCAAAGGATCTGGATGCAACGAAGAGTTCACTTCAGACCCCACTCCTCCCCGATGGCATTGTATTTGAGGGCACGTACCTGGGCTGCGTGCCCACCATGAAATTTGAGGACTGGGACCTCGCTGACAATGAAAATTTCCCACACCTAGAGATGGCGAATTTGATGAAGCAGAACATCGAAGGGGCAGTAATCACTCTAGAGCCACGAAAATGGCTACGCAGTGTGGAAAAGGCCAGGTTTTTGCACTTGTTATGGATTCCACATTTCCACCACGCGCCCATCACCATTTTCGTCATCAAGCAGCTGCTTTACCTGGTGCATGATGGGTATCTATGTCTAGAGGAGCCTATTCCCATCACGGCAGACCTCATCCAACGTATTTATCGGCTTCCCTGTAAGGGAAAGGACCCCACAACGATAGCCGGGAAAAGTAGCGATTTGGCTCTCGCAAAGTTCATGAAGGCAAAGTATAAGCTGGAGAAGAAAAAGAGGGGCTACGCTATCACCAGCATTAAGGACAAAGGGGTGCGCGTAGCCACCCAACTCCTGGTTGGCAAAGTGATGAGGAAGTGTCACACCAATCAGGTACCGGTGCCAGTGATCGTGCTAGTCAAGCTGTGCGTGGAGGGGGTCCACTTCAACTAGGCCAAATTTCTCTACGAGGAATTTTAGTTGAACTGTCACAAATCCCAGGAGTAGGGTAAGACCTTCCACTACACCTGGTTGCTCTTATCCATCTTGCTAGTAGCGGGAGAACTGCCGGAGGATAGTCGGTTCTCGAACATTAGCCGAGACTTACCAAAGGCCGCAAAGTATGCTTCTCTCTAGGCCACCAAGGATGCGAAACGGATTCGCGATACAAAAATTTTCTAGGTGCTCATGCAAGCGAGCATCCGAATGTCGATCAACAAGAGGTTGCGCCTGTCACCTACCGTGCACAATAGTCTGTAGAGTTTTGCAGACTTCAAGGTGGATATGCACAACATATACATCAGGGCGTGAAAGGTCCGGCGAAGCAGTGGACAAAGCTACCATTTGTAGCCACTAACGACACAATCTTCACTGTATTGGAGACATGGCCTCCCGAGTGGCGCGCCCCAGATTTGGTGGAACTGGAGAAAGCGGCAGCACAGAAAAAGAAGGATGATGCCAAATTGCGCATCACCCAACTGGGCGCGAGAAGGCGGAACAAAAAAGCGGCAGCTGAGGTAAGGGTAGTACGCGAAGCGGCACAGGAAACCACGCAGCATAAGAAGGCCGCAGAAGCAGCAGCAGCAGCGTAGACAGTAGTGAAAGAAACGTACAGGTAGAGGAGGGCCAAGCAATGTCCTAAGAGCAAGAGGTAGAGGACACAAAAATAGCATAAGGGAGCACGGACCTAGGGACCGCGTCCACACAGCTCAAACAGTCGCACATCACTGAGAGATCAGGTCTCAGGAAGAAGGTTAAGGCCTCAAAGCTGGCCATTGACCCGATCACCTTAACTAAAGGTGATCTCCATGACATCGGCAAGACGGTCTGCAATGTCACCAACAAAGCACTTCAAGAATTTATGACGGAGCACCAGACTGTGTTGGGGGTCCTCAGGGCGCAGCTGCAGGAGTTACAGCTGTGACCCCCTTAAGAAGGTACCCTGTCTACCCACTTCGCAGCAGGCACTTCAGTAGTAGAGCAGATGTTGCGCGCACATATGGCCAACATAATAGTGTTGCCAGAAGGAACATTAGTCTCGCCAAATGCGATGGATCAGATGTCACTTAGCACGATGAAAGATATTGACCTTAACCTGGCTGCCCTTCCCCGGGAAATTCTCTATCAACTACAAGATGGAATAATAGCAGAGCTATGCACTAGGCAGAACCATGCGATCCAAGTTCTTAGTGAACAAAAGATCAATATGGAGCAGCTCAGCTTACAACGCGACGAGTTGGTGTCACAGAACCAAAGGTTGGTGCAGACGGTAGATGATGCTTGACGATGCGTCTTAGAGCTAGCCATCGCAGCATGTCTACCGATGCAAGTTTAGATCCACAGTTTGGCCAGTGGAGTCCGAGACATGAGAGAAGAGACAACAAGGGTGCAGTTGGAGCTGAATCTCCAGATCGCCAAGCTACAGTTGAAGGCGCAGCCTTCCACTCCCCGGAAATCAAAGAACAGTTCATCAGCGCTATTATAGTAGGGTTGGAAGAGATTGGAGGTGTAGTGTGTGACTGTACCAACATGTTGGAACATGCGCTTGAGGTCCTCACGATGTTGCAGGAGGACCCCAACATCCAACGGCTAGAGACAGAAGCACGCGAACTCCAGCAATAGTACGAAAGCATCAAAGGGACTGCGCAGATAGTAGTCCTTAGTCAACAACTTGCAAGGATGCAGCAAGCGAAGGCACTAAAGGAGCAAGTGGACACGGCGAGCCATAAGGAAGCAGTTCTCAAAGCGCGCGTCCAGCCATGGATTGATGAAGCCTTCACAATCACGGGACCAACTGGAGGGAATCTGTGCCAAGATCGCCATGCCGATAAAATGACTCGAGTGCAAGTCATGATGTTTGTGTTGGGGGCCTGTTGGGCATGGAATCCCCCCACAGCATGGTTTGGGGCTCAAAGCCCAAGTTTTGAGTAATATTATTGTAAATCTCTGCGAATTGCGGCCGCGAATTGTATGTTAGAGTCATAGGGTTGTCCGCCCTTAGTTTTGAATGTAGTGTCGGCCTACGTATAAATAGAGCGAGGCTCTAAGTTGTAAAAAAAGAAAGGAAGGGATGGAATCTGGTAGATAGAATAAGATAGCAAGAATAGACCAAGAGTCTAAGTATCTTGGGTCATTGTCGTAGGAAGAGGCTCTGCAACTGAGTGCGCAAAGGCCTAGTAGAGTTCGTAGCTGAGTGCGCGAACCCCTGCAGCTGAGTGCACAGGGCGAAGTCGAGTATGTAACCGAGGGGGAAGAATAATAAAGAGAAGTTTTATTTGAATTTTGTGTATCTATTCTTGTGTTATTACATGTTTGATATCAATTGCAATTGTATTGTTTATTTGCTATGCGCATTTGTATGAATGGTGAATATTGTTAAGTATAACTAAAAGCATACAGATAAGCTAAGTTAATCAACTACTATCGAGTTACTAATAAGGACTTGGGTAATAACATTGTTCGGCCCCGAGTAGGGCTGCACGAAGACAGCATCACAGGCTGCGAGGTACTGATAAGTGCGCGTAGCAACATGCGCGCAGGGTCAAACCACGGACCACTTGGAACCCATCAGACATCCCCAGGGTGCAGAAACCTGGTTCTAGCACCCTCCCATACTACTTCGGGTGAGACCTCAATCCAAACTGCATGGGCTGTTGCCAAAAGGGCCAATAGTATCGGGATTTGTTTGGCTAAATCATCTCCGAACCTGGGTCAGGCCCCAACAAGCCAACACTTATAAGAAGTTTAATGTAGCTGGAGAGGAACATGGGTCACAACCTAGAGGGAAATAGAATAAAGGTGAGGGTAAAGGACAGTTGCAATGTTGGATATGTGGCAAGGAGCATCTTAAGAAGGATTTCCCTTCGTATTAGGGTGGTAGGCCTCAGATCTATAGTGCACAGGAAGCACAGATAGTTGGGGATGTTGGAAAGATCATTCTTGGGATATATGCAACATTAGATAATAGACAAGCTGATCACCATTCATCTATTATCGAGATGGATGGTAAGCTTTGTGATCAAGTTGTTTCTATTTTTATTGACCCCAGATGTAATTATAGTTATGTTAACCCTGACTTGGTGGATAAGTGTGGTTCAAATAAATAAGTACATGCAAAGTCTTGGTTAGTATAGTTGGTTACAGGTACAAAGAAAAGAGTTCATTGGTGGGTAAGAGCTTGTACATTTGACCTTAATGGTATGCCTACATCAACACATCTAAATGTGCTTCCTTTGGGATCATACAATATTATTTTGGGTATGGATTGGTTGTATCTTCATAGTACTAAGGTGGATTGTTATGAGAAGGCTATTGAGTGCTTGGATGAAAATGTGCAATAGAGAATCTTACAGGGTAAGAAGAAGGCTACATCAGTTAGAATGGTCACAGTTATGCAGGGAAAGTGCAATTGTAGGAAAGAGTGTGTATTGTTTGTTGTGCATATTTCTAGTCATAAAGGTAAGGATGTTGAGGATGTAGAAGTCTTGAAGAGGTATTCGGTTTTACAACAATTTCGAGATGTATTTCTAGCAAAGATTTCAGATTTGTTACCTCATAGGGAAGTGGAATTTTCTATTGAGTTGGTACTAGGGTAGCACCAACATCGAAGACATTGTACAGGATGAGCACTCTAGAGTTAGTGGAATTGAAGTTGCAGTTGAAGGAAATGCTTGACAAGGGATACATTAGGCCAAGTGTGTCTCCTTGGGGTGGACAAATGTTGTTTGTAAAGAAGAAGGATTTTACTCTCAGGTTGTGTATTAACTACAAGAAATTGAACAATGTGACGATTAAGAACAGGTATCTATTGTCGAGGATCAATGACTTGTTCAATCAGTTGAAGGGAGCAACAGTGTTCTCAAAGATTGATTTGAGATCAGGTTATCATCAAGTACGCTTCAAAGAAGAGGACATCTACAAGACTGCTTTCTGAACCAAGTATGGGAATTATGAGTTTATTGTGTTTTATTTTGGTTTGACTAATGCTCAAACTACTTTTATGTGCTTGGTGAAAAGTGTGTTGTGTCCTTATCTGGACAAGTTTGTTATTGTATTCATTTATGATGTATTGATATATTATAAGAATGAGGAAGATCATGTCGAACACTTAGCAATAGTATTGAGATTGATAAGAGAGCATCAATTGTATGCCAAACTTAGAAAATGTAGTTTATTTCAGACAAAGGTACATTACTTGGGGCATGTATTTTCCAATGAAGGCATAGTAGTGGATCTAGAAAAGATAAGAGCTATCATGGAATGGGAAGCTCCTAAGAATGTGGATGAGGTCAGATCATTCATGGGGTTAGCAGGTTATTATAGGAGGTTCATCAGAAACTTCTCACTAATTGCACATCCTATCACATCATTGCAGCGAAAAGGAAAGAAATTTGAATGGAAAGACGAATGTACAACAAGTTTTGAGTAGTTGAAGTAGTCGCTTACAAATGCTCTAGTTCTAAAGATTTCAGATCCAGATAAAGGGTTTGTGGTGTCTACAAATTCTTGCAAGAGAGGATTTGTTGGAGTCTTGATGCAAGAGGAATAGGTAGTATGCTATGAGTCAAGGAAATTGAATGAGCACGAGTAGAACTATGTGATGCATGATCTTGAGCTGGTAGCGATCATTCATGCTTTGAAGATGTGCAGGTACTATCTTCTTGGCAGGCGGTTCATCTTGATGAGAGATCATAGTGGATTGAGATAGTTATTTGATCTGAAATGAGGGTTTGACAACTTGTTATGCTTACAAGAACCTCCCACTTAGTTAAACAAATAAATATCTAGCTTATATATGACATTTGTGGAATTAAATACTTGAAACATGTGTATGTTTTCTTTTAACTGTTAAAGTGCTTTAAGTCCATTTGTTTCTGCTGATATTAAACACATATAATATCCATATAATGCAGCAAATAAACAACCACACATAACAGCAAATTTAATCTAGGAGTTCACCCGAATATCGTGGGCTACGTCTCCTTGAGCTTTTGTCATCTTGACTTGGCTCTTTGGGATTATGGCAAAATTTCTTTTACAAGGTCCACACTTAAATCCAAAGGTTACTAAACTGAACCAATGGGATTAGAATACCATCTATATCCATGCCATGGTTGTCATCACTCTGCAAATAGATCTAAGCTCCCTTATACTTGATTCCTTCAATCAATGCATTAAGCTACCTTGAGCTTCTTGATGGCACTAACTCCTTCATAATTCTTTAACTATCACTGAAGCCTCATCTACTGTCTCCAGCACATATTAGACACCGAAAATAGACTGATCATTTTCTTGAAATGAGCACTGCATCCCTAAGCTAGGCCTTCCTCCATGGTTGGCACTGGGTTGTCTGAAACTTCCCTGTAGCATCTCAACCTTTAGAAGTCTTCAAATGATTTTGAAAATCCCTGCAATGGATTCAGAAGGCTCATTATAGTCAGGAACTGTTAAGAAATTTACAACATAACATAAATAATTACTGAGAGGAATAAATATAAAAATAACCAGCAACAACCATAAACACATAAACACAAATGTTTATCCGGGAAAACCCCAACCTAATAAGATCTTATTAGCATTGGCCAAAACCCTGGCCAATCCGACCAAGTGAGCCTTCACCGCTCAGCTCCAAGTCTCTTACATTGCAATGAAGTCCTTCCAGCCTTTTATAAGCTCCATTACATATAATACCACAGGCAGAATACTATGGGTGCACAATACCATGTGCCCCAAAACCATCACTGTTTAACCTGGTAAACTTTGACTCTATCCCGAGTCAAGTTTAACTAACAGGAACGACGGTTGTTTCACTGAGAATGAGTACTAGTACCTCCTACAACTGCCTCCAACTCCGGTGGCCCTAAGCTCCAAAATATCCCTAGATGAAAATCTCTATGAAGATGACTTCCTCAACTTCTCTGGACTATTCCATTGGCTTCAGAAGACTCCAATTAGCCTATCTAGCCCCTTTTTTCACTCTCTCTGGTCAAAAACTGCTCCTAGAGTGTATTTAGGCAATATCCCTTAGGGATACTCCACCAAATTTTGTGAACTGTACTTAACTCCATTTAAATATAGAAATTCTGCCTTTTTATCCACTCCGCCAAGATAAACGTCGGAGGTGACTGTTACAATTAATGTTGGGTGTGCATAGTAGAGGTCTAACCCTGGCGGTTAGGCTAATGCTGTGTAGATCTAGCGGTCGGGTCAACACGCAACCGCATGTGATTGTGTTGCAATCATGATTAAGTCGGGACATGTGAAAATTGTTTATGGGACCGCTGGTGGGTAAGAATGATGGCGTTCCTAACCCCAAAACATCAACTTTTTATAACACAAATATACACCGCAACCATAACACGTTAAGAAACATTGTCGGGCGGAGTTGGTAGAGCATTGTCCTGTCTTGCCGGAGGTCACGGGTTCGATTCCGTCGGACCCCTAACAAAATTTTACATAACCATTCCAAAGCCACATGGTAGCCTCTGGGCTTGCCACGTGTTGGCATCTGATTGGTCTCCAAAAGGGAATATTCCAAGGAATTCCAAAAACCAAATTAACCTTGGTTAAATGTCCATAAATTGCAGTTTACTAGACTTTTCAAATTGTGATAACTCCTTCATACGGTGTCCGTTTTTCGAACCGTTCATAGTGCCAAAATTAGGAAGACTAGATCTATCCGGTTTCTCAGGTTTGACACTCTTTCTAACACTTTGAAATTTGAGCTATCACTTAAGTCATTGATCAATATCTTATCACTCCTCCCCCATTAGGAATCTTTTGGACCCCAAAAGACTGATATATTGATCTGTACATTAGATGAGAGTACATCACCCTCTTCTTTCAGTCTCCATACACTTGCCTTGCATGGCTAGTGCCTTTGAACCAAAACTCGAAGGTAGTCGACACTTCCCTTCCTGGATGCGCTTGTCCTCCTGTTAAGAACTATCTTCCTTGAACTCATTCAGAATTTCTTTTGAGAAGTTTATAGAAGGTAGTTGAAAATTGCTTCCTTGATCATCGACCCAAGGTGGCTCAAACAAACGTGAGATTACATCATAAATATATGCATACTTAACTGAAATTTTCATATGTACCAATAAAAGTATGTTTTGTTGTGTCAAGAAGTCAAACCACTTCTTACCAAGCCACTTCTATGTTGACTTTTACTGTTGCAAACCTTCTTCTAACATCTTGTCAAAAACAACATAATGCAAGAACCAACTTGATGACATAAATTCACATCATGTGAATCATCATCATGTATCTTACATTTGGGTGTACAAATGATCGACTAAATCACAAGCCGACAAAAACATACCTTTTTCAAATACTGACTCTCCAAATCAAGCACGTATAAAAAGAACTTGACGATTCTTTTTCAAAGTAGAAAGAATTCCACCTCTTGTGAAACACTTCACCATTATCTCCGTTTTCCAATCTTGGAGACAAAATCAACTTTTCCAAGTAGATATGACATTGCATGCATGTTTAGACAAAGCAATCGACCATAAATTAAATTACGCATGCATGTTCAAATACAATGAAATCATCAACATTCCTTTGTTCATACATACCATTCTCATGCATATATTTCATTCTTCAACTTTCTCTCAGGCACAATCATAAGTACAAGATCCTCAATCATATGTAAATGTACTTACAAAGCTGAAATAAACATAATTTGGCTGCAATAAACCGAGTCTCATACTCAACTTTTTCATTCACCTTTTTGGTAAACCCTTCAATTTTCATTCCATTGGCAAAGAAATGTATCAAATCAAAAGACATGCAACTTTAATTGGATAAGAACTCTAAGCATTTCTTACCAATCCAAATCAAAGGCGCTTCCTTTAACTGCACATCGACATCAACATGTGAATCATCCGGAAACACATCCATTATGGAAACTTCCTTTCCATTCTTGCCATTCTCTTTTTCCACCTTCCTCAAATTTCGTGGAAGCATTGTTGGATTCAAAATCCAACACTTTTCAGCAATATGTCCTTGCTTATGGAAATAAGTGCAACACATGTTCATCCTCTTTATAGCATAATTTTCCTTGTCCAATGGACCTTTGGCTTCTTGCCTCCTTTTCTTCAAAAGTTTCCTGTATGTGGCCATTTTCTTCCAACATCTAGAAACACTATGGTTAACCAAACCACAAAAGGAACATGTAATTTTTTTCCAATGCTTATGTGGAAATTTACCATGCTTAACATAATCAAAAGAAATGTGATTGAAATCAGATTTATACCTTCCTCTTTCACCTTTGTTGCCTTCATGAGAAGGTGAATCGAATGAAGAAGTGGCTCCCTTCAGAACACCGTCAATCTCTTCAATGATTTTAGAGCTTTTACAACTCCCTTGTTCGAGTGCATGCTTATGAACACCTTCTTCTTGCAAAGTATGTTTCAAACAATTGCATTCCCCATGAATACAATATTTACAAACTTAGGTTAGAGAACCTAAAATGAAACTCCTTCTAGGAACTGTTTCAATTGCCGTCATGGCTGCTTTGGAACTTTCTCCATAAGATTGCCCATAGCCAAGACCCAAATACTTAGGCCTTTCCTCAACCATTATTGGCTCAACAATGCCCTATGCATGTTTGCCCAATCCTTTTCCTTCATAGCCTATTTTTCACATCAACTTGGACCCTATGCCTCTTGTATGTTTTTCAAAAGAACCAACATAAACATTCTTAGAGGAAATTGAAGACAAACTAGGATTGTTTACCTCTTCTTCAAACTGATGCTTGACTAAGGCTTCTTTGGAAACAAGGAGTTGTATCTCCAACTCATGCATCCTTTCTAGGTTCATATTTTCAATATGAAGTTGGCTCTCCATTTCCTGCAACTTGTCAAAAAGCAACTGCTTCTCTTCCTTCATGGAATTCAACTACTCTCGAAGTTTGGTGCTCTTCCATTCATCTTCATACATTTGTTTCACCATATCCATCATGATGAACAAGTATCACCTCATGTCTTGATAAAAGAATCTTGTGAAGGAGGAGGATTTTGAAAACTCACATGTAGAAGTTGTCATTATAAAAATGAACAAAAGAACTTCAACAAAATTCACAAAGCTTTCAAAGAACTAATGGCTATAGAATGAAACTCTTATTCAAGCAGCATTTTGCAAACAAGCCCTCTTATGCTTCAAGGGTTCCCTTGAGGTCCTTTGGGTAAGGAGAATGCCTTCAGCCCTTCTTCCTTCATAAACTCAAGTAACCGTCAGTTTACAAACAATCAAACAGTCAAATTCTTTGTACTATTTAAACACCTTTCAAGTCAAACAAGCAACCTATTGCTCTGTCAATCAAGAAACCTATTTCTCTGTCAATGAAGCAACCTTCTCTAATACCACCTGATCTGAAATGATGGTTTGATAACTTGTTATGCTTAGAAGAACCTCCCACTCAGTTAAACAAATAAATGATCTAGCTTATATATGAAATTTGCGGAATTAAATACTTGAACAGGTGTATGTTTTCTTTTAACTATTAAATTGCTTTAAGTCCATTTGTTTCTACTGATATTAAACACATATAACAGTCATATAATGCAACAAATAAACAACCACAAATAACAGCAAATTTAATCTAGGAGTTCACCTGAATATCGTAGGCTACATCTCCTTGAGCTTTTGTCATCTTGACTTGGCTCTTTGGGATTATGGAAAAGTTTCTTTTACAAGTTCCACACTTAACTCCAAAGGTTATTGAACTGAACCAATGGGCTTAGAATACCATCTATATCCCTGCCATGGTTGTCATCACTCTACAAACGGATCTAAGATCCCTTAGACTTGATTCCTTCAATTGGTGCACTGAGCTACCCTGAGCTTCTTGATGGCACTAACTCCTTCAAAATTATTTAACTGCCACTAAAACCTCATCTATTATCTCCATCACATATCAGACACTGAAAATAGACTGATCATTTCCTCAAAATGAGCACTGCATGCCCAAACTAGGCCTTCCTCCACGGTTGGCACTAGGCTACCTAAAACTTCCCTATAGCATCTAAGCCTTTAGAAGTCTTCAAATGCTTCTGAAAATCCTTGCAATGGATTCAAAATGCTCATTACAGTCAGGAATGATTGTTGGTTCACTGAAAACGAGTACTGGTAGCTCCTACAACTGCCTCCAACTCCTGGTGGCCCTAAGCTCCAAAATATCCTGGATGAACATCTCTATGAATATGACTTCCGCAGCTTCTCTAGACTATTCTATTGGCTTCAGAAGGCTCCAATTAGCCTAGCTAGCCTCTTATTTCACTCTCTCTGGTCGAAACTGCTCCTGGAGTGCATTTAGGCAATATCCCCTAGGGATACTCCACCAAATTTGGTGAATTGTACTTAACTCTAGTTAAATATAACATTTCCACCTTTTTATTTGCTCTACCAAGCTAAACCATCAGAGGTGACTATTACAATTAATTTTGGGCACGCATATGAGGGGTATAACCCCGACGGTTAGGCTAATGTTGCGTAGATCTGGCGGTCAGGTCAACACGCAACCGCGTGTGACTGCATTGCAATTGCGGTTAAGTCGGGACATGTGAATAGTGTTTATGGGACCGCTGGCAGGTAAGACCATTGGTGGTCCTAACCCCGAAACCTCAACCTCTTATAACACAAATATACACCACAACCATAACATGTTAAGAAACATCGTCAGGCGGAGTTGGTAGAGCGTTGTCCAATCTTGCCGGAGGTCACGGGTTTGATTCCGTCAGACCCCTAAAAAAATTTTACATAACCATTCCAGGGCCACATGGCGACCTCTGGGCTTGCCATGGGTCAGCACCTGATTGGTACCCAAAAGGGAATATTCCTTGGAATATACTTTTTTTTAATATTTCCAAAAACCAAATTAACCTTGGTCAAATGTCCATAAATTGTGGTTTACTGGACTTTTCAAATTGCGATAACTCCTTCATACGGTGTCAGATTTTCAAACCATTCACGGTGTCGGAATCAGGAAGACAAGATCTATCCAATCACTCAGGTTCGACACTCTTTTGAACACTTTGAAATTTGAGCTATCACTTAAGTCATTGATCAATATCTAATCATTATTTGACCAACCTAATCTGAAATTCAGGAAATCTAGGTGGTTGGCCATGCTCGTTGAGTTTGACTTTGAGATCAGGTACATTAAGGGAAAGGAGAACATGATTGCAGATGCTCTTAGCATAAGTGTACAGGTAAATCACATAGCGGCTATGTGTTAGAAAATTATATATTACAGAGCAATGGAACACATAAAATATTGCAGAAATATAAACACAGAGAACGCATAAAACAAGAGAGACACAGATATACGTGATTCACCCAGTTTGGGCTACGTCCACCCCGAACAACCAGTCCTTCCTTTCTCTTATCCAGCAAAATGAAGAGACACAACCTACAGCAAATCCGCTGTAATATCCTCTGTTTTCTCTCACAGTCTCACCTCTCAGTTTCTCGCTCACAGAATACACATCTATATCTCAGCCTCCAATACAATGCCCTCATACAAAGAGAGGGGTTGCCTTCTAGGGCAAAAAATCCTAAACTAAACATAAGTTCTACCATCAGATCATCTGCCTAATGAACGGCCCAAATTGACTAGAAATTACTATACTTTTACAAGGCAATTTTACATTTGTTTTTAGCTTCGGGGGCGCTGCCCCCGAGCCCCCGCCGGGGGACCGCTGGCCCCCGAACCCCCCAGCCGGGGGGGATCGGCCCCCCCGGACCCCCGCGGGGGGGACAAGTCCCCCTCGTGTGGAGCGGTGTACAAACTTCCTGGGGTATACATCCGACTGAAACAAAGACCTCTGAACAATCATGCTCCACACACAACACTATGAGTTCAAATGGGACATATTTACAGGATTGGATCTTACAGGTGAGACAAAAGGATGACAGGTACAGGGACCTTAGGAACATGTTATAGCAGCAGGTTACAGGTGAATAGGATGTGGACTATCATCTCGTAGTAGATGGTTTGGTCAGATTTAGGGACAGGATCTCTGTGTCAAACAACAATGAGCTCAAGAAGCTTATCTTGAGGAAATTTCTTGTCAATCCCTATTCAGGTCACCCAGGATATCAAAAGACATTGACAATGATTAACAAGTTCTACCATTAGCCAAATTTGAAGAAAGAGGTCACATATTTTGTTGCTAGATGTTTGGATTGTCAACACGTAAAAGTAGAGTGCAAGCATATAAGTGGTTTACTACAACCAGTTTCAATTCCAGAATTGAAATGGTAGGTCATTTATATGGACTTCATTACATATTTTTCAAGGAATGTTAAACAACATGATTCTATCATTGTTGTAGTTGACAGGTTGATTAGGGTAGCTCACTTCGTAACGGTTAAGTCTACTTATTCAGCTAGTGATGTAACATAGGTCTTCATCAAAGAGATAGTGAGGTTACATGGTATTCTGAAGAAGATTTTGTCATACAAAGATGCTAAGTTCACTTCCAGGTTTTCTAAGGAGTTATTTGCAAGTTTGGGTACAGAGTTGTCCTTCAGTACAACTTATCATCCACAGAAAGATGGACATATGGAGAAGGTCAACAAGATTCTAGAGGACATATTGAGAATGTATGTTATGCATCAGCAGCGGAAGTGGGAAGAGTATCCTCCATTAGTGGAGTTGTCTTACAATAATGGGTATCGAGAATCTTTGAGGATGACTCTGTTTGAAGCACTTTCTAGGCAAAGTTGTACTACTCCCATCAATTGGAGTGATCCAGTGAATAGGGTATTGATTGGACCGGACATGTTGGTAGAGATGGAACATGAAATGCAGGTTACCAAGAAGAATATGAAGGTAGCACAGGATAGACAAAAAATTTATGCAGATCAGAACAGGGTATTTAAGGAGTTTCAGGTTGGAGAACAGGTGTACTTATGCATCAAACCCAAGAAGAACTCCTTGAGGATTGGGTCAAGTGCGAAGCTGGCAAATTGGTATTATGGGTCTTTTGAGATTCTTGAAAGGATTAGACCAGTAGCCGATCGACTTACACTGCCTCCGACAATGAAAGTCCATGATGTTTTCCATGTGGCATTGTATGTGAAACATGTTGACCATGTTATTGACTGGTATGTATTGCAGGTGGAGCCAGAAGGAGAATTCATGTTGAAACCTCAATGCATTTTGCAGTGAAAGATGCTCATGCTTTGAAATCAGGCAATTTAGCAAGTTAAAGTGCAGTAGAAGCACTTTGGGACCGATGAACCTACATGGGATATGGTTGATTAGATGCAGGCTATGTATACTTCTCTTTATGTTGGTTGAGCGGATGTATTTTGGTATATGTTTTAGTGTTGAGTTTTGGTTATGTCTATATATGCATGTCTACAATGTAAATACCACATCGAGTTGTGTTATAAAGCTCCAATAAGCAGTATGATTTTCATGTTGTCATTTTTTCATGATGGTTTTGCTTTTGAATGGGTTTTTCATTGTAAATATTGCATCGAGCTAAGTTATAGAGCTCCATGGGCAGTATGTTTTGGTTTTCAATGGTTTTGATGGTTTATATGTGTCATTGAACACCGAGGATGGTGTTCCCCAAAGGGGGGGGATTCTGTAACAGCCTCGTTAAATTTTTATGTAATAAAGTAATAAAGGAAAAATAAGACCAAGGTCATGGGACACGGATTCCAAGCTGAATGTTGGGGAAAACATCCTAGTGGGTGTTCATTTCGTTTATTATAGCTAAAGAAATTGGCAAAGGCAATGGAAAAGACATTGAAAAGGAAAAGAGGCATTAATTGGCATTTTATTTATGAAAATAATGGAAATTAGGAGAAAAGGAAGGTGAAAGGTCACAAGTTGCATGTGAGGAGGAAATTGAAGGAAAATAGAGGCTTGATTAATAGAAAGGCTTTTAAGGACCATTTCACATCTTTTGTCAATTCAACCTTTTGTCATATTAGTTTTGGAGCTCTCTCTTTATTCTCTTTGTCATACTCTTACACACTTAGATCATTCTTGGAGCACTATAGCATTGGAGAAAGGATGGCAAAGGAAGTAGAAGAAAGCAAAGAAAAGTAAGTATCAAGCAAGGAAGAGTTGGATTGTGGCTACAACGGGATTACTCGTAGGTATCGAGTTGCATGTATGATTCCTTTGCTAGTTTTGGCATGCATGACATATGTATGTGTGTATTTGGTTCTATTGTTGTCATTGGCATGGGCTTTTCCAGGTGTGACAGTGGTTTTCAGCCTTGTCTTTCCATTTCTAGATAGCCATGGTGAGATGGGATTATTTCATTTGGTTGATTTGGATTACCATATGGTTTTGGAACTGAGTGAGGTGGTCTCAGGAAAATTCCCAAGGGCCTAGGAATCCCTTGACCGGTAATGTTAGGATGCACAGTAAATCCTAAGGGTGGATATAGGAAAATTACTCAAGGTATTGGTGAAGAAATCTAGAGGCATCCATGCTTGTTTAGAGCCTAGTGATCCCTTGACTGGTTTTGGCAAGATTGTGGTAAAGCCTGGTAGTGTATTTTTATTGTTTGGCCTAGGAATCCCTCTACTGCTAATGGTGGGATTATGGTAAAGCCTGGTTGTATGGATGAGGGTTTTGGGCCTATAAATCCCTTGACCAGTAATGAAGAGATATGCAGTAAAGTTTGAGGAATCCCTAGCTGGTTTTATTGTGAGACCCACATTCATGCTTGGAATATGGCATGACGGTGATTAGTTGAAAGAAAGATCTCGTTCAACCAAATCTATGGTCGGGTGGTACGTGGAAGTCTCTGACTTGGTTGGATTTTGCATGTTAATAAGAGCTCTTTTCCTCTTGTATTTTCATGAGTATTTATACTTGTTAATATGTGGCTTAATAGTTGTTCTATCATTGCTATTATTCTGGTTATATGTTAGACATAAGCATGGTTTCATGACAGACTTTAGTTATGGCTCTCATCATGTTTTGATTAGTAAATGTACGGTTAATGAATGTATGACCTAATAGATGATAATGTAGCTATTGTGAGAGGGCATCTGACATTCTTGATGATTCTTAGATAAGTATGAGATCCCTAAGTTCAGATATGTAAGTATGACCTATAGATTACATGTTCATGAGGTTTTTAACGAAATGTATGTCATGGTTAGGCCTTGCTAGGTCAAGTTCTTGTCTAAGTTTTGTATGGAAGGCTTTTTCCTGGTGTTAATTGTTGTTTTGGAAAGTTTCATTAAGTTTTGGGCAATGGCCTGTGTTGGTTCAATTTACTGGGTAAATTAAAACATGTATTTTCTTATCAATCTGGGTTGGTAGACTTAGAAGCAAACCAAAGTTTATGGAAGCTTAGATTAACTAGTGTAGGAAGTAGTTGGTCAAATGAAATAATCTAAATGCATATTAAAAATATAAATTACTTGAAAAGAAACTATGAAAATTTAATCTAGAAGCAAGAGTGCAATGAGTCTTTGTGGAGCATAGGAAATGAGGGAGAGACTCTAACTTAGAGGTCTTGTTTGTCCTCCATCATCATTCTTATCCCAACAAAATCAGTTCACCATAAATCATATCAAAAACCAAATCAATAAAAGATCGAGTGCATAAACACAATTTACAATTCAGTTCTTAATCTAGAAGGGAGAGGATCTAACTTAGATGCCTTGGTTGTCCTTCCTTTCTTAAACTAATTGGTGAAATGAAATCATTCAAAAACATAAATGAACATGGAATGTAATGAATCTATTCAGAAAATATTCACAAGAACTGCAAAGAAAACAACTATCTAAAATATTCACAATTATTCATAAAATTACACTGCAGTGTACTTAGCTCAGAATGGGGGCTCTCCACCCTTACTTGGTACACTTTAACCAAGTCTAAGCTCAAGCTCTCCAAGAACTCCTTCTCCAAGCCAAATGAGTAGCATGTAGGCACTATCTCAGCATTAGGGTGCATATAGCCAAAGACCAACCATTTGGGAATGGGAGAGGATGAATATATAGGTAGGTAAAGGGAGTTAGGATCTCTCCAAAGATAGGAGAAGGCCCTCATTTCAAGGAGGTAGCTCATAGGGATAAGACCAAAGGGCCAAGTTGAGAGAACTCGACCTCATCCATGCCGAACAACCTTCAGCTCATCATTTTGGAAGCCTCTAGATCACGAAGCTTCTTGTCCTCATTGGGAAAAATTTCCTTTTAGGGATCATCACAGGTATCCAAGCTAAAAATGCACTGGCATCGCGAGGCTAGTATAGTGCAACTGGCGACTAGCATGGGTTCCCAGTGTCAGGGTAGCAATGATGCTAAAATTAGGGTTTTAGAGCCCTTTTCTCCAGGGAAGGGTCAAGGAATTTTTCCATCAGTGTTTCATGGAGAATCTGAGCTGCATATCAGGATGGGTGGCCAACTTTTGGGCACTTAGGGGTATGACACAGGGAAGTGCAAGAGGCATGACAAAATACTATGTAATAGATGCCCCCTAAAGCATGAAGGTAGAACAGGGAGTGATGGCAGAGATGCTTTACGAGCTTTTGCAAGGACAAGAAAAAATAATGTCAGGAGACCTGCAAATCAAGGACGCATATACATATACATATCTGATATCAAAACATGAATCCACGGTATGGACGCAACCATCCGGATAGAAAGGACTATGTGAAAAGATCCATGGCATGGGCGCAACCATCCGAATGAGAAGGATCATCTGTAAATCTAAGATCCAAGCCATTATCACAACCATCTGTATACTAGAAACATGTGTACAAATATGAACAATACATAACTCCACGCAACCTGAGTCATATCAGACAAGACTCAGGGTCTTAAGCTCCATCCCAACCCGACCAAAGTATGAATTCTAAAATGTGAATGAATGTGTCGAAGTCGAACATGCTAGAAAACCTCCTGATTACCGGCCAATGATGTGGACCGTTAACAGGCATGAGAAGAACCACCAATAATGACAATGGCCTTCAAGGTATGACAATACAATCCGTGAATGTGACAAATAAACCTGAAGTCGAACACTCATGGAATCATCCGACCAAAGACCAATGATGTAAACATGTCACCGAATGCGAAGAACTTGTCATTAAGGCATGCAAGCTCTAAGGTACTAAAAGGGAGTCTCTAAGTCACCTTCCTAGATAATGAGCTGAAGTCGATAGGAAGTGACCCGTCGAAGGAGGGCCATAATGATTCCCCCATCATCAACATGAAACAAGAAATAAAGTGGAATGAATGAATAGGATCTGAGATTGTAGAAAAGGGTCAGAAAATGTATAGGTAATGAACTATAGATAGGACTTCTCTTGAACATCGGCGACATGAATCCAGAGTGTGGAAGCATTTGACTCAACATAAGACTGTTGTGGGGAAAAATTCCTATGCAGGACGATCCTATCCACCTAAGGTGTGACAGTGCCTTAGCAACAAACGAGTACGGCTATTCTGGTTTCTTCCTTTATGAAATGTGAAAGAACAGAGATCAATAGACTTACCGGTGTCTTCCGTTTGTCCCTCGATCCGGTCTCTCTTCTCTTTGGGAGTTCACAGCTACTTGCCTTCTCACTCGCCCAGCGTCACCGAGTTCCTGCAAGATCACAAGAGAACAGCTACTTGCGACAAGAGAACAGCTACTTGCGACAAGAGAAGAACACTACACAAAGACAGATATTCACATTCATAACTAGTTTAGGATTAGAAATAAACCAAATACACTAATGCATTCATACATCAAAAATACATCAGCATATAGGAGAAACCAAGATAGCTTTATTGATGAATAACAAGGTTCAGGAAGAGATACAACCCAGAGGGCTCCAATCCAGCATCTCCTTCCCAGCAAATGGAATTCCTATCTTCACCCCCTTCAAAGCATTAAGCACCCAATGATTCCAGTCTCAAACCAACAGCAATTCTTTGCAATAACAAAATTCCAGCCTCCAGATCTCATGGAGGAGAGATCCATATATAGATGTTTGGAGAGAGGATGAGTCAGCTTGAGATCTGACTAGTGTCCTCTCCCTCTGTCAGTTCTTGAGTCCACTTGGAGGTTCTTGCTTCCACTTGGAGATTTGGAACCTCTTACTCATCACCAGTCGAATTCCCTGAGGCAAGTGTCATTTTGGAAGCTTCCTGGGTTTTGACACCTTGAGAAATGAGCCTGCCACATGTCCATTCTCGTTTAGCGCAGGTAGCCAGTGTTCCCTTTGACATTCAACGCAGGTAGCCAGTGTTGGCTTTGACATTCAGCGCAAACAGCTAGTGTAGCCACTGAAATGATCCTGAACAAAACCAGAGATTCTGGGTTCGATCCCCAGCGGAGTCGCCAATTTGTTTTTGAGCAGTTTCAGGTGGAGAACTTATGTGAATTGTTGTGGTTTGTTAGCCTTGTTCCTCTAGGGGTAGGAACAACATGTTTAGGGACTTTGGATCCCTTAGATTATGGACATTTCATGCTCAATGCTGTAAGGCACAAAAATGTCTATAACAAAGACCAAGGGTCACAATGACGAAAGGAAATAGTCAGATGAGAAACAAAATTGATCACTCAAACTTGGAAAGACAAGCAACTGAGTGAGGATATCACAAACCCGACACGAGAAACAGATGAGTGTCATGTTCAAGAATGACATGCTGCCTATATAAGGGATGTTTCACTTTCATTTTCCCCACTATTTCTAGTGAGTACCCCAATTATTTTTAATCACAAGCTTGAAGGGGATAGCATATGCTTGTCATATAAGTTCATTCTTTGAATGAATTTATCCTAGTACGTTTTATGAGTCATAGGAAGGAGAAACTCGGTCTCGTCATGGTGATAAGTCTTTCATTATTTCATTTTTACGAGTCTGAAGAAAGAGTAACTCGGTGTCTTTTTCATATTTAGAGAGTTTGAAAAAGAGACGAAAAAGAAAACTCCATCGGGTCCCTTTTCGTAATTTGTCTCTCAAACACGAAAAGGTAGAAAACTATATTCAAGAGAACCTCTTAGCCATGTTCGACTAAGGTATTCCTTTTTCGTACAATAGTCTATCTTAGTCCAAAAAAGGGTTAAACTTATACTGAGTAGACGTCATTTCATTTACTTTTACGAGTCTAACGACAAGGATAACTCGGTCCTTTTCATTTTTAGAGAGTCTGAAAAGGTACATAAAGTTAACTCCAAAAGTCCTTTTTCGTCATCTAATCCCTTAAGTCCAAAAAAGTATAAAACAATACAGAAGGGATGAGTTTTCGATAGTTTTAACGAGCCGAACAAAACAAGCGCTCGATCTTTTTGTGCAATAATCCCTCAGGTCCAAAAAGATTAAAATCTAGAGGAGGGATAGCTCTTCCGGTCGCTTTAACGAGCTGGAAGGCCAAAACTCGGCAATCTTTTCATATTTTACGAGTCAGTTGAAAAAAGCTTAAAGAAGACTCGTCTTTTGAGGAACGAGTGATAAACAGGGTTAGCAGCTGATTCCAGGTACAGGTTGGAATTTTCCAATCACGGCAGTGTCACAAGGATGGCTAGGTGAAATCACTCTTCGCAGCTGTTCCTCAAAATGGGTAAACAATCATATGGAGGTGAACGATCGGCCAATGGAAAAGTGGAGGTGACGGTGCAAACACGACCAAGGCTTTAATGGCTGATGATATTACATTGACTGTGGTTATTTACCGGGATAGTTCATTTTTTAACGAGCTTAAACGCGGGTGGAAACATTTGCTCGATCTTATGTTTATTTTTTTAACGAGCATGAACTATGCGTTAAAACTGCTCGGATCTTGCGTTTATTTTTTAACGAGCATGAACTGTGTGCTAAAACTGCTCGATTAACCCAGTCATATGATAAGAGTGTCTCATCAAGATTCTATTTTTTATGGAGCTTCATCTCACTAAGCTTTGCTCCGCGTCCTTTCGTTATGCAAGTTCGGAAACGACTAATCCTACGAGTTTAAAGGGTTAGACCTACAGGTTTAAAGGGAGGACCTAAAAATTTTAAAAATAAATAGTCGCCCCTTGCTTGCACTCCAAAAGGTTTGCATGCCCCCAGGCATAAAGTACGATTTCAAGGTTACCCCTCAATTTGCAGATAAAACATTTGTTTTACCGGGAGAGGCCTACCTCTTTCAGGCTACCCAAAGATTGTTCTGTTATTCTTTCAACAGAACACTTCTTCGGCGATGTCTACTGAGATAAACAAGGGTGAGTGACGAGACCCGCCCTCTCACATAACTTTGACAAGAGAATCTTATTCCAGAACAACCCCTTTTCCAACCACGGACGGGGTACGGACTAGTCATATTTTCCCGCGGAAACCTACCTTATGCCCAAAGTTTTCCTGCCGAAGCAGACCAGGACGCATGCCCCCTGGGTTCCAGTCATATCCTCCCAGATTACTCGCGCTCATCAGGAGGACGGACCGTGGGTTGAGACACTTTTGCGTGAATAGACCATTTAGGGATGGTGTATGACTATTTGTGATGCGTGATCTGGGAAATGAAAGTTGGTCCACGAGCTTGACCACTCTTCCTTCATGCGGAAAACACATTACTCTAAAGAGTGAGGAGACTATAGCTCCCATGCAATATATATAGTCTCGTCCAAGGAGTAGGTTATAATCCAAGGGTCCTTGAACGACCATCACGTTCATTTGAACGGTCTTCCCTTTCAATGTAATAGGCACATTGGGGAGGATCCCTAAAGGTCGACTGGTTCCTTTATCAAAGCCTGATAGATTTCTCATTTCAGGCAAAAGCGCTGGCGAACCAAGCAATAGAGGAAAGGATACTCACAGATGCCCCCTCATCAATGATAGTGCCAGCCATTACCATTCTGTATATTTGAACGATAATTCTGAATGGTATGCTTGCTGACAACGGGGGTCTGCCTAGTTGGTTCCAATCAAAGGACACAACCAGGTTGCTTGGTGGTGGGACCGAATAGACGGCCGGATATTGCTCTGACGAACTTCCTTCCTGCGATAAAGGAATGGGGGCATTTCCCCCTTGTTCATCAGAGTCAGTGTTGATGAAGAGAATTTGGACGGTGTCGTCTTTATTCTCCTCTGTGATGGTATCATTCGAAGATAGAGCCTCTGAAAGCAAAACCGGGTCAACTGCCATCTCAACCTTTTGACTTTCGTCAGGCATGGATCCAGACGGTTCATCTTCAATGATAGGTGCTTCGGCTGACCACCTGGGTGGGCCAGCCGGGTTCTCAACTAGTGAAGGACTTGGCAGGAGTTTTTGATATCCAGGAGGAAGTTGCGCTCGTAAAATCGGGCGATCTTCCAAAACTCTTTTGGCCTCGTCTAAGAAGGGACAACGGTGGATGGCGTGATTGCCTTCACACAGTTTGCAGGGAAATCTAGCTTTCCCTCTCTGTCCTGGGACTTCACTTTCACTAGTCGACGGTGAGCAGTCAACATGGCTATCAGAGGTTGATGCTACCGAATTCTGCAAACGGGGAGACCAGTCCCTTAGTATCCGAGGGATGCAGGGACAATCTCTGTGGAAGTGGTCTCCCTTGCATATGACACATGGCGATTTAGGCCTAGTCAGTGCTGTGTGTGGATTTTTGTCAGACGACACTTGTTTGCCCCCAGTCGCCTTTGGCTCCTTCTTCTTCTTCTCTTGCTTCTTCTTTTCCTTCTTCTCCTTAGGAACTTGGTTTTTTGTTTTACCAGCTCGGTCAAGCGAAGAGGAAGGAGGAGAGGAAGAGTTAGATGAGGTAGAAGGCTGGTTGGCAACTCTGGTCTGGTCTAACTGTTGACTCGACTGTTCAGGAATGGTGGTGTTCTGAACGACATTGGTTGAAAAGAGCCAAACTGGCAGGCCAATTGTCAGTCCTGGAAGCGACAATGTGGCCATGTGGGGCGCACCAACATCTCCCCAAGAGGAGAAGGGATTAGGATTTCCACCAAGGGGAATTCCTTGGTTGGTGTGCTCCATTTTTTCAACCTAAAGATCAACGCAGGAATAAGGGTGATTGTTCCGTTTAAAATAAATTTTTAACGACGCTTAGACACAACCAGATTTTTCAATTTTAAAGAGTCGAGAAAAATCTAAAGATGACTCTAGTCTCCTTCGATGTTTTAACGAGCCCGAAGTGACAAATGCTCGGATGGACTTTTTCCGTTATAGAGTCTGAAAAAGGCCAAAAGGAACTGCTATGGAGTTCTAGGTAGAGGGTGTGCCAAACTTTTCGCAAAACCATAGAATACTTTTTAGGGTACGGGCGGTCGATCTTCCTGAATGCTGTGTTCAGTGCATTACGATCAGTAGGGCGGCCGACACGGCTTCCTAAGGATAAAGGTTTTATGCCTATAGGGGTCTCCCAATATATACGCGACGGTACGTGGGAGCACAATCCGTACTGGCGCTATCGTCCCTCAGGAGGAATCACCCACCATCCACGAGATCGACAGTCACCAGGCTTAACGACGCCGGAACACGTCTCTAGCCTAGACCTCTATGTTGTGCGTTATGTTGCAAAGCGTTTATAAGTTCATTCAATTTATTTTAGGTTGATCTTTTTAGAATTTTGCCTTTCAAGGTTCACCACGAGATGTATGATACAATTCCTAAATGCAATCTAAAGATGATAAGCAAGCTTTATATCTTTTCAACTTTGAAAATCCTAGCTACTAAGGGAAAAGAAAGACACCATCTTTTCTCAAAGAGCAATCAGCACACTCTAATGCACTTTTCCTAAATCAATCATGCAAACTATCAAATGCAAATGCACAATGCAGGTGTTTGTTTTCCGCTTTCTTAGTATTGATGCCTACAGAGAAAGCTTTTTGTACAAATTTGAATTTGCTTTTAAATGACCAATACAAACAAGTTTACTTTTTCAAAATTAGAGAGGGTAGAAGAGATTACAACACTTAACGATTTTCGAAATGAAGACTTGTTTCGACACTTAAAAGAGACAAACTCAAACCAATAAGCAAGAGTAAATGTATAATCAATCTGCAAATAGCCAATGAACTCTCTTCTAAGATCACAATCAACAGATCTGAATCAAGGGCTACAGGATGACTATTTCACTCATGCAAAGGAAAACTGTAAATGATGCCACAAACACATAAAAACACTCACAGTCTTTTTGTACAAAAGGAGGCGGAATCTAAGCAGAGAAAAGGAGTTATCAGACTGGTACCTATGCTGGTTACAGGCTGCAAAAAATCAGAGATCAAAACAAGGCAAAACAGAGCAGAGAACCCCAGCTGCACAAGGGCAAACTGGTTCAGCGCAACCTCAACACAGGGGTTTTGACATTCAGCGCAGGTAGCCTTCACGGGACCTGCGTTGAAATGCAGAATCCCTTCACTGGGTCTGCGCTGAAGGAGAAACTCTCGTTTCCCACAGGTTCTGGGTCACGGATTGCTATTTAATTCACTGTTTTAGGCCAAATAAAAGCAACAAGCAAGGTGTAATCAAAGGGATGCTTTGAGGGGTACTAAGATCTATCACAAAGGATCATCAAATCATTTGTGAGTCCATTGTTCAGATCATAGACAAGTCCAGTAATTGGATCAAAGCAGCAACTGTCTACTTTGCATCCGGGAAAGATACAGTTCGATTGTTGCTGTCAAGTCTATGAAACAAACAATGATAGAAACACAAATAAAATGACTAAACAAATTTCCCCAGCGGAGTCGCCAATTTGTTGTGGGGAAAAATGCCTATGCAGGACGATCCTATCCACCTAAGGTGTGACAATGCCTTAGCAAAAAACGAGTACAGCTATTCTGGTTTCTTCCTTTATGAAATGTGAAAGAAGAGAGATCAATAGACTTATCGGTGTCTTCCGTTTGTCCCTCGATCCGGTCTCTCTTCTCTTTGGGAGTTCACAGCTACTTGCCTTCTCACTCGCCCAGCTTCACCGGGTTCCTGCAAGATCACAAGAGAACAGCTACTTGCGACAAGAGAAGAACACTACACAAAGACAGATATTCACATTCATAACTAGTTTAGGATTAGAAATAAACCAAATACACTAATGCATTCATACATCAAAAATACATCAGCATATAGGAGAAACCAAGATAGCTTTATTGATGAATAACAAGGTTCAGGAAGAGATACAACCCAGAGGGCTCCAATCCAGCATCTCCTTCCCAGCAAATGGAATTCCTATCTTCACCCCCTTCAAAGCATTAAGCACCCAATGATTCCAGTCTCAAACCAACAGCAATTCTTTGCAATAACAAAATTCCAGCCTCCAGATCTCATGGAGGAGAGATCCATATATAGATGTTTGGAGAGAGGATGAGTCAGCTTGAGATCTGACTAGTGTCCTCTCCCTCTGTCAGTTCTTGAGTCCACTTGGAGGTTCTTGCTTCCACTTGGAGATTTGGAACCTCTTACTCATCACCAGTCGAATTCCCTGCGGCAAGTGTCATTTTGGAAGCTTCCTGGGTTTTGACACCTTGAGAAATGAGCCTGCCACATGTCCATTCTCGTTCAGCGCAGGTAGCCAGTGTTCCCTTTGACATTCAACGCAGGTAGCCAGTGTTGGCTTTCACATTCAGCGCAAACAGCTAGTGTAGCCACTGAAATGATCCTGAACAAAACCAGAGATTCTGGGTTCGATCCCCAGCGGAGTCGCCAATTTGTTTTTGAGCAGTTTCAGGTGGAGAACTTATGTGAATTGCTGTGGTTTGTTAGCCTTGTTCCTCTAGGGGTAGGAACAACATGTTTAGGGACTTTGGATCCCTTAGATTATGGACATTTCATGCTCAATGCTGTAAGGCACAAAAATGTCTATAACAAAGACCAAGGGTCACAATGACGAAAGGAAATAGTCAGATGAGAAACAAAATTGATCACTCAAACTTGGAAAGACAAGCAACTGAGTGAGGATATCACAAACCCGACACGAGAAACAGATGAGTGTCATGTTCAAGAATGACATGCTGCCTATATAAGGGATGTTTCACTTTCATTTTCCCCACTATTTCTAGTGAGTACCCCAATTATTTTTAATCACAAGCTTGAAGGGGATAGCATATGCTTGTCATATAAGTTCATTCTTCGAATGAATTTATCCTAGTACGTTTTATGAGTCATAGGAAGGAGAAACTCGGTCTCGTCATGGTGATAAGTCTTTCATCATTTCATTTTTACGAGTCTGAAGAAAGAGTAACTCGGTGTCTTTTTCATATTTAGAGAGTTTGAAAAAGAGACGAAAAAGAAAACTCCATCGGGTCCCTTTTCGTAATTTGTCTCTCAAACACGAAAAGGTAGAAAACTATATTCAAGAGAACCTCTTAGCCATGTTCGACTAAGGTATTCCTTTTTCGTACAATAGTCTATCTTAGTCCAAAAAAGGGTTAAACTTATACTGAGTAGACGTCATTTCATTTACTTTTACTAGTTCCAAACAACAAGTACTCGACAATCTTTTCACTTTTCGAGAGTCAGAAAAGAGCTTAAAGATGACTCCACATGGAGGAACGAGTGGTATAAAAGGATAGCAATTGGTTTTGAACATGATGGAACTGCTCAAAACATGTAAGGGTCAAGAGGCTAGCTAATAAGACCACTCATTGTAGATGTTCCTCAGGCAAGGGTAAAACAACCAAGCGAAAGCGTATGATCGGCCAAAGAGATGGTGACGATGGAAAGGAAAAAACCAAGGATCATCTAGCAAAAATAGGTTGATAAAACGGAAATCACGAGAAGTAGAAAGGGAAATGGTTTCATTTTTACACAAGGTTGAAACATGGGAAACTATGCTTGAGTATACTTGAAGATGGTTTCATTTTTTCACAAGCTTGAAACATAGGAAACTATACTTAGGTTTGGTTTCATTTTTACACAAGATTGAAACAAAGATAAACTATGCTTGAGATAAGTTTGCATGCCCCCAGCATAATGACTCAATTCAAGGTACATGCCCCCCAAGCTTCATTTGATTCACCTGAGTAGACTACAGGTTACTAATAGGTGGATGGAATGAAGATTCACTTACGAGAAAAAGTGAAAGACTCGATTTGGATTTTATGAGATCTAATCAAAGACTCGAATTGGAACGGGACTTGTTTCATATTTTAACGAGCTTGACACAGGAAAAGAACCTTGCTCGTGAGGACCTATTTCATTTTTTAATGAGGTTGACATAGTAAAAGAACTATCCTCATGGGAACCTAATTCATTTTTTAATGAGATTGACTTAGTAAAAGAACTATCCTCATGACCCTTGTTTCATTTTTTAACGAGCTTGACACAAGACAAGAAACTTTGCTCCAAACCCTTGATCACATACCAAAAGAGGCCATGGCTTCTAGGAGGTTATCATCAGATGGGGAAACAACACTCTAGAAGGGATACATGTCTAGGGATCCAAATGAAAAATCGAGTTCCAATGCCCCCAGTACATGATGTACTTTGTTGTAGCATCTATCGTCATTTTAATTTTATTTTTAGTTTTATTGAGAAAAAAAAAAAAATATATATATATATATATTAATTATGTTATAACGGAAATAAAGGAGAATGCGGAAATTAGAAAGAAATTATTTGTTTTATGACTATTGACAGCTTTTGAATGCGAGGAACTCAGGAGAAGATCCGAGTCATCCGATCGACAGGCAGCGGATCTGACGGTAGTCGAGTGGATAAAAAGAACGAAGTTTAATTCAAAATCGGACGCGAGAAGTTATAAAATCGATTTAAAACCTCAGTTGATCAGGGCCAGCTGCTTGAAAAATGCAGATCCATCTGTAATCACGTGGTTAACAAGGATGATGTTTAATTGAAATAACAGACACGATGGTTTATAGAATGTATTTTAAACCTATGAAGTCCGGATTAATCACATGCTCTCATTAAGAAGCGATGAGATCCAACGGATATCGTGTCGAAAAGTGTGAGAAATTTATTATAAATTTCAGACCCAAGAAATCTTTAAATTACAGTTTTGTTTCCATATCAGGTCTGTGAGGAAGGCAAAGGTTTGTGGAAAAGGTGGACGCGATAATTTTATGAACCAGAGTCTAATTCTTTTCAGTTCTGTGGTAAGCCATATTCCGCATAAATCAACCAATTCCGTTGTTTTAGAATAATAACTAGAATTATAGGTGGATGACCAAAACTCCAAACGAAGGGTGATTGGTCAGGTTTCTTTGTGTTTCCGCCAATCGGAACACTCCCGATATAATGTGGGCCATAAGGGTTTATTTATGTTTTAGCCAATTAGAAAATTTCTGATACATACGTGGGCCCAAGTCCATGCACGGAGTTTTGTAAAGATGTAGTTTGTTGTGTTAAAACAGTTTAATTATTATCAGAACATCTACAAAGAAACTTCATCAGCAGTCAAGCCACAGATCCGAACAGCAAGCAACCATCATCAGTTTTCTAATTTCTGTTACTTCTTGTTATTTTGTTTTCTTGAGAATGAGGTGTCTTTTACCCTCCAATGTAATATTTTGTAATGACTTTTACTTTAGACAGTTAGGAGATAGTTAAACAGTTTGACAATTTTGGTGATTATCAATTGTCACATGATGTATAAAAAGAGACAAAATTATAGAAAAGGGGTTCGAACTTTGAAGAACCTGGAGACTAGGCCACTGTATTCTTGATAAAATTGTTGATTAATGAAAGAATCAGAAGTTTTCCACACATTGTTGGGTATGATTTTGTAACTTTTCTGTTATGTGTCATCATATGTCTTCTTTCCTTTAAGTATGGTAATGAAGTTTCAATTCTTTGTTTGCTTATGTGAATGAAGTTAAATTTCCTTAAAAGAGAACTCCTATACTTGAAGTTCCTACCTCTGCAATTCTTCCAAGTTACAGATATTAGTTTTTGTGTAAAACAACATATTGTCTTTAACTTCCCTAAGTGTCACAGATAATAGTTTCTGTGTAAAACAGCATATTGTCTCTGACTTCTCCAAGAATTTTTCATTCAGCATTTATATTCATCAATCAAATGGAATTTTGAGACTTTCATATCGCCTAAGTATTGAGGGTTTAAACCAGGTCTTTCAAGTCCTTCATTTGAGAATACAACATACAACTAAGTGACATAAACAATAAACGTTAATGTCTTAAGCACAATTTCTACACAACCAAGAAATTGGTTTCTTAAGGGACAACATTAATTGGCGCCATTGTTGGGAAGAGAAGTCAATAACACTTTTCCCTGGGTTTTAAATATTTTCTTCTGGTTGTTCAGTGAGGAGGAAATATTTGGCTATATTAAACAAAAAGCAATAACTTTGGCTTCAAAGAGGCCTCATACAAGGTCAGATACCTCACAACAGAACGTTCGAGCCCTTTCAGATCCTGAGAGGCTAGTTCCCAAGAGGGTTGGAAGGCCTAAAACTCCATTTACACCAAGTCCTACATTGTCTACACCTGGCAGCAGTTCAACACATCTTTCATCCAAACATTCACCTTTTATTGAACAAGAGATACCTTTTACATCCAATTCATTTCAAGAACCCAACTGTCAAGAAAAGTCTTTAGAGTCTGTTTCTTTTTCAGTATCTACTACAGTTATTCAACCTAAACCTATAACTACATTGTCACCTTCTCATACTCCATTTACTCCTCAGACAGGTTCTATGCTTGCTAGTACTCAAGGTTCAGTAAGTTCAAGAGCAAACATGGCAGCACCTACATTCTTAATGAATAGGTATGCACCCATTCAATTGCCACAATAGTTGAATCAAATTCCACAAGAATACTTGAAGATTCTTCCTCGTTTCACATGGGAGGATGAACAAACAGTAGAGAATCATATAGCAGTATTTTGTAATTTTGAAGAAAATCTAAATGTTGAACATCTAGACGTTGTTTTAAGACTTTTTGTGCAATCCTTGGATGGAGAAGCAAGAAAATGGTTTAAAGGGCTTCCTAATAACTCTATTCCTACATGGGAAGAGATGGAGCACCTATTCACCTAGAGATGGGAAGAGAAAAGAGACCATGGGTGTTCACTCACAAAGTTTAATGCTATTAAGAAGAAATCTTATGAAAGTTTTGTTGAATTCATGAGAAGGTTTAATAAATTGTACAATAGTCTTCCAGTGGATATTAAGCCCCTTCCTAATGGTGCAAAAATAACTTTTTCAGGGGCTTTTGAATCAGATTTTGGGTTCACATTAAGGGAGAGAAGATCCACAACCCTTGATCAGATCCAAACTGATGCATTAGAAATAGAAGCAAATCTAGTGGCTGCAAGTAAAGCACCAAAGACACGGCCTATCCAAGATAAGGGAAAGGCTAAAGTGGAATCCTCTCAAATTCAAACTTTAGAGGATATGAATAATGTAATTAAAACTTTGTCTAGTAAATTGATTAAATGGGAATTGGAGAGTAAGAATTCTCAGAGGCAAGCACAACAGAACAGAAACTTTAATCCTAAATATAGAAGACAACCTTTGCAAATCTTGCAGAATGAGATAAAATACCAATATCAGGTTCAAGCACCACTGTATTTAGAGGCAGATCCTGATGAAGTACTAGAGAATTCTAGGGACCATGATGATCAGATTTCCACATTGTATGCAGTAGATGAAGATGAGCTAGGTGTTGAGGGAGAAGAATATGAATATACTGAAACAGATGCCATTTATGATGAGAATGAAATTGATGAGTATTGGAAACAGATTTCTGATTTTATGCAAGCAGAATTAAATAAGAAATATGACTTGAGATCAAGGAAAAGATCTAAAAGTCAAGAAAATGAAGGTGAGCAACAAGTTCTAGATTCCTTACAGAAGTCAACTCCACAAGAACCACAGCCTGCAAAACAATTGAATAAAGAAAAGCAGCAAAAGAATACAAATAGCAAGACTCAAATACTTCAAGGTGAGTCTTCTCAAGATAGAAGTGAAAAAATTCCTTTAGAAAAACTTGTTTCCATTGCACAAGAGGTTTTAGTGATGAAGAGAAGTGAAGATGAAAATGAAAGGAATACTAAACAGGTTCACGTGTTTAGTCTTACTAAAGAATTAGAAAAAATCAGAATTCAAGTGCCCCTCACAGAGTTGGTCAAAACACCAGTTTATCAGAGAGAGATTGTTGAGTTTATCAATCTAAGAGAGAATGTGAATGTAAATGACACTGTGAATCTACAAGAAGATAAACCAGTAGTGGTTTTTGGTCCACATGTGGATGACGTAGATTCTTCAACACCTCCTTTCTACATTTCTTTATTGATTCATGATTTCCTCATGCATAATTGTATGTTTGATTCAGGAGCTCCCCATAACCTTATGCCATTATCAGTGATGAAACAACTAAACCTACAAGTTACTAAACCTTACAGAGACTTGTATTCTTTTGATTCAAATAAAGTCAAGTGTCTGGGGGTCATTAAAGATATAGTGGTGTCACTAGCCCAGGTCCCAGCTAGAAGCTTGGTAATGGATGTAGTGGTAGCAAATATCCTTGCTAGGTTTGGAATGTTGCTATCTAGGTCATGGGGGGCTAAATTGGGTGGTGTTTTGAAACTAGATTTTACTTGTGTTGTCATACCAATTTTTGGTGGAGAAGAAAGGAGGTTGTACATAGAAACTAGATTTGTAAAAGAAATCACAAAGAATGGAGCAAGTAATTCACCTGTATATAGCCAAGAGAAACATGAATTTGCTTGCTTCATGCTACATGACAATGCAAAATTAGCTGAAGATAACCATAGGCAGCTTACTTCAGCCAATGTAAATATAGAACTGCAAACAGAAGGGTTGTGGAAGTGCTTCTTTGATGGAGCCTATTCTAAATAAGGAACAGGTGTTGGTTTCCTTCTAATCACACCTGGAGGTAATATGTTCCCTTTTTCTTTTAAATTGGAGTTCAAAGCAACAAATAATGTGGCAGAATATGAATCCTTGATCATTGCTCTACAAACAACAAAACACATGGGAGTCCAATCAATTTCTGTTTTTGGAGATTCAGAGCTAATTATAAATAAAATAAAGAACCATTGTCAAACAAAACACCTTAGGCTTAGGGCATACATAAATGAAGTGTGGGATTTGGTTGGGAACTTCTTTGAAGCTTTCAACATTCAGTTCATTCCAAGAGATGGAAACGGATTCACAGACTCTTTGGCTATGGCTACTAGTACTTCTAGGCCTCCTATTAAGCCAAAGCTAAGATATGAGATTGAAATAAGGCATAGGCCTTCTGTTCCTGATAATATAAAACACTGGCAGATTTTTTAGGATGATCAACGGATTAAGAAATTCTTGACTATGATTGAAGATTTTTAGGGCACAAAGATTGATCAAGATGAAGATGAAACAACAGGAGGTGCAGAAGTAAGTGTTTTGAAAAATTCCATAGTTAATCAAAAAATTATTCAATTGAAAGATAATACTCTGCCAAGGGGGCTTGTCCCTCTTGAAAGACCTTTTAACTCCAATGATGTAGTTGTTAGTTCAAAGAAAATTCCACAGGATGAGCAAATTCAAGATCACAATATTGGAACCCAAGAGGAGCCCAGGTTAGTCAAATTATTTAATGGAGTTAGACTTAATTATAAGGAGAGATGTATTAAGCTTTTCAAGGACTATATTGATGTTTTTGCTTGGTCCTATGAAGATCTCAAAACATATGATGTAAGTTATTCAGCACAAGATTCCCTTGAAAGAGGGGATTAAACCATCTAAGCAGAAACTTAGACAGATAAACCCTCTGCTTTTACCATTGATTGAGAAAGAAGTCAAAAATGTGCTTGATGCCAAGATAATAGTTCCACTTAGGTACTCTAACTAGGTGGCCAATTTAGTGCCTGTGAGGAAGAAAAATGGAGAAATAAGGCTATGTGTGGACTTTAGAAATCTCAATAGGGCTTCCTTAAAAGAGAACTATCTGTTACCTAAAATGGATCATGTGTTGTAGAAGGTAACAGGATCATTCAGAATGTCCATGCTAGATGGGTCCTCTGGGTATAACCAGGCGGCTATTGATAAAGAAGATCAGAAAAGGACTACATTCACAACTCGTTGGGGAACCTTTATGTATGTTCGAATGCCCTTTGGGTTGATGAATGCAGGTGCAACATTTCAAAGGCCTATGGACATTGCATTTGTAGGGGATAAGTTTGTAGTGATATACTTGGATGACATCATTGTTTTCTCTAATTCTAATGAGGAGCATCTGGACCATCTTTGATCCAGGTCCGGGTGTGAAAAAGGACCCTTCCAAGACCTTTTAATTTCGTGATGTGTTAAATTTCATTTTTAAAAGAACATAAATGAATACATTTGCATGTTGTAAAGAAGAGGAACATGACAATCATCAAGACATGAAAACATAAGTCGTTGATAACGGAGTTTGTCCAGAAGGGACTACGTCTCCGGGTCTCGGTGTCAAGATGGTGTAGGCCGCTACATTAAGTGATGTCAATAGTGAAGATGTACATAAGACGCGATGTCGCTATCATACAAGGAAAATGCCCTCATGCAGGAGTGGCTCCAAGAGATGTTCCACTACCAGAACTCTCAGTCAAAAGACTCCTATCAGTATGACACAAAACTCATGCATGATGATCATCCCGCCAACATAGCATAAAAGGGATCTCAATGCAAACATACATGATGACAACATGAGTATCCCATCAACATACAACAAAGGGATCTCAAAACAAAACATGATGAATCATGACAAAAAGTACATCACACAGATGATTCCGCATCACATCAATCAGGAATCATGAAAACGATTAAGAAACAAGATCCCACATCAAGCATCAAACAGGGATCTGTGCAACACAATGCATAGAAAAAGAAGTACATGAACACACTGCATATAACTCACATCCAAGGGCCATCTAAAGAAGCAGATGTCAAACTGTTGAAGTTGTTCGGACCATCGATCTCACGGCGTTGAATCCCATGGAAATGGCTGCTCGCACATGAATGCTGACACCTGCACTCCACTTAGAAAAGTGGCTGAAAATGAAATGAGCAAATGGAAAATATGAACACACCATCAGATTTTTGGCATCGAATACTGCAAAATTGACTGTCAAATTTCTGAATTCTGAGAAAGTGGAAATCTGGGGCTCAAGGAATATTTTAGATTCCCCCATGATTCCTTAAAGATTCCCTCCTCTAGATCCTCTGCAAATCAGCTACTCAGATAAGGAAACTAACTGCACCATTAGGTTCGTATCGCCGAGAAGTGTAATATCAACGTAAAGTTTGTCCAATTTGGACACTGCAAAAAATTCACCCTCTTGGAAATTTTTCTCAGTCATAGTTCCACCTACATTAAAAAATTAATTAAAAAAAAATATTGCCTCGAATTCCATGCCCACTCCTGGTTCCTCCATGCGTCGGCACACAGATGAAATGAGGGTTTATATCAATTTCATGGGCGGACTTATCAAATAAGGTGGTTTGGCATTGTGGTAAATGTGGCAATTTGTTGAGGAGGGGTCAGGTGGCCAAATCCCGCCCCTACTTTTTTTAATGCATTATGGTTGCCTTTGTTTAAAAACCGCAAACATATCTTCTTTGTTGGGGGGGTCAAGACTACATTGGGCGGCCTTTCCCATAACTTCCGCAGCTGTTGGATGGTGCATTAAAAAGGGCTGGTATGTTTGTTTTGGTTTGAGCGTTATATGAGGCTGCCTGGTAGGGGCCGGCCTACGTGGGCTGAGCAGGTTCGATCCCCGCCGGCCTCGCACTTCATACATGGTACGCAGCTGGGTTCGGGGGTGTGGGCGAGTCCATCGGAGGTGGCCTACCCACCCCATGTATATTATTGTTTACGTAGTGTGGTTGAGGGTTGGAGGTATGGCGGGGTCATGGCCGCCGAACTATTTAAATAAGAATTTTTTTATAGAGTTTGGTGCGGTTGGGCAAGCGGGGGTCATGGCCCGTCGGCCTTTAAATAATTAATTTTTTAATGTATTGGATATGGGGGTGTGTCGGGGTTGGTGGCCCGCCACCCCAAATTATATATATATATATATATTTAACTAAACAATAATTGGTCATTTTTTAAAATTCGAAAAATGACCAAAGGAGATGAATTAAATAGGCCACAAATTCACCTAGAATCTGGCCCAGTGTTATAGACATTTTTGGGCACTACAACCCCAAGCATGAAATGTCCATAAACCAAGGGCTCCTAAGTCCCTAAAGGTGTTGTTCTAACCCCTAAAGCAACAAGGTCAACTAATTACAGCTTCTCCCAGAAGTTCTCCATGAAAAACTGCTCAGAACTGGTCAAAACAAGATCATTTCAGCTTCTCCATAGGCAAAGTGCGTTGCATCTCACCTAAACACACTGTATGGGTGCGTTTCATTTCAAAAATCCCTTCTATGGGGTGCGATGGGCGAGAAGTGACAAATGGCAGTGTCATTCCGCGAGGTGGAGAGGCATGGAAACTTCCAGAAACTTCTCCTGTGACACTTGCCTCTCTGAATTCGACCAAGGATGAGTAAGAGATCATCAATCTCCAAGTGGAAGCAAGAACTATCAGAGGGAAGACACTAATCAAATCACAAGCTGACTCATCTCCCTTACAGATATCTATATATGGATCACTCATCCCAGAGATCCAGAGGCTGGAATTTTGCATATTGTAAGGAATTTTGTTGGTTTCTTGAGACAACATCAGATTTTTGGGTGATCTAAGCTTTGTATGAGGTGAAGAGGGGCTTCCTTGCTGAGAGGATGATGCTGGGTTAGAACAACTGGTTGTAACTCCCTTGGCTCTTTCTTGTTTATCAATAAAAGCTATTCAAGTTTTCCTCCATACTCTTGTGTAATTTATGTTTCATGCATTTGTATGGTCAATTTACATCTGATCCTAGATTGTATATGATTATAGATCCATGTTCTCGTATAGTGCTATGCTACTATGATCTTACAGGTACTCTGTGAAGCTGGGCGTGCAAGGGAACAAGTAGCAAAAGACTATCAAGAGAGAGAGGAATCGAACTAGGAGACTAGCGCAAGACAGAGTTTGGTCTTCTTTGTTCTTCTCTCATCTATACTTCATAAAGGAAAAACGAAAGTAGCTTTAATTTGTTTGTTTCTAAGGTAGCTATCACACCTTAGTGGGATAAACAGTTCTGTGTAGACATTTTTCCCTGTAACAAAATGGCGACTCCACTGGGGACGAATTAGTTTGTTTGTTTATCTTCCTTCTTGTCTATTTTATAAACTTACAGACGGAGCCTGAAGTCGAGCCATGTAGCTTTCGAACTGCATTTTCATAGTAGATAAATGTCGCTTCAGTCAATCTCCGGGATTTGTTTATAAATTAAAAAACTGATTTACAAACTCTCTGATTGCCCTTGTGATAGCTCTTAGATCCTCTTTAGATCTACCCCTGATTGTTGCATTACTGATTACCATTTGCTCGGCCAAAACCCATGAACTGAACTGCAAACTGTGACCCAGAACCCAAGCCAAGTCTCGTCTCTGGCCCAGCGCAGGTACTGTTCTGTGAATCTAAAATTCAGCGCACTTCCCGAGTGTAGTAGGTGCGCTGCATTACAAATTCCCTGTGTTATAAGTGCGCTGATCAGACTAGGCATTGTTCAGTTTTGGTTTCTGTGATTCATTCTTTCCAGTTCTATTCATGAATTTTGTTGCCTGTGATCAGTATATCTCTGTTTGAAACCCCTTTTCTTGTTGTTATTCCGCCTCCTTTGTACAAAAGAACTATAAATGTTTTTGTGTGTTTGTTGAGTCATTTTCAGTTCTCCTTTGCAAAAGTAACGTAATCGTACTGTCGTCCTTTGATTTGAAAGCGTCGCAAGTGTCATTTTCAGGCATAGGAAAGAGTTTGATTGCTGTAGATAGTTGATTATCCTATTACTATTGTATTTGGTTTGAATTTGTAATTTTTCTAGTGTAGAAAACAAGTATTCATTTCCAAATCGTAAAGTGTTGTGATTGCCTCCATTTTTTGATTTCGAAAAGAAACTTGTTGATAATTGTCGCTTGAAAAGTAATTCAGATTTGTGCATTAGCTTTCTTTTCTCCATTCACATACTAAGAAAGCCAAAAACAAATACATGCATGTGCATTTGCATTTAGAATGTTTGATTGGTTTGATTTAGGAAAGTGCATTTAGAGTGTGCTCTTTGCTCTTTGTGAAAGAATATTGTCTCTCTTTCCTTAGTAGCTAGGATTTTTATTGCACAAAGAAGATAAAAGACGGTTTATCATCTTAGATTGCATTTTAGGAATTACACATCTACATCTCGCGGTGAACCTGAAAGGAAAACTTCATAAATAAGATCAACTATAAAATAAATTCAATGAATCTAACAACGCTTTGGAACCTAACGCACAACATTTAGAAGTCTAGGCTAGAGACGTATTTCGGCATCGTAAAGCCTGGTAACTGTTGTTCTCATTGATGGTTGGGTGATTCCTCCACTTTGAGACGATAAGTGCTAGTACGGACTTGTTCTCCCACGTACCGTCGAGTATATTTTGGGAGACCACAATAGGCTTAATCCTTTATCCATAGGAAGCCGTGTCTGCCGCCCTATCGATCACAATGCACTGAACACAGCATTCGGGAAGATTGACTGCCGTACCGTAAAAAGTATTCTGCAGTTTTGCGATTGGTTTGGTAATCCCTCTACCTAGATTTCTAGAGCATCCCCTTTCGTTCCTTTTCAGACTCCTTAACGGAAAAGGTCCATCTGAGAACTTGTCACTTCAGGCTCATTAAAAATCAAAGGCGACTAGAGTCATCTTTTGTTTTTTCTCGACTCTTAAAAATTGAAAAAACAAGTTGTGTCAAAGCGTCTAAAATTCATCTAATTCGGAAACATACATCCCCTTTATTTTTAGTTGATCGAGTAATCCGCAATCGTGGAAGAAAGTCAATTGAAACCCCGTCGTTCGCGGAGGCTTACGAGTCAATCGTCTTTGTCTCCGGAATCGAAGCTAGTACGTACAAAGCGAACTCGTTTAACCGGTTCCAAATCTCCTGTTAAAGTTAGAACAAGTGTTCCAACAACATCAGAGATTCCCATTACTCCAAACATTTCTGGTACCCCTGCCTTTACAGAAGAAGTTCAGTAGCCACAGAAGGACAGTGGTACTGATCCTAGTCTAAGGGTAAACACTTGTGTCACTGAACCAGTTCCATCTACAACCGGTTCGGAGAGTGTTTCTCCCCAAACATCTGTCGCTGCAGATTCCATACCTTCTTCGGCACCAGAAATATTCTACGAACCTGACGGTCTTCCCCTTCCACCTGGTCTGATTGCTATAGAAGAGATTGTAGAAGATCCTCCATCTAGTACTCCATCGCAATTTGGAGTTGGGATCACTCTGTATCCTTCTTCATCAGAAGTTAGTCTACCGCCAGCGGAAGCTCCTGTAGAAACGCTAGGTAATCTTTTGGATAGACTAGAAATATCTGAACAACCGTCAACATCTAGGGCTGTGTCGTCTGACACAGCGACGGCAGAACTCCCTACTATCACTCCAACAATGTTCGTCAGTATACCATCTGTCCCAACTAGCTCTCAATCGCTATAAGGAGCCCACTCAGGGGCCATTTCGACAGTATGGTCTGTTCCTGTTTGTTCATCCGGAATAATATCCGGAAACTCTTATGTTGAGTCTCAAAAAATTGATCCATTTGGAGGTCAATTTGGGCAGTCCGGCCCTCAAGGGCAAACCATTCCTTTAAGTACCGGATTACCACCATATGGGGGGTAGTATGCCCTTTCATTATCCCCTCCGGGAGGACAGCCATACGGGAGTTCACAACAAAATTCAGGTTATGCTGGAATTACATCAAGCGGTTGGGTACCGATACTAGCTCAACAACCAAGAGTTGTATATTCGATGCAACAATGCTGACCTATGTCAAGTATACCAACTACACCAGCTATTGTGACGGTGTCACAAGTTTAAGCGCTGCCTGTTGTATGCCAACCTCAGGTTTCTCAGGTTGTAATGCAACAGCCCCTTGACCCTGCAACTCAACCACAATCGCCGACTAGTGGAATGACACAGGTTCAAATGGGTACAATCACCCCTCATCTTGGTTAAACAGTTAGTATCAGGCAACAGCACATGGCTTCACAACCATGGCTAATGCAATACCAACAACCGCAGTTCCAACAAGTATACCAAGGTTCTAAGAAATAAATCTTTGTGAATAGTGGGCAACCGTATATTCAAAATGGTCAAAATCAACCATTTTACAATCGTCATGCCCACCAACCTTACCAAAGTTACCAGCATCAGATGAATTATGCTGGTATGCAAAGGCCAACTGCTCAGGCAATCCCATCTTATCCTGGGTATGCTTCACCTAACCTGAATCAACAGTTACCCTTCGTGGCAACTTTAGAGTTACCTGATTTAAATCGGTTAACAAACGATCCAATCGCTTACGCCCCTTGGTGGCCAGCGATTCCACATAAACTTCCTTCAGATATTCCTAAACTTAATGGAAATCCGGGTGAAGATCCGTCGAATCATGTGATGACCTTTCATCTGCGGTGTTCATCAAACACTTTAAACGATGATTCGATTAGGCTGCGCCTTTTTCAGAGGACGTTAACTGGTCCGGCAGCAAAATGGTATATCGAATTGCCTAGAGCTTCATTCGACAACTTCAGTACCCTAGCCACAACCTTTTTAACCCATTTTCAGTTACCGATAAGGTACGAAATGGGAACGGAACTTCTTACCAACTTCAAACAAATGACGACCACTCACATATCTGATCATATACATCAGTGGCGACGTCGTCGTAGAATGGTGAAAACCTATGTTCCCGATCAGCTCTTAGTTGAATGGTTTATCAAGTCATTACTGCCTTCCATCACGGAAGATGTGACAAAAGGGGGGGTCATCACCGAAGAGCAGGTTATCGCTCGTGCGCAATATTTGGATTTGATTTACACTCAATCCGGCACGCTCTATGATAAAATACCCGACGCTCCTAGACCGGAATTCTCAGTTCCTCCTCCTCCTAAATTAAACAATGACTCTCATGTCGGCGATGGCGTGATTGGCGCAACAGACACGAAATCGAAAAAGGATCCATCTAAAAAGGCCCATAAGATTTCCAGTCAAAATGCAAATGAGGAACTTCTTGCCTCGGAAGTAAATGTCGTAACGACAGATAAAGGCAAAGAAACCAAGCAACCAGGGGGCAAGAAGAAAGGCAAAGGGAAGAAGAAGAAACAGGGAGAATCATCACCTGAAAAATCTTCTGTAAACCCTCCTAGAAATAGGAAACCAAAAAATCCATGCTTTATATGCGATGAGGATCATTGGACCGCAGATTGTCCACACAGAGCTGAGCTTAAAAAATTCTTCAAGAATTCGAAAACCTCGGCAGTATTAACTGATCCGTTTCCAAATCCAAGGACAAATCTGGTTAACAGTGGAAATGCTTCCCCGTCTCAAGTGCTAATATTGTCGGTTTCCAAACAGCAAAATGATGCTTTGATATCGACAAGAAACAAAGATTATGGGAATCCACAGCTGTCGAACAACAAGGATAAAGATCAACCTAGTAGTTCGAACACAACTTCGACAGAAGTTGCGCCACCCAGCATTCCCGAGTTGACAATAAAACCGCCAAAGGGAGTAGTACACAAGTCAACGTTTAATCCCCACGCTAGAGCGGCACGGCATTATAATATAGTGGAAGATTTGGCCCAATCGCCATCCGCTATGTCGACTCTTGAGGTACTACAAAATTGCCCATCCCAAAAGCAGGCTTTAATATCGGCCATTGGTGGGATAGACCCAAAGGATTCCAATCTTGTATCCTTCGATCATAAAGGATACTATCCCCAGTTACCAGCTCAACTAACTTTCCTCGTCCAAGTGAAAGCCCTCAACAAAACTGTTCATCGAACAATTACTGATGAGGGGGCATCTACATGTATTATGTCGATGAGTTACTGGAAAACTTTAGGATCTCCAATCTTGTCGCGATCTTCGACGACACTAAAAGCATTTGACGGACGAACATATACCCCATATGGTATTCTAAGTAACTTGAAAGTTGAACTAGGAGGGAAAACAGTAGAAATAGATGTTGAGGTAATCGACAGAAATCTCGATTACAAAATCCTACTGGGAAGACCATGGATATATGCCATGGCTGCTGTTGTGTTGACCTATTTTAGGAAGATTGCATTTCCCTTTCAAGGAGGGATTACGATCATCGATCAACAAAACTTCCTCCCCAATGGTTCTCAAGTTACGGGAAGCATTCCAATGATCCATGGAAGCCCCCATTCGCTTCAAAATATCGGAGTAGGCCTACTAAAAGATCCTATATTAATGGGAACTTTCGCCCTTCCACCTCCAATCAATTTGGCGGAAGTAGCGTCGGTAGGAACCTGCAATATGATATCTTCTAAAAAGATCTCAGAAAACGATATCAACATGGATCATACGTAGGTTTTGCCTCCAAGCCCAACAGAAATATTGTAGCAATCAATGTTCCTAGCATGGGAGGCAAACCCAAATCAATGCTCATCAAGCATTTGGATAGATAGGTCTGAGGAATATGGTACCCCTTCAGATCCTTGGTCGCAAGTGCATGTCACCGATGAAGGGGCACCATGGGATGATTACCACCATCGTTCCCTTCTTCCGGATTGTGAAGAAAATACTCCTGATGACCTTTACCATCCTTCAGTTTTTAATTTCCTATCAAACACTGTAAACACGGTGGATTCCAAGCGAAACTTGTCCAACATTGAAGAGACTATCGCCATAAATATCTCGACCAAAACAGATGTTGTAGAGAATATTTATGTTGGCAAATGTTGTTCTCCTTCAGAACTGGAAATATATAACGCTCTTTTTCGCGAATTTAGAGATGTATTTGCTTGGTCATATAGTGAAATGCCAGGCATTGACTCGAGTATAGTTGAACACGAAATCAAGATGTATCCAGATGTCAAACCAGTATGACAACGGCTACGGCAGGTGCACCCCAAGAAAGCCGCTACCATTAAGGTAGAAGTTAAAAAACTTCTCCATGCTAGTTTCATTTACCCAGTTCCTCTAACCGATTGGGTATCGAATATTGTCCCTGTTATGAAAAAACAAGGAACAATTAGAGTGTGCGTCGATTATAGGGATGTAAATCAAGCTTGTCCAAAAGACAACTACCCTACACCCTTCATCGACCAGATAATTGATGAATGCACCGGATGTGAAATATTTTCATTCATGGATGGATTCTCCGGGTATAATCAAATAAATATCCGCCCACAGGACCAGTCAAAGACTGCATTTATTTGTCCGTGGGGCACATTCGCATATCGAAAATTACCCTTTGGATTAAAGAACGCAGGGGCAACATTTCAGAGGGCAATGAATTATGCCTTCCATGACATCAAAAACATCGTTCAACCATACCTCGACGACCTTCTGGCTCATTCGCGAAAGCGGACTAATCATCCGCAGCATTTAAGAGCGATATTTCTATGTTGCCGACACTACAAGATATGACTCAATCCACACAAATGTGTATTTTGTGTCAGTTCTGGTCGTTTACTTGGCTTTGTAGTCTCGAAAGACGGGATTCGTCTCGACCCATGTAAGGTTCAGGCAATCATAAATTTGCCTCCACCTTCAAATTTGCTTCAGATTCAGAAACTCGAAGGGAAAGCAAACTTTCTAAGGAGGTTCATTCCAAATTACGCCGAACTTGCTAAAGGTTATATGTGTCTTTTAAAAAAAGAAGTACCCTTTGTCTGGGATCAGGCTGCGCAAGCTTCCTTTGATGCTTTAAAAGAATCCCTAATGAAAGCATCATTAATGTACGCTCCTGATTATCAAAAAGACTTTAACCTGTATCTGGTTGCAACGGATGCAACCATCGCAATGGTTTTAGTTCAAGAAGACAACGGAATTGAACATCCTATATATTATTTAAGTAAGAACTTAAATGATACAAAAATCAGATATTCTTATGTTGAAAAGCTAGCGCTCACAGCTGTTCAAGCGATACAGAGATTTCGACACTATGTCCTCTTTCGAAAAACTACCATTCTGTCATCTTGCAACCCCATGACTTATATATTGTCGTGACAGTTGCTGGGGGGCAAATATTCAAAATGGAAAGCAATTCTACAAGAGTTTGATCTGGAATTTGTAAAATCCAAGTCAAAGAAAGCTTTGGTTTTTGCGTAATTATTATGCGATCTCCGATCGTCATCCAACGATGAAACATCCGAAGAGGCAATTGTGGACGAAAATTTGTTTCTGATATCTTCAAGCAATCTGTGGTATGGGGATATAATCTTTATCTCCAAACCCAAAAATATAGGCCAAATACCTCTCACTCCGAACAAAAACGTATTCGATACCAAGCAAAAGACTACATGATCGTTGGTGATACACTTTACCGTCGTGGTATCGATATGGTTCTGAGAAGGTGCCTCACCCATGAGGAGGCCGAAAAAGTCCTGAATGATTTCCATTCAGGCGCATGTGGGGGGCATCAATCCGGTTATGCTACAACGCAAAAAATTCTATGAGCAGGATACTTCTGGCCAACAATGTTCAAAGATTGCATAAACGCAGTCAGAAGTTGCCATGCTTGTCAAATTTTCAATAGCAAAACTAGAAGACCACCCGCACCTCTGCAGCCAATAGTTGCTATCGGGCCATTCGCCAAATGGGGCATCGATTTCATGACATGTAACCCCACCTCGACCAGGGGGCATGGGTATATTATAGTCACATTCGACTATTTTACCAAATGGGCTGAGGTGATGCCTACATTAGATAATACTGGTGAAACAGCTGCCCTCTTCTTTTTCAATCATGTAGTCGCCAGATTCGGCGTCCCACAAGCTATAGTCACAGATCATGGATCACATTTTCGCAATCACATGATAGTCGAATTAGCTGCCAAACTAGGGTTGTCTCACGACAGCTCTACTCCATATTACCCGCAAGCCAACGGACAAGTTGAAGCGATCAACAAATTCCTGAAGCGCATGCTGCAAAGTATGATTGGAGTTCACAAAAGAAGTTGGCACCTAATCCTGTACTCAGCCTTGTGGGCTTACCAAACATCGGTAAGGAATGCGACCGGGTTTACACCTTTCCAACTGGTATATGGCCTGGAAGCAGTCTTACCAATCCAGTGTGAAATCTCATCCCTCAAACTCGCAATTGACCTTCTCCCCGGAACTCCAGAAGAGGAGGCTCGTTTCTTGGAACTAATCCAATTGGATGAAACCCGTCGTGATGCCGCTTTGGCTAACGAAGCCCATAAGAAACGAGTCAAAGCGCAGTTTGACAAGAATGTCAAACCCTGTGTCTTCTCAGAAGATGATTTGGTCTTGCTTTATGACCAAGAATCCGATAAATTGGGGGCAGGTAAATTCAAGTCTTTATGGGTGGGCCCCTATATTGTTAAGAGAGTGTTAGCAAAAGGAGCCTACGAGTTAATGGATTATGACGGAATTCCACTGGCACAACCTCGTAACGGGTTGTACCTCAAGTGTTACTATGCGTGATTCAATATAGTAACCTATATGCTTTTGTTATGTTTTTGTTTTCACCAAAAGTGTTTGTTTTGGTAAAGTAATCCACTTTTTACATTTATTGCAGATTTCAAACCTATTGGAGTCATGTGTTGGATATGCCGACGGAGCGAGTCGTAGTTCGCGGAACCTATCTTCCGCGGCCTGGGCCATTTTTTATCCAAGCGGCGAGTTAATAAGTTTCAGAGGGGTATGTATTGGTCAATCAACGAATAACATCGCTGAATATAGCGCGTTGATAGAACTTCTCTCTAATGCCATCACACATGGTATACACCGACTGATTGTCAGGCTAGACTCACAACTCGTCATACTACAACTCACTGGTATCTACTCTGTCCGAAATCCAGCTATTTATCGCATGTTCCTAAGGGTTAATATTTTGGAAAGACAATTTGATTTTATTCAATATCAGCATATTTCCAAAACCTTAAACACATTAACTGACTCATTGGCAAATTATGTGTTAGATAGACATTTGCAGCATTTATAAAATGAAGCATACCATCAATATTTGCGTTTGGATCATGTAACTTAACCAAAATAAAGTTTCGAAAATCAAAAATATATATATAACTGTTTATGGTTTACACATAATGTTCTGTAACCAAGACAAAATTGGTCAAATGACCAAAAACTCAAAAACGCTAGGGGGCACCCTAGTCAAATGATGCTCGTGATAGCAAGTCACAGCTTGTGTGATCATGCGTAAGAGCCGAGTCCATCGTCTTGGCACACCAGTAGTATGCCGCTGCAACCTCAAAGGCAGCTCGTCAGTCCTCACATCTGGAATACCAAGAATGAGGCCCTCAACCTATTCCTGTAATGTTGTGAGAGTCTCGGCCACTGTTTGGTCAATTTAGTGATGTCTAAATTGCAACTTTTAAATGTCAACCCGGGGCTCGTAAGCTGATGAAGTGATGGGTACTGTATGTACTTAGGCAACTATTTCTTAAGTTTTTGTCGTTTTTAACTTTTTAAGTTTGTTTTCAAGTCTATTTCTCCTACAGTGATGTGATGGAAATGAAATAAAGTGAGTGAGGTGTGTGTGATTGTGATGAGTTTACAGCTTAAAAGTAATCTACAAGAAAGCTTTGAACAACAACTGAAATGCAATTAACTCTTAAAGGAAAAATGAAAGCATCAAATAAAAGACTAATGACCTTGGCCCAGTGTCTATGTTGCTGCAAGAAAATGAAGATAAGGTCTATGTCAAGCCAAGCTAAAACTAAGCAATATGAAACTAAAGTAAATCTACATAAAAGAAAGACTAATCACAAATACTTTAACTCCTTCTTAACTTCTGGTCTTTTAACTGAATATATCATGTGAGAGACAGTCAAAAATAAGCCAAGCAATTGTGAGTTCTTGAACCACTAAACCAAGCTGTGTTAGTGATATTTTGGTCCTCAATAAAGATATTGAATTATAGAGAAGAGACCATCAACAAGTAAATAACTTGATTAGTAAACAACTATGCAACTTAAAGAAATGATAACAAAGAAATAAAGGCTGCAAACAAAGAAGGTCAGCACCATTAGACAAGATGATCACAAGTATCACTAGATGTGAAAAAAGAAAGAAAAGAAATTGTCCCGGGCACCTAAGCAATCTGCAAAAACACACTGATTAGTCATGGAAAAGTGCGGAAATATAAATGGACAGAATTCAAAGTTATATACAGCTATTGTACATGATCAAATCATAGCAAACAAAAGCATTCTGTACAACTATTATACATAAACTGTTAAGAAGAAATGCATAAAATGAAAAGCATTGTACAGGCCTTAAGTAAACAGGGGCCCTCTGCCTACTCCAGCCAGCTCAAAAGATCACTTAAACGCTCAAATGGAGAACAGTCTTCTCATATATTACGTAGCAAAAGTAAAAGTTACAGTGGGGTTCAATATTACATAACAGCAGCTAGCTAATCAGCATTCAAATACACTTTATTTATAGCAGAAAAACCAAACTAACTTAATCACAAACTACGCTATTCTAACAGCTGTGTGAAGAACACGTAATCTAGCACAGTCCACGGATTTAGGCAACGGTCGAGGTGGGTATTAAATCTCTGGTTGGATTCGTGTTCCCCATCATCTGCGTGGTTGAGGAAGAGGCCAGTTGTGCTTCACGTGCTCTAAACTGAACACGCAGAGTCGTGCCACCATCAATTACCTTCATTTTACCGAAGTTGCCCCCTCGTTGACCATGGGTGTTTACGACTGTTATGGCTAAGCTGGAAGGACACACACCATGTCCTTAGTGCCACGCACTTGCCCATGTGGCCCTTCTGACCGAAGGACACCTGGATCATGCCGTTTAAGAAAACAGCTGCGGAAACTGGGATCAGCTGCGGAAACTGCAGGTTTTGAACCAAAATTCTAATCCAACAACATAGTCATTAGCATAATTAATAAACCATGTAAAAGTCCTATAATACAATGATTTACGCAAATTGATGAAGGAAATGAGTGATAAAGGAAGGAAATGAATGGAAAAGGAGGCTGAGAGGATGTGAAAAGGAGTGCAGGTCTGAGGCTCAACATACCCCCACTGTGAGGATGTTGCATGTCCTCATGCAACCAAAACTTTTTTAGTGTTTTTTTTTCAATCCATGTGCTCAGATGCTTCTGCCAAAACATCCAGCCTTCTCCTCTTTCTCCTTGTTGCCAAAATTGTCCTTGGTTTTCTGACTAAACACTTGAATTTCAAATTGATCAAGGCCCTGCTCAGTTTCTTGCATTTTCTCTTCAATTTCCTGTTCTTCTTCTGCCAGAGTCCAAGGTGAAGCATGGTGTTGTCATGGACAATTTTGTCCACCTTGCTTTGTTCTTTCAATGCTTCATTCTCCTGTCTAATATGCCGGTTCAGGATTTCTAGCTCAAATACCTCTTGTTTTAGAGAGTGGACCTGTTCCTCAAGAGGTAATATAGTGCTTGGACCAGCAACAGATTGCTCCAAGGTCTCTAAATAATTATATGCCTCTTGCTGGTCAGGGTCAATGTCAGGTGTTTGTCTTGGCCTAAATTCGAATTCTTGAAGACTGCTTTCTCTTTCTTGCTGGAAGGGACTTTCCTCTCGTGGAGGACTTGGCTCAATATCTAGCTGGATTGGAGTCTTTTCAGGTGTGCCCAAATCAATGAAATGTGACTGTTTTTATTTAGTCACACTCTTCTTTTCTATAATTCTACTGCTTCTTCTCACTTGTACACTAGTACTCTTTTGTTGACTGCTTTGTTTTTCTTTTTGTTTCTTCTTTGAGAGGGCAGTAGCTTGGAGTTGTACTAGCCTATCAGCCAAGGTTTGATAGTCCTCTTCTATTGAAGGTTCAAGGGATGAATATGATTCTTGGACAACTGCTTTCCCTTTATCCTTTTTCTGTTTCTTAGTTTTCTCTCTCTCCACTTCTTCTTCTTGAGTAGTCTCCTGAGTTTCTATAATGGGAGGATCTTGGGCTATAACATCCTTTTTCATTCTTACTCTAGGAGAACTGCTAGCGGAAGCTTCAGTTACCTCTTGAAAATGATTCCTGACTAAAAACTTTTCCCATGTATCATTGTTGTTTTTCAATTGATCCTCTATAAGAATTTTAATGAACCCATGATGATACAAGTGAGGTTCAATATTGCCTATATTCTTTTGGACAGTAAAACTCATTTTTGTTAGGCTTCTTAACAGAAAATAGGGCAAATTGATGGCATGGCCCTCCATGAAGTTCATCATAATTCTAGCATGGTACATATACATAGTGCCAAAGCGGCCTTCACATGTTATAAACTTTTGAACTAATAACAACAATGCAGTCCATTCTTCTTTTATAACATGTACAGGAATCCCTTTGGTGAAGACTGAAGTGTCCATACCTGGATTCTTAAGCATATTTTTCCATTCTTGATCTTCAACCCCTCTGTTCTTGAACCATCGGTCTCCCACCATAGGTAAATTAGTTACTGTTGCTATAGAGTTTTCTGTGACTGTGAATTTCAGATCTCCTACTTCCACAGTTTGTCCATTGAATGAACGAGCAAACGTTTTCGTTACCTCCTTATCATATCCTTTGAATTTTTGAATGAACTTCAACCATTTTGCCTTCTTTAACGCTTCCTTTGTCTGTGGGTATCCTTCTAGATACTTTGAACCTTCAGGCTCAGCTCGAAGCAATTTCATCATCTCAACTTCGGCTGAAGCTTTGACTGTATATGGATACTCAAAGAGGATGCTCACAGTAGACTACGGCTATAGGTGGAATAGCCGCATTGTAATGCGAGGTAATATAGGTTGGAAACGGAACCGTGGAGTTTGTAATAGAGCTGCGGGGTTTACAGCAAAAACGAGAGTTGAAATGGTGTGAAGGTGAAAGAGTGGAAGACAAGCACGGGAATGAGTTCGAATGCGTGCGAAAACGGAGTGATAAGGGAATGAAATAACGGCCAAATCCCTTGGAGTCAGAAGGCTTTCATACACGTTTCGGTTTTTGGATGCGGAGATCGTGGTGGAGAAGAGACGTAGTACGATAGGTCTCTTCTTCCTCGTACGGCTAATTAATGAAAGCGCAGTCTCGATTTGAGTTTAAACTAAGGGTGATTATGAGACCGTTATGAGGATCTGAGGTGGATGAAGGATGATCACGGCGGAGAAATGGGATGATCTTTGCTTAATAATTGCATTTAGTGACTCTGTCCACGATTAATAATTATGCACAACATGACATTCAAATGGTTGTTTGGAGAAAAATTTTGATCATACCTTTATGGGTTTACCATCTGTTGATTAAGGTTGTTGATCCATGATTGCCTTTTGATCCTGCAGGTGCCTTCCATCCTTGTTGCCTTTGGTAATGATGATGATACCTCTGACTGTGATTTTTGAAAACAGAGTACTGCTGCTGTAGAGACAGAGTGTGCTGGCTGCGGAATCTGGTGCGAGCTGCGGAAACTGGTGCGAGCTGCGGAAACAGTTCTCAGCTGCAGAAACTGAAACAACACCCTTCTGTCTATACAAAAAGTAGTTAGAGAAGACTTAACTAAATGAAATAGTCCTGAGAGGGACTTTTATTGATGAAATGGAGTGAGATGAATGAAATGAAAAGAAAATGAAGTGGAATGAAAATGAAATGGAATGGAGATGAAGTGGAATGAAATGGCGAATGAGATGGAAAGAGAGAGAGATTTTTTTTTATTTGGAAAATATAAAGTGTCAGGTGCCCCTGATTTTCACCTTATATTTTCTGCATAAGACCGCCAATCCAAGATTGGTTTTCAGGCTTATACAAGAGACCTTTTTTTTCTTTTTCTTTTCTCTTTTTTTTTTTTTTTTTTCTTTTTTTTTCTCTTTTTTTTTTCAACTGAAAGAAACAAAGACTAGGCTGATGGAGGAGAAGAATTCTTCTCCATCAACCTCATTGCAGAATCTTCTTGGAACATTTTAACAAATTCCTCCTTTGAGAGTGGCTTGTGGTAGACTTTCAATCGGTGGCCATTCACAATGAGAGGAGTCTGAAGCTCATCAATGGTCTTTACTCGAACTGCTCCATTGTTAAAGACTTCATCAATCTCATATGGTCCAAGCCAATGAGTTTGAAATTTTCCTTTGAAGTCCTTAAACTTGGAATCAAAAAATAGTGCCCAATCTCCCTTCTGAAACTTTCTTTCTTTGATGTGTCGATCATGCCACTTAGTTCTTTGGTGCTGAACTAGATCAGTCCTTAAAATTGCATCTTGTCTTATTTCATCTAGCTCATTTAGCTGCTCCATTCTGTGCTTTTGGGCTTCTGATAGGTTCATCCCCAATTGAACTGCCATCTTGAAGGTCTTGATTTGGAACTCAATGGGGAGCAGGACTTCTTTCCCATAAACAAGTTCATAGGGAGAATGTCCTGTTGTGTTCCTCCATGTAGTTCTATAGGCCCATAAGGCTTCAGGAAGCCTTTCTGCCCAATCTCTTCTTTGGAGATGAACAGTCTTGGTGATGATGCTTTCAAGAACTTTATTTGTAGATTCCACTTGACCATTTGCTTGCGGATGGTATGGAGTAGATGTTCTGTGCTTGATTTTGTATTCTTCCATCAGCTTATCCATCAAGTTAGATGTAAATTGACTTCCCTGATCTGTCACAATTTCTCTTGGGACACCAAAACGAGTAAAAATATCCTCAAAAAGAAATTGAACAACTGAATTTTCAGTGGCAGAAGGAAATGCCTTGGCTTCTACCCACTTAGTAACATAATCAGTGCAAACCAATATATACTTCTTTTGCTTAGATGGTGGATTAATAGGTCCAACGAAATCTAGAGCCCATTTCTCAAAGGGTTCGATGCATACCTGTGGCTGTAGTGGCATTTCATTTGAAGGAGTTGGTCTCCCAACTCTTTGGCAGCTGTCACACCTTCTAACATATTGCTTTGCATCTTTGAAGAGAGAAGGCCAATAATATCCTAAAGAAAGGATTTTATAGTCCGTCCTCTTGTCAGCAAAGTGTCTGCCGCACGGTTCATCATGACATGCCTTAAGGATGTCAGGCATTTCATCTTCCCGAACACATCTTCTGATCATACAATCTGGCCCTGTTTTGAACAATTCATTAGAAATCCATGAATAATGTGAACTCTCCTGAATGATTTTCCTTTTCTCATTAGGAAATAAGTGTGAAGGTAGCTTCCCTGTAACTAAATAGTTAGCAATATCTGCATACCAAGGAGTTTTAGTAGTTACTGCAAACAAGTATTCATCTGGAAACTTATCCTCTACAGGAGAATCTTCGTTAGTGTTTTGGATTCTAGACAAGAAATCAGCTACTGTGTTTTGTTTCCCTGGTCTATCTAACACAGTAATATTGAATTCTTGTAAAAGCAAAAGCCATCTTGTAACTCTGCCATTAGTAACAGGTTTGTTCATAAGATATCTAATTGCAGAATGATCAGTATGGACAAAAGTTTCATAGCCGATTATATAATGTCTAAACTTGTTGATTGCATGAACAACGGCTAAGAATTCTTTTTCAGTCACAGTATAATTTAACTCAGTGGGAGTCAAATTTTTACTGGTGTAGTAAATGGCATAAGGAACTAAATCATTTTGACCCAACACAGCTCCTAGAGCTGTATCTGAAGCATCTGTAGAAATGTGGAAAGGGAGTTTCCAATTTGGCCCTCTCAAAATGGGTGCTTCAGATATTCTAGTTTTTAAAGTTTCAAATGCAAATTGACATTCAGGATCCCATTTGAATTCACAGTCTTTTGTAAGTAATTTGAAGAGCGGAGATGTTATCTTGGTGAAGTTTTCAATAAATCTTCTATAATATCCAGTAAACCCAAGAAAACTTCTAACATCTTTCTGACAATTTGGAATAGGTAACTTGGAGATGACTTCAACTTTTGATCTATCAACTTTAATTCCATCTCCTGAAATATGATGTCCTAAAACAATCCCTTCAGTAAACATCATGAAACATTTTTCATGACTTAATGAAAGATTTGTTTCTTTACATCTAATAAGGACTTTTTCCAAATTTTCTAATGCTTCTTCAAATGTGTTACCATAAACTGTAAAATCATCCATGTAGACCTCTACACAATCATGAATTAGATCGGAAAAGATTCCTAATACTGCCCTTTGAAATGTTGTGGGTGCATTACATAATCCAAAAGGAAGTACTCGGTAAGCAAAAGTTCCCCATGGACAAGTAAATGTGGTTTTATCCTGATCTTCAGTTGCTACCTGAATTTGATTGTAACCACTAAAACCATCCAAGAATGAGAAATACTTTTTGCCTGCTATAGTATCTAATACTTGATCAATAAAGGGTAAAGGAAAGTGGTCCTTCAAGGTTGCTTTGTTCAATTCTCTGTAATCAATGCAAACCCTCCATTTACCATTCTTTTTAGGTACTATAACCAAAGGAGAAACCCACCGGCTATCTGAAATAGGGTAAATGAAGTTTACATTAAGTAACTTTTGGAGCTCTTCTTTCACTATCTCCCTAAGATTTGGATTCATCCTTCTTTGAGGTTGTCTGATTGGTCTACTGTTTTCCTCAATGTAGATGTGATGAATGCAAGTCTTAGGATCAATACCTTTCATATCGGTATACTCCCATGCAAATGCAGTAGAATGTCTTTGCAAGACTTTGGTTAGCTCTTCCCGTTGTGATTTTTCCAAGTTTCTATTGATGTTTAGTATTTTTCCTGGAAAGATCTCAATGGCAGAACTACCAAACTCTTCCATAGAGAAAAGAGACATTTGTTTAGATGATAGACACTCTATGTCAGAATCCAACTGAAATTGTGTGGAGTCATATTCTGAAGATGGTTCAAAATTTTCTAATGTATTCAGAATTTGACTATCTTCACTAATCTCAGAAATGGTAAAGACAGGTTGTATAGTATCTTCATCATCAACCCACTCATTATCTCCTATTTCTGTGATTGCTTTTGCTGGAGGATACAGATTGAACTTCTTTGTCGAATTACCATCAGAAATGTACATGTCCCCAGACCTACAACTTATGAAAGCATCAGTTGTGGCTAGCCAAGGTCTTCCTAAAATAAGAGGATGTCCTCCTAGATTACTCTTGGGAGTTAAAATCATGAAATCCACTGGATATTCCCAAGAATCTAAGGAGACTGGAATGTCTTCTAATACACCATCTGGTTTGATAATGGATCGATCTGCAAGTTGCAACAAGGTGGGTGTAAAAAGAAGATTAGGAAGTTTTAGTTGTTCCATAGTCTGTCTACTCATAATGTTAATAGTAGCCCCTAAATCAATCAAAGAATTTGGTATTTCTACCCCATTGATATGTGTTTTGACAATTGGACTACCGGGGTCTACATATTTCTGCATAGTAATCTTTCCCATCATGATGTCTGCAATTTTTCCTACCATGTGGATCCTTCTGGTATCTCTTGGTTTCCTTCCTGGTCTTTTAAGGCTCAACTCCTTTATTGTTTTTGCTAGAATAGGAATTTCCTTAATGGCTTGTAACAAGGGAATCTTGATACAGACATTTTTCAATTCATCTAGGAAATTATAGTCAGGCAACCAAATTTGTTTTTCCACTCCTTTGTCGATTTGTAATATTTCAGGAAAAGGAGGTGTGGACAAAGATGTAGGTTGTTCAGCTATGGGAGTTGTGGGGGTTGATTCTTTTTCTTTTTCTTTTTGAGTGTTTGGGTTTTGAAGAGATGCTTCAGAACCCTTATTGGCTTTAAGAGACTCTTCCTCAGAAATGCTTGGCTGTTGAACATTTATAGAAGGTTGATCTAGGATTCTATGTGATCTGAGTTGTACTTCATTGAGAGGAACAATCATATAGGTAGGGAATGGTTGACCTTCCATCATGTAAGCATTTTGAGGGTTTTTATTATTGGGGTTTGGCAATGGCTGAGAAGGAAGTTGATTTGACTTAAGCAAGAGTTGAGAACTTTGATTCTGTTGAGAAGGTTGTTGTTGTTGAGGAAATGGCAATGATAGTTGTGGACTTTGATTTGGAAGTTGTGGAACTTGCTGGTTTTGAAAAGATGGAGGATTTTGATAGAATTGAGCAAATCTCCCATAAGGATTTTGCATACCTTGTATCCATGATTGAAAAGGATTTTGAGGTTGGGACCAAGGTTGTTGCCAAGGATTCCAATTTGGTTGGGGTTGAAAATTCATAGAGTTGTTAAACCCTTGATTTTGTTGCCCTTGCCAAGGTCTCCTTGCAACAAAACAGAGAGATTCGAGTGTATTTGGATCCTCTTGAAAAACAGCTTTGAGCCCAGGAATTGAAGGACAATCCTTGGTCTCATGGTTCTCTGAGCAAATTACACATGTTTCTATAACTTTTGCATCCAAGGGACATTCCCTTAGAGCATGTTTCTTCCTACATTTCGGGCAAAAGATGGCCAAAGCCTCAGCTTCTGCTTTATGTTTATTGTGAATCTTAAGGGTGTCTAATTGTTCACTAAGACTCCCTAAGATGTCAGTTTTGAATTCATCAAGCATATTGCCGATCTCAGCCCTACTTACTGATCCAGTTGCAGATTTATTTGCTCTGATGAGAGAAGGATCTCTAGGCCCTTTTTGAGTTTTTGATTTCCCCCTTGAGAGATGGACACATAGCTTTGCTATATCATTGAGTGAAAGTTGATATATATCTCCTTTCCCCATCATGTTCAGAATATCTATCCATTCATCTCTAATGGCTTTTAATAGGAGGGCTTTCAAGGTATCCTCATCTAGGTTACTCATTTTTGCTCTTTTCAGGTTATATTGAAATCTTTCAAGTAAATCCTCTAAGTTTTCATCTTCTCTTTGTACCATTTTAAATACCTAATCCTTGTGATTGGTGGGCATACAATAGTCCAGGTACCTATCCAAAAATGTTTGTTTCATATCATTCCAAGACCTAATGGATTGAGTGAGTAATCCCATGAACCATTTCAAAGCTTGTCCTTTCAATGTTGAAGGAAACAATTTGAGTTTTTGAGAGTCATCCAGATAATCATAAGTTCGACATACGACTTCAAACTCAAATAGAAATGTTTCAGGGTCCTCATTCCTTAACCCATGGAAGTTTGGGAGGACAGATGGTGATATGTTTTTCATAGTGGCTCGGGAGTCCTCATCGACGATAGGGAACCCAAATGAGTTATCCCCATCCCTATTTCCTCCAATGTTACCTCTACCTCCTCCATTGTTTCCTCCTCCTCCTCCTCTACCTCTACCTCTACCACCTCCTTCTTCTGTCATAGTAGTTTCCCTAGAGACTTCAGAGTCTTCTGGTTCTTCTACAAAGGGTGAATGAGAAGGAATTTCTCCCTCTTCTTCAGATGATTCTACTTCTTCAATTACAATTGGTCTTTCTGTAGAAGAAAGGAAATGATCTCTTTCTGATTCAAATTCAATAGAAGGTGTGGGAGAGTCAATTCTTGCCTCTTGAATTCCAGGAATCCTAGGACTAGGAGTGTCAGTTAGAGATGAGGGAGGTGTCTCTTGTCTATTCCTTGAAGTAGATGGACTTGTAAAAATCGAACTCTTGGCTCTAGCTAAAAACCTTCCCCTAGAATCTCTAGCTCTATGCATGTCATTTTTTTATTTTTTCTTCAAGTTAGGCTAATAATTCTCTTTCTGATCTTCCAGGTCACTCTAGGTGCGAGAAGAGAGCATACTTAAGAAACTATTAAACCAATAACTTTCTCTTTTCTGATCCTCCAGATCACTCTAGGTGCAAGAGGAGAGCATACTTTGAGAGGTTGTCAATTTTCCTTTCTTGAAATTTTCTTGTTTTTTTTTTTTTTTTTTTCAGAAATTGGCTACCTAATTTCACTTCCCCGGCAACGGCGCCAAAATGTTTGGTCAATTTAGTGATGTCTAAATTGCAACTTTTAAATGTCAACCCGGGGCTCGTAAGCTGATGAAGTGATGGGTATTGTATGTACTTAGGCAACTATTTCTTAAGTTTTTGTCGTTTTTAACTTTTTAAGTTTGTTTTCAAGTCTATTTCTCCTACAGTGATGTGATGGAAATGAAATAAAGTGAGTGAGGTGTGTGTGATTGTGATGAGTTTACAGCGTAAAAGTAATCTACAAGAAAGCTTTGAACAACAACTGAAATGCAATTAACTCTTAAAGGAAAAATGAAAGCATCAAATAAAAGACTAATGACCTTGGCCCAGTGTCTATGTTGCTGCAAGAAAATGAAGATAAGGTCTATGTCAAGCCAAGCTAAAACTAAGCAATATGAAACTGAAGTAAATCTACATAAAAGAAAGACTAATCACAAATACTTTAACTCCTTCTTAACTTCTGGTCTTTTAACTGAATATATCATGTGAGAGATAGTCAAAAATAAGCCAAGCAATTGTGAGTTCTTGAACCACTAAACCAAGCTGTGTTAGTGATATTTTGGTCCTCAATAAAGATATTGAATTATAGAGAAGATACCATCAACAAGTAAACAACTTGATTAGTAAACAACTATGCAACTTAAAGAAATGATAACAAAGAAATAAAGGCTGCAAACAAAGAAGGTCAGCACCATTAGACAAGATGATCACAAGTATCACTAGCTGTGAAAAAAGAAAGAAAAGAAACTGTCCCGGGCACCTAAGCAATCTGCAAAAATACACTGATCAGTCATGGAAAAGTGCGGAAATATAAATTGACAGAATTCAAAGTTATATACAGCTATTGTACATGATCAAAGCATAGCAAACAAAAGCATTATGTACAACTATTATACATAAACTGTTAAGAAGAAATGCATAAAATGAAAAGCACTGTACAGGCCTTAAGTAAACAGGGGCCCTCTACCTACTCCAGCCAGCTCAAAAGATCACTTAAACGCTCAAATGGAGAACAGTCTTCTCATATATTACGTAGAAAAAGTAAAAGTTACAGTGGGGTTCAATATTACATAACAACAGCTAGCTAATCAGTGTTCAAATACGCTTTATTTATAGCAGAAAAACCAAACTAACTTAATCACAAACTACGCTATTCTAACAGCTGTGTGAAGAACACGTAATCTAGCATAGTCCACGGATTTAGGCAACGGTCGAGGTGGGTATTAAATCTCTGGTTGGATTCATGTTCCCCATCATCTGCGTGGTTGAGGAAGAGGCCAGCTGTGCTTCACGTGCTCTAAACCGAACACGCAGAGCCGTGCCACCGTCAATTACCTTCATTTGACCGAAGTTGCCCTCTCGTTGACCATGGGTGTTTACGACTGTTATGGCTGAGCTGGAAGGACACACACCATGTCCTTAGTGCCACGCACTTGCCCATGTGGCCCTTCTGACCGGAGGACACCTGGATCATGTCGTTTAAGAAAACAGCTGCGGAAACTGCAGGTTTTGAACCAAAATTCTAATCCAACAACACAGTCATTAGCATAATTAATAAACCATGTAAAAGTCCTATAATACAATGATTTAAGCAAATTGATGAAGGAAATGAGTGATAAAGGAAGGAAATGAATGGAAAAGGAGGCTAAGAGGATGTGAAAAGGAGTGCAGGTCTGAGGCTCAACAGCCACATCGAGGTCACGAAGGATAGCCCTTCCAACAGCCTCTCCTGCTGGGGCGGCAGCTAGCACTCTCAGGCGTACTACTGCCCGAACGGGACCAACATCTGCATGAACACATGAGTTTGATTAAGTCTTTGATAGAATAAAGCACAAGGACATTATAAAAGAAAAATGATAAACAGGAATATGGTCAAAGAATTTACCAATGGCACCCCACTATTCGCCAGCCGGCAGTACTAAATCTGGGTCACCCCGGAAGTCCATACCAGCATATGGGTACTCGGAATAAACCATCTCCTGACGGTCAAACCACCCGAATAAGGTATCAGAAAAGGAAATCTGAGACTGACCAGCATGCCTAGACATATGGTCGACCCATCTCTGCATACGTGGTTCAGTCGGTGAAGGTAAATCGAGTGCAATATACTGCGGCTGCATCAGTGGTATCTTTTCGAAGGCAAAGGCGATCAGAATAGAACCATACCCAAAGTTCTTCAACCTCCCACTCTTCACCTTGGTCAACTCTTATTTCATCACAAGAAGTACTGCATCGCACCAGTTGAACACCTTCAGTTGGAGACATTCCAAGGCATACTGCATATAAGATCGGTTGGCTACATGAAGAGCCGCACCACCAGCCATCCTACCAAAAGTGAACAGAATAGTCCTAAGGGACCTGTCAGTGACATCACGGATGATGATCTTGCCGTCTTTACTGAGATCCCTCTTTACAATACCGGCGAACATAATCTCTCACAGATTCACCTCCTCGGGCCGAACCTGACAAAGATATGGGGGCACCCCGCCTCGACAAGCCAGTCAAGAAATAGATGTTCACTACAGTCAAGGGGATGGATTTGCCCCTAATCTGGAACACCTGGTTGGTAGGATCCCAAGCATCGAGCAAATACTGCAGCAAGTTGATCTGTTGTCTCATGCTAGAAATGCGGAAAAACTTCAGCAAGCCACAGTTCCGCAGTGCGTTTACTGTAACTGGATCATGTAAAGCAAGCATGTCCTATTCTTCATGCTCACGTTCTCGCCATGTAATAGTCATCTTGCTCCAAAGATCTCTGAAAACAAACAAGAGAAGAGTTAGATCCAGATTTTGGTAAGAAACGGGCAAAATTTCCATCAAAAACTGTGCATAAAATTCCTTCTTTGCGCCCATCGCACCTACAGTAGTGCTCTGGGTGCATTGCATGTTAGATGGCCAGTAGACAGGCCAACATCCAACGCACCTTTCGATACACAAAGGGTGCGCTGAAGGCAGGGCAAGTTTTTCAAAGCCCAGAGGCTCAGAAAAACTAGGAATCAAGCTCAAAATGCAAAATGGAAAGCTTGAAATGAAAGAGCTCAAGTTTAGCTCCTACCTGGTCCAGACGGCGCCAATAATCGTCCACAGAATCTCCCGAAATCAGCTGATGAAAATCAAGGGGGGAAAGCACCTCCAAAGCTCCAACAAACCAAAATTCAAATGAAATGGTAAAATGAGAGGTAAAAGCACTTTTACATTAGTTTTTACGTAGTTCGAAGTAAAATATTAGTGTTCCAACTCATTTTTCAAACATATATTGTTCATTTCTGACTAGTTTGATGAAGCAATTGAAAACGTAGTACAATCTTTGAAAGAACAAAGCTATTTATGGTAAAGTCAAGAAGTGAATGTTGTATCGAGCAGTTTTAGCACATATTTCAAGCTCGTTAAAAAAATAAACATAAGCCATGAGCAAATGTTTCCCCCCACATTTAAGCTCATTAAAAAATGAACTATTTCCCGGTAAATAACCATCGTGAATGTAGTACTTCAGCCTTTAAAAGCCTTAGTCATGTTCTCATCATCACCTCCACTCTGTATTGGTCGATCATTCACCTCCATTTGATTGTTTACCCCTTTCGAGGAACAGCTGCGAAGAGTGATCTCACTAGCCATCCTTGTAACACTACCGTGATTGGAACATTCCAAACCTTACCTGGAATCAGCTGCTACCCAATTTTATCACTCGTTTCTCAAAAGACGAGTCTCCTTTAAGCTCTTTTCAACTGACTCGTAAAATATGAAAAGATTGCCAAGCCATTGGCCTCTCCAGCTCGTTAAAGGGACCGGAAGTGCTATCCCTCCTCTAAATTTTAATCTTTTTGGACCTGAGGGATTATTACACAAAAATATCGAGCGCTTGTTTTGTTCGGCTCGTTAAAAGTATCGAAAATTCATCCCTTCTGTATTGTTTTATACTTTTTCGGACTTAAGGGATTAGATGATGAAAAAGGAATTTTGGAGTTTCCTTTACGTTCCTTTTCAGACTCTCTAAAATTGAAAAGGATCGAATTATCTTTGTCGTTAAACTCGTTAAAACTTAATAGTGACAAACTTGTCCATAGCATACAAGAACGAGTTTCACTATCTCTAGGCTCATTAAAACATAGCGATGGGTTTTCCCGAAGGGCAAATTATAGAACAAGCATATGTTATCCTCCTCAAGCTTGACAAAAATAAAGAGGTACTGGTCAGCAATGACTGGGGAAAATTGGGAAGAAAACTTGAAGAAACTTTTTTGGTAGCAAGTCGCTCTTGAACATGACACTTTCACTCCACATCCAAGTTGGGTTGGGTTGTTTCATTCACCGGTCACATCGGCATGGTCCCATCACACCATCCACATTTGGGGTCATGCTACCAATCCATCATGTCAGTTTCACTGATATGTTCAAGAGAAATCATTCAGAGAATTCACCTATGTCTCACCCGCTACATTACATTCATACTCCATTCTTTCATGACCGCCACCCTGAACCGTATGTCATCAAATCGTTTTCACCTCCATTAAAATCATTTGCTCTGTTCCGTGTCATTGATGTGGGATTCATTAAGGCCCTCCTGTGACGGATCGCTTCTTGTCGACATCAGCTCATTATCCAAGAAGTCGATCTAGGAACACCCCGTTCAATACTTTGAAGCTTGCATGCCTCAATGGCAAGTTTCTCACTTCCGCCGACAGGTTTACATCAATGGCCTTCGACCGAAAGATTTTGCGTGGTGTTCGACGCCAAGTCCTTTATTCACACCACGTGAATTGTACTACAGTACCTTGAGGGTCATTATCATTATCGGTGATTCCTCTCACGCCTGTTAACAGCTTACATCATTGGCTGGTAATCAGGGGATGTCTTTCTATGTTCGACTCCAGAACATCTCTCACATGGATAGACTTGTACTTCGAGTGAAGATCGAACGAGATTGAAGACCCCAGATCTAGTTTCATCCATCCAGGCTGCGATATATATTTAGAGAAATAAAGACATCAAATGTACATCATTGCTGCACAGATAATCATCCAATCAAAGGGATGATGGCTCTACCAGAATCACCAGTCTACACTCAGACGATTGTCTGTCCTATGTACATGAAAAAGAATTTATAAAGCTGAACATGGGAATGCCCACCTCAGCTAGATCATGAAAATATTATGAAGATAATGTATTGTATTGTATCTTATTACAGGTCTCCTCTCGGCTTGAAAGAACTTCGGATCCTCATAATAAAGCATTTCACCCGACATCAAAAGATTAACGACCTCATGCTTTAGGGGGCAACTGTTATAGACATTTTTGGGCACTACAACCCCAAGCATGAAATGTCCATAAACCAAGGGCTCCTAAGTCCCTAAAAGTGTTGTTCTAACCCCTAAAGGAACAAGGTAAACTGATTACAGCTTCTCCCAGAAGTTCTCCATGAAAAACTGCTCAGAACTAGTCAAAACGGGATCATTTCAGCTGCTCCATAGGCAAAGTGCGTTGCATCTCACCTAAACACACTGTGTGGGTGCATTGCATTTCAAAAAGCCCTTCTATGGGGTGCGATGGACGATGAGTGACAAATGGCAGTGTCATTCCGCGAGGTGGAGAGGCATGGAAACTTCCAGAAACTTCTCCTATGACACTTGCCTCTCTGAATTTGACCAAGGATGAGTAAGAGATCATCAATCTCCAAGTGGAAGTAAGAACTATCAGAGGGAAGACACTAATCAAATCACAAGCTGACTCATCTCCCTTACAGATATCTATATATGGATCCCTCATCCCAGAGATCCAGAGGCTGGAATTTTTCATATTGTAAGGAATTGTTGTTGGTTTCCTGAGACAACATCAGATTGTTGGGTGATCTAAGCTTTGTATGAGGTGAAGAGGGGATTCCTTGCTGAGAGGATGATGTTGGGTTAGAAAAACTGGTTGTAACTCCCTTGGCTCTTTCTTGTTTATCAATAAAAGCTATTCAAGTTTTCCTCCATACTCTTGTGTAATTTATGTTTCATGCATTTGTATGGTCAATTTACATCTGATCCTAGATTGTTTATGATTATAGATCCATGTTCTTGTATAGTGCTATGCTATTGTGATCTTATAGGTACTCTGTGAAGGTGGGCGTGCAAGGGAACAAGTAGCAAAAGACTATCAAGAGAGATAGGAATCGAACCAGGAGACTAGCGCAAGACAGAGTTTGGTCTTCTTTGTTCTTCTCTCATCTATACTTCATAAAGGAAAAACGAAAGTAGCTTTACTTTTTTTGTTTCTAAGGTAGCTATCACACCTTAGTGGGATAAGCAGTTCTGTGTAGACACTTTTCCCTGTAACACCCAGGTTAGCAGGAATCCGGTGGCTGGGTTTTGGCGAAATTGTTCCCTCCTTAAGCCTACCAATTGACCAAAGTCAACCTAAACTTTGACTGCCACCAACTTTCGCATATGGACTCGATTTGACGAATCGTTCACACCACCGCGATCAGGACGACGAGATCTACACTTTGGTATTGGTACGAAAGCATTCCAATCATTTTGATTTTTGAGCTTTCATAAGCCCTCTTTGTCCTGTGTGTGTCCCCGCAGCCACCTGGATCAATCTTAAAAAGACTTTTGAGAAATGTAGAAAATTTGGGCTTTCCTTGAATCCTAAGAAGTCTATTTTTTCTCTAGAAGAGGGAAAACTAGTGGGGCATATTGTTTTTAGAGATGGAGTGAAGATAGATCCAACAAGGGTGCAAGCTTTGCAAAAAATACCATTTCCCAGGAGTAAGGAAGACATTCAAAAATTTCTGGGAAAAATAAACTATTTAAGGAGATTTGTGTCCAATTATGCTGAAATTGTAAAAGAAATTACCAATATGTTGAAGAAGGAAAATGAAGTGCATTGGGCTAAGGAAGTCAGAGAGTCATTCTCTGGGATTAAAGAAGCATTACAAGTAGCTCCAGTTTTAATTAGCCCTAATTATCAAAATCCCTTTCAATTTTTTTCATTTGCATCACCTAATTCAATAGTTGTTGTCTTGTTAGAGAAAAATGATGAAGAAAAGGAGCAGCCACTTTCTTTCTTTAGCAAGATTCTTAGAGATGTTGAACTAAAGTACAATATTCTTGAAAAATAGGTATAAGCTTTGGTAACAGCCCTAAAGGCCTTCAGGACTTATGTGCTGCAGTCACAGATCATTGATTATGTGCCAAATGCTGCAGTAAAGGATGTCTTAGTCCAGTGTGATGTGGAAGGCAAAAGAGGAAAATGGATAGCCAAGATTCAATGGACATAAAGGCCACAAAGTTGGTGAAAGGGTAGGCATTAGCAAAGATGCTAACAGAGTCAAATTTTCAGGCACTGGGAATCAACTTGCTAACACCTACAAATGAGGAAATAATTGAAGATGGTGAAGAAAAATCAAATCCAGGTATGAAGATTAGATATAAGTTTTTATGTTCATAATGGTACAAGCACATAGTCCATTATTTATGTTTTCTCTCTTGTCCTCAATCTTTGGATAAAACAAAATATAGAGCATTAGAATCAAAGCACAACCATATGTGATTGTTGAGGGAAAATTGTATCGGAAGGATCTTGTGGGAATTTTATTATTATGTTTAACAAAGGATGAATTTACAGAGACCATTAAAGATTATCATGAGAAGTTATGTGGTGGACATTAAAGTTGGAAGGTTATTGCACATAAAATGCTCCAGGCAAGGTTTTATTGGCCCACCCTATTTGGTGATACATATAAGTTTGTCAGAAGTTGTTAAAAGTGTCATCTTTTTGCTCAAAAGAAAAGGTTTTCTCCCTTTCCTTTGATCCAAGTATTCATAGAAGAACCATTCAGACAATGGGGACTAGATTTTGTTGGAGAAATTAACCCACCTTCAAGTGGACAGCACAAGTGGGTTCTTACAACTACTGATTATTTCACCAAGTGGGTAGAAGCTATACCTACTAAAAGGGAAAATGACCAGGTGATGATGAAGTTCTTAGAGGAAAATATTTTTAGCAGATTTGGATGCCCTGTCAAAATCCTAACAGACAATGCTCAAGTCTTCAGTTCAAGTGAGTTTGTTGCTTTTTGTCAGAAGTATATTGTTATTTTATCTCATTCAACAGCTTATCATCCTCAGGGAAATGGATTGGTTGAATCCACTAACAAAACATTGATGAAGATCCTTAAGAAAACTATTGAAGAGAATCAGAAAGACTGGGATTCAAAGTTAAAGTTTGCTCTATGAGTTGTTCAAGAGACTACAAGAAGGTCTACAGGAAAATCACCTATTGAGTTTGTGTATGGAACTCAAGATCTATTCCAAAGTCAACTTGTGAAGCCTGTAATTGCAATGATTCAAGAGGCAAAAGAAGAACCCAATGCTCTGATAAGAAGGATGCATAAGGTAGTGGAATTAAGTGAAAGCGGGATAAGGTAAGAGACAACTTGATTATGTATCAATCAAAGATGAAGGATATTTTTGACAGAAAAAGCCAAAGAAATTGATTTTAAAGTTGGACACCTGGTATTAAGGTGGAATACTAGAAGAGAAGATAAGAGCAAACATGGGAAGTTTGATCCTCTCTAGTATGACCCATTCAGAATTATAGAAGCAAGGGCAAATAATACATTCTTCCTGGAGAATCTTGATGGTGAATCTTTATAGTTGCCTGTCAATGGGCAGTACCTCAAACATTACTTCCAGTTTTGAAACACAAGCATCTTGTCATTGTAGATACTAGAGTGAATTCGTTGTACAAATTCCTTAGAATTTAAATTGGCTAAGCAATATGTGAGTCCATGCCCAAGGTGAAGGCACTGATCTGCGGATATTAGTGCTTCTGTGGCAAAAGTACTATCCCCAGGTGGAGCCAGATGTTGTAGCATCCATCGTCATTTTAATTTTATTTTTAGTTTTAACGAAGAAAAAAAAAATGTTATAACGGAAATAAAGGAGAATGCGGAAATTTGAAAGAAATGATTTGTTTTATGACTATTGACAGCTTTTGAACACGAGGAACTCAGGAGAAGATCCGAGTTGTCTGATCGACAGGCAATGGATCTGAAGGTAGTCATGTGGATAACAAGAACAAAGTTTAATTCAAAATCGGACGCGAGATGTTATAAAATCAAGTTAAAACCTCAGTTGATTAGGGTCGTCCGCTTGAAAAACGCAGATCCGATGGTAATCATGTGGTTAACAAGGACGATGTTTAATTCAGAAAATAGACGCGATGGTTTATAGAATGTGGTTTAATCCGTTGAAGTCCAGATTAATCACAGCTGCTTATCAAGAAGCGATGAGATCTGATGGATATCGCATCGAAAAGTGCACGAAATTTATTATAAATTTCGGACCCGAGAAATATTTAAATTACAATTTTGTTTCCATATCGAGTCCGTGGGGAAGGCAAAGGTCCGTGGAAAAGGAGGATGCGATAAGTTTATGAACCGGAGTCTAAATTCTTTTCAATTCCATGGTAAGCCATATTCCGCGTAAATCAACCAATTTCGTTGTTTTAGCAGAATAACTAGAATTATAGGCGAATGACCAAAACTCCAAAGGAACGATGATTGGTCGGGTTTCTTTATGTTTCCTCCAATCGGGTACTCCCGATATATATGTGGGCCATAAGGGTTTCTTTATGTTTTAGCCAATCAAAACATTTTCGATACATACATGGGCCCAAGTCCATGCACAAAGTTTTGCAAAGATGTAATTTGTTGTGTCAAAACAGTTTAATTATTATCAGAACATCTATAGAGAAACTTCATCAGCAGTCAATCCACAAATCCGAACAGCGAGCAACCATCATCAGTTTTCTAATTTTTGTTACTTCTTGGTATTTTGTTTTCTTGAGAATGAGGTGTCTTTTACCCTCCAATGTAACATTATGTAATGACTCTTACTTTAGACATTTACGAGATAGTTAAATAGTTTGACAATTTTGGTGATTATCAACTGTCACATGATGTATAAAAACAGACAAAATTATAGAAAAGGGGTTCGAACTTTGAATAACCTGGAGACTAGGCCACTGTATTGTTATAGACATTTTTGGGCACTGCAACCCCAAGCATAAAATGTCCATAAACCAAGGGCTCCTAAGTCCCTAAAAGTTTTTTTCTAACCCCTAAAGGAACAAGGTCAAATGATTACAGCTTCTCCCAGAAGTTCTCCATGAAAAACTGCTCAGAACTTGTCAAAACAGGATCATTTCAGCTGCTCCATAGGCAAAGTGCGTTGCATCTCACCTAAGTACACTCTGTGGGTGCGTTGCATTTCAAAAAGCCCTTCTATGGGGTGCGATGGGTGAGAAGTGACAAATGGCATTGTCAATCCGCGAGGTGGAGAGGCATGGAATCTTCCAGAAACTTCTCCTGTGACACTTGCCTCTCTAAATTTGACCAAGGATGAGTAAGAGATCATCAATCTCCAAGTGGAAGCAAAGAACTATCAGAGGGAAGACACTAATCAAATCACAAGCTGACTCATCTCCCTTACAGATATCTATATATGGATCCCTCATCTCAGACTTCCAAAGGCTGGAATTTTGCATCTTGTAAGGAATTGTTGTTGGTTTCTTGAGACAACATCATAGTGTTGGGTGATCTAAGCTTTTTATGAGGTGAAGAAGGGCTTACTTGCTAAGAGGATGATGCTGGGTCAGAACAACTGGTTGTAACTCCCTTGGATCTTTCTTGATTATCAATAAAAGCTATTCAAGTTTTCCTCCATACTCTTGTGTCATTTATGTTTTATGCATTTGTATAGTCAATTTACATCTAATCCTAGATTGTTTATGATTATAGATCCATGTTCTTGTATAGTGTTGTGCTACTCTGATTCTACAGGTACTATGTGAAGCTACGCGTGCAAAGAAGCAAGTAGCAAAAGACTATCAGAAGAGAGAGGAATCGAACTAGGAGCCAAGCGCAAGACAGAGGTTGGTCTCTCTTGTTCTTCTCTCATCTATATTTCATAAAGGAAAAACGAAAGTAGCTTTACTCTGTTTGTTTCTAAGGTAGCTACCACACCTTAGTGGGATAAGCAGTTCTGTATAGACACTTTTCCCTGTAACAAAATGGCGACTCCGTTGGGGAGCGACTAGGTTGTTTGTTTATCTTCCTTGTTGTTTATTCTATAAACTTACAGACAGAGCCTGAAGTCGAGCCAGGTAGCTTTTGAACTGCATTTGCTATGCAAATGCAAAGTAGATAAATGCCGCTTCAGTCAATCTTCGGGTTTTGTTTATGAATTAAACAACTGATTTACAAACTCTCTGATTGCCCTTATGGTAGCTCTAGTAACCTCCTTAGATCTACCCTCATTGTTGATTTACTGATTACCATTTGCTCGGCCAAAACCCCTGAACTGAACTGTAAACTGTGACCCGGAACCCAAGCAAAGTCTCGTCTCTGGCCCAGCGCAGGCTCTCTTCTGTGAATCTGAAATTCAGCGCACTTCCCGAGTGTAGTAGGTGCGCTACATTTCAAGTTCACTGTGTTACAGGTGCGCTGATCAGACTAGGCATTGTTCCTCAGTTTTGGTTTCTGTGTTCATTATTTTTAGTTCTATTCATGAGTTTTGCTGCTTGTAATCAGTATATCTCTGTTTGAAACCCCTTTTCCTTGCTGTAATTCCACCTCCATTGTGAACAGAACTGTAAATGTTTTTGTGTATTTGTTGAGTCATTTCCAGTTATCCTTTGCAAAAAAGTAACGTAATTGTACTGTCGTTTCTTGATTTGAAAGTGTCGCAAGTGTCGTTTTCAGTCATAGGAGAGAGTTTGGTTGCTCTTGATAGTCGATTACCCTGTTACTATTGTATTTGGTCTGAATTTGTAGTTTTTCTAGTGTTGAAAGCAAGTATTCATTTCCAAATCGTAAAGTGTTGAGATTGTATTCATTTTTTATTTTGAAAAGAAACTTGTTACTAATTATCGCTTGAAAAGTAATTCAGATTTGCGCATTAGCTTTCTTTTTATCATTCACATACTAAGAAAGCCGAAAACAAATACATGCATGTGCATTTTCATTTAGACTGTTTGATTGGTTTGATTTAGGACAGTGCATATAGTGTGTGCTCTTTGCTCTTTGTGAAAGAATATTGTCTCTCTTTCCTTAGTAGCTAGGATTTTCATTGCACAAAGAAGATAAAAGACGGTTTATCATCTTAGATTGCATTTTAGGAATTGTACATCTACATCTCGCGGTGAACCTGAAAGGCAAATTTCTTAAGCAAGATCAACTATAAAATAAATTTAATGAATCTAACAACGCTTTGGAACCTAACGCACAACATCTAGAAGTCTAGGCTAGAGACGTATTCTGGCATCGTAAAGCCTGGTAACTGTTGTTCTCACTGATGGTTGGGTGATTCCTCCACTTTGAGACGATAAGTGCCAGTATGGACTTGTGCTCCCACATACCGTCGAGTATATTTTGGGAGACCACAATAGGCTTAATCCTTTATCCATAGGAAGCTGTGTCTACCGCCCTATCGATCGCAATGCACTGAACACAGCATTCGGGAAGATTGACTGTCGTACCGTAAAAAGTATTCTGTAGTTTTGCGATTGGTTTGGTAATCCCTCTACCTAGATTTCCAGAGAAGTCCCTTTCGTTCCTTTTCAGACTCCTTAACGGAAAAGGTCCATCTGAGCGCTTGTCACTTCAGGCTCATTAAAAATCGAAGGCAACTAGAGTCATCTTTTTTTTTTCTCGACTCTTTAAAATTGAAAAAACCAGTTGTGTCAAAGCGTCTAAAATTTATTTTAAATGGAATAATCATCACCCTTTCCTACGTTGATCTTAGGTTGAGAAAATGGAATCCACCAACCAAGGAATTCCCCTTGGAGGAAATCCTAGTCCCTTCTCCTCTTGGGGAGATGTTGGTGCACCCCATATGGCCACATTGTCGCTTCCAGGATTGACAATCGGCTTTCCCGTATGGCTCTTCTCAACCTCTATCGTTCAGAACACCACAATTCCTGAACAATCGAGTCAGCAACTAGACGAATCCAGAGTTACCCCCCAACCCTCTACTTCCTCCAATTCTTCCTCTCCTCCTTCCTCTTCGCTTGATGGGGCTGGTAAAGCCAAAAATCAAGTATCTGAGAAGAATAAGGAAAAGAATAAGAAAGAGAAGAAGAAGAAGGAACCAAAAGCAAAAGGGGGCAACCAAGCATCATCTAGCGAAAATCCACACACTGCACCAACAAGGCCTAAATCACCATGTGTCATTTGCAAAGGAGACCACTATCATAGAGATTGTCCCTGCATCCCTCGGATTTTAAGGGACTGGTCTCCTCGATTGCACAACCCGGTGTCGTCAACCTCTGATGATCATGTTGAAAACACACCGTCAACTAGTGAAAGTGAAGCCCCAGGACAAAAGGAAAATATAGATTTCCTTGTAAACTGTGCGAAGGCGATCATGTCGTCCACCGTTGTCCCCTCTTAGACGAGGCTAAAAGAGTTTTGGACGATCGTCCGGTTTCACCGTTACGACTTCCTCCTGGATATAAAAATCTCTTGCCAAGTCCGTCACTAGTTGAAAATCCGGCTGACCCGCGCAGGTGGTCAGCCGAAGCATCTATTATTGAAGACGAACCATTTGAACCCATACCAGACGAAAGTCAGAAGGTCGAGGCGACAGTTGACCCGGTCTTGCCTTCAGAGGTTCCATCTTCAGATGATACAGTCACAGAAGAGAATAAGGATGACACCGTCCAAATTCTTTTCGTAAGCACAGACTCCGATGAACATGGGGGCAATTTACCCATTCCTTTACCGCAGGAAGGAAGTTCGTCAGAGTCGTACCCGACTGTCTATTCGGTCCCACCTCCAAGCAACCTAGTTGTTTCCTTTGACTGGAATCAACTAGGCAGACCCCGTTTACCGGCTAGTGTACCATTCCAAATCATTGCTCAAATATATAGAATGGTTATGGCCGGTACCATCATAGATGAAGGGGCTTCTGTGAGTATCCTTTCCTCGACTGCTTGGAAAGCGCTTGGTTCGCCATCGCTTTTGCCTGAGATGAGAAATCTAACAGGCTTTGACAAAGGAACCAGTCGACCGTTAGGGATCCTTCCCAATGTGCCCATAACATTGAGAGGGAAAACCGTCCACATGAACGTAATGGTAGTTCAAGGACCCCTGGATTATAATCTACTCCTTGGACGAGACTATATTTATTGCATGGGAGCCATTGTCTCATCACTCTTTAGAGTGATGTGTTTTCCGCACAAAGGAAGAGTGGTCAAGCTCGTAGACCAGCTTTCATTTCCCGGATCACACAGATCAAATAGTCATATGCCATCCTTGAATGGTCTTTTCACACAAGGAATGCCTCATCAATCTCCAGTCCGTCCACCTGATGAGCGCGAGTGATTCGAGGGACATGACTGAAACCCAGGGGGCATGCACCCTGGTCTGCTTCGGCAGGAAAACTTCGTGTATAGGATAGGTTTCCGCGAGAGATATATGACTAGTCTGTACTCCCGTCCGTGATTGGAAAAGGGGGTTAGACTGGAATAAGATTCCCTTGTCAAAGTTATGTGAGTGGATTGTCTCACCTTTGTCTATTTCGGTAGACATCGCCGAAGAAGTGTTTTGTTTGCGCTGTGAATAGAACAATCATTGGTAACCTGAAAGAGGTAGACCTTTCCTGATAAAACAAATGTTTTGTTGGAGATATGAAAGGTGACCTTGAAACTCCGTTTTATACCTGGGGGCATGCAAACCTTTTGCCGTGCAAGCGAAGAGCGACTATTTATTTTTTTAAATTTGCAGGTCCTCTAACCCTTTAAACTCGTAGGATTGGTCGTTTCCTAACTTGCATAAAGAAAGGATGTGGGGAAAAACTCTAAAAATTGATGTTTTCATATATGAGACATTCTTATTATACGACTGGATTAATCGAGCAATTTTAGCACATAGTTCAAGCTTGTTAAAAAATAAACATAAGTCATGAGCAAATGTTTCTCCCCACGTTTAAGTTCATTAAAAAATGAACTATTTCCCGGTAAATAACCATCATGAATGTAGTACTTCAGCCTTTAAAGCCTTGGTCGTGTTCTCATCATCACCTCCACTCTGTATTGGCCGATCATTCACCTCCATTTGATTGTTTACCCCTTTTGAGGAACAGCTGCAAAGAGTGATCCCTCTAGCCATCCTTGTAACACTGTCGTGATTGGAAAATTCCAAACCTTACCTGGAATCAGCTGCTACCTGTTTTTATCACTCGTTCCTCAAAGACGAGTCTACTTTAAGCTCTTTTCAACTGACTCGTAAAATATGAAAAGATTGCCGAGCCATTGGCCTTTCCAGCTCGTTAAAGGGACCGGAAGTGCTATCCCTACTTTAGATTTTAATCTTTTTGGACCTGAGGGATTATTACACAAAAAGATCGAGCGCTTGTTTTATTCGGCTCGTTAAAAGTATCGAAAATTCATCCCTTCTGTATTGTTTTATACTTTTTCGGACTTAAGGGATTAGATGACGAAAAAGGAATTTTGGAGTTTCCTTTACGTCCCTTTTCATACTCTCTAAAATTGAAAAGGACTGAGTTATCTTTGTCGTTATACTCGTTAAAACCTAATAGCGACAAACTTGTCCATAGCAGACAAGAACAAGTTTCATTATCGCTAGGCTCGTTAAAACATAGCGATGGGTTTGCCCAAAGGGCAAATTATAGAACAAGCATATGTTATCCTCCTCAAGCTTGACAAAAATAAAGAGGTACTGGTCAGCAATGACTGGGGAAAAATTGGGAAGAAAATTGAAGAAACTTTGTTGGTAGAAAGTCGCTCTTGAACACGACACTTTCACTCCGCATCCAAGTAGGGTTGGGTTGTTTCATTCACCGGTCACATCACCATGGTCCCATCACACCATCCACATTTGGGGTTAATGCTACCAATCCATCGCGTCAGTGTCGCCGATATGTTCAAGAGAAGTCATTCAGAGAATTCACCTGTGTCTCACCCACTACAATACATTTACACTCCATTCTTTCATGACCGCCACCCTGAACCTTATATCACCAGATCGTTTTCACCTCCATTAAAATCATTTGCTCCGTTTCGTGTCACTGATGTGGGATTCATTAAGGCCCTCCTATGATGGATCGCTTCTTGTCGACATCAGCTCATTATCCAAGAAGTCGATCTAGGAACACCCCGTTCAGTACTTTGAAGCTTGCATGCCTCAATGGCAAGTTTCTCACTTCCGGCAGCAGGTTTACATCAATGGCCTTCAACCGAAAGATTTTGTGTGGTGTTCAATGCCAATTCCATTATTCACACCACGTGAATTGTACTGCAGTACCTTGAGGGTCATTATCATTATCGGTGATTCCTCTCGCGCCTATTAACAGCTTACATCATTGGCTGGTAATCAGGCGATGTCTTTCCATGTTCGACTCCAGAACATCTCTCGCATGGATAGACTTGTACTTCGAGTGAAGATCGAACGAGATTGAAGACCCCGGATCTAGTTTCATCCATCCGTGCTGCGATATATATTCAGGGAAATAAAGACATCAAATGTACATCGTTGTTGCACAGATAGTCATCCAATCAAAGGGATGATGGCTCTACCAGAATCATCAGTCTACACTCAGACGATTATCTGTCCTATGTACTTGAAAATGAATTTATAAAGCTGAGCATGCAAATGCCCGCCTCAGCTAGATCATGAAAAAATTATGAAGATAATGTATTTTATTGTATCTTATTACAGGTCTCCTCCCAGCTTGAAAGAACTTCGGATCCTCATAATAAAGCATTTCACTCGACATCAAAAAAGATTAACGACCTCATGCTTTAGGGGGCAACTGTTATAGACATTTTTGGGCACTGCAACCCCAAGCATAAAATGTCCATAAACCAAGGGCTCCTAAGTCCCTAAAAGTGTTGTTCTAACCCCTAAAGGAACAAGGTCAAATGATTACAGCTTCTCCCAGAAGTTCTCCATGAAAAACTGCTCAGAACTGGTCAAAACAGGATCATTTCAGCTGCTCCATAGGCAAAGTGCATTGCATCTCACCTAAGTACACTCTGTGGGTGCGTTGCATTTCAAAAATCCCTTCTATGGGGTGCGATGGGCGAGAAGTGACAAATGGCAGTGTCAATCCGCGAGGTGGAGATGCATGGAATCTTCCAGAAACTTCTCCTGTGACACTTGCCTCTCTGAATTCGACCAAGGATGAGTAAGAGATCATCAATCTCCAAGTGGAAGCAAAGAACTATCAAAGGGAAGACACTAATCAAATCACAAGCTGACTCATCTCCCTTACAGATATCTATATATGGATCCCTCATCTCAGAGATCCAGAGGCTGGAATTTTGCATCTTGTAAGGAATTGTTGTTGGTTTCTTGAGACAACATCATAGTGTTGGGTGATATAAGCATTGTATGAGGTGAAGAAGGGCTTACTTGCTAAGAGGATGATGCTGGGTCAGAACAACTGGTTGTAACTCCCTTGGCTCTTTCTTGATTATCAATAAAAGCTATTCAAGTTTTCCTCCATACTCTTGTGTCATTTATGTTTTATGCATTTGTATAGTCAATTTACATCTGATCCTAGATTGTTTATGATTATAGATCCATGTTCTTGGATAGTGTTGTGCTACTCTGATTCTACAGGTACTCTGCGAAGCTAGGCGTGCAAAGAAGCAAGTAGCAAAAGACTATCAGAAGAGAGAGGAATCGAACTAGGAGCCAAGCGCAAGACAGAGGTTGGTCTCTCTTGTTCTTATCTCATCTATATTTCATAAAGGAAAAACGAAAGTAGCTTTACTCTGTTTGTTTCTAAGGTAGCTACCACACCTTAGTGGGATAAGCAGTTCTGTATAGACACTTTTCCCTGTAACATGTATTCTTGATAAAATTGTTGATTAATGAAAGAATCAGAAGTTTTCCACACATTGTTGGGTATGATTTTGTAACTTTTCTATTATGTGTCATCATATGTCTTCTTTCCTTTAAGTATGGTAATGAAGTTGCAGGTCTTTGTTTGCTTATGTGAATGAAGTTAAATTTCCTTAAAAGAGCACTCCTATACTTGAAGATCCCACCTCTACAATTCTTCTAAGTTACAGATAGTAGTTTCTGTGTAAAACAACATATTGTCTTTAACTTCCCTAAGTGTCATAGATAATAGTTTATGTGTAAAACGACATATTTTCTCTGACTTCTCCAAGAATTTGTCATTCAGCATTTATATTTAGCAATAAAATGGCATTCTGAGACTTTTATATCACCTAAGTATTGAGGGTTTAAAACCAGGTCTTTCAGGTGCTTCATTTGAGAATAAAACATACAACTAAGTGACATAAACAATAAACATTAATGTCTTAAGCACAATTTCTACACAGCCAAGAAATTGGTTTCTTAAGGGACAACATTAATTGGCGTCGTTTCCGGGGAGAGAAGTCAAGAACACTTTTCCCTAGGTTTTTAATATTTTCCTCTGGTTGTTCAGTGAGGAGGAAATATTTGGTTGTATTGAATAGAAAGCAATAACTCTAGCTTCAAAAAGGCCTCATACGAGGTTAGATACCTCACAACAGAAAGTTCAAGCCCTTTCATACCCTGAGAGGCTAGTTTCCAAGAGGGTTGGAAGGCCAAAAACTCCATTTACACCAAGTCCTACACTGTCTGCACCTGGCAGCAATTCAACACATCTTTCATCCAAACATTCACCTTTTATTGACCAAGAGATACCTTTTACATCCAATTCATTTCAAGAACCCAACTGTCAAGAAAAATCTTTAGAGTCTGTTTTTTCTCAGTATATGCTATAGTTATTCAACCTGAACCTATAACTACATTGTCACCTTCTCATACTCCATTACTCCTCAGACAGGTTCTACACTTGCTAGTACTCAAGGTTCAGTAAGTTCAAGAGAAAGCATGGTTGCACCTGCATTCTTGATGAATAGGTATGCACCTATTCAATTGCCACAACAGTTGAATCAAATGCCACAAGAATACTTGAAGATTCTTCCTCGTTTCACAGGAGAGGATGAACAAACAGCAGAGAATCATATCGCAGTATTTTTTAATTTTGTAGAAAATCTAAATGTTGAACATCTCGATGTTGTTTTAAGACTTTTTGTGTAATCCTTGGATGGAGAAGCAAGAAAATGGTTTAAAGGGTTCCTAATAACTCTATTCCTACATGAGAAGAGATGGAGCACCTGTTCACCCAGAGATGGGGAGAGAAAAGAGGCCATGCGTATTCACTCACAGAGTTTAATGCTATTAAGAAGAAATATGTTGAAAGTGTTGTTGATTTCATAAAAAGGTTTAATAAATTGTACAATAGTCTTCCAGCGGAGATTAAACCCCCTCCTGCTTGTGCAAAAATAACTTTTGCAAGGGCTTTTGAGTCAAATTTTGGGTTCATATTGAGGGGGAGAAGATCCACAACCCTTGATCAGATCCAAACCGATGCATTAGTGGATGTAGGTAAAGCACCAGAGACACAGCCTATCCAAGATAGGGGAAAGGCTAAAATGGAATCCTCTCAAAGTCAAACATTAGAGGATATTAATAATGTAATTAAAACTTTGTCTAGTAAATTGATTAAATTGGAATTGGAGAGTAAGAATTCTCAGAGGCAAGCACAACAGAATAGAAACTTTAATCCTCAATATAGAAGACAACCTTTGCAAATCTTGCAGAAGGAGAGAAAAGACCAAGATCAGGTTCAAGCACCATTGTATTTAGAGGTAGATCCTGATGAAGTACCAGAGCATTCCAGGGACCATGATGATCAAATTTCCACATTATATTCAGTAGATGAAGATGAACTAGGTGTTGAGGGAGAAGAATATGAATATGCTGAAACAAATGCCATTTATGGTGAGAATGAAATTGATGAGTATTGGAAGCAATTTTCTGATTTTATGCAGGGAGAATTACATAAGAAATATGACTTGAGATCAACGAAAATATCTAGAAGTCAAGAAAATGAAGGTGAACAACAAGTTCTAGCTCCCTTACAGAAGGAAACTCCACAATAACCATAGCCTGCAAAACAATTGAATAAAGGAAAGCAGCAGCAGAATACAAATAGCAAGACTCAAATACTTCAAGATGAGTCTTCTCAAGATAGAAGCGAAAAAATTCCTTTAGAAAAACTTGTTTCCATTCCACAAGAGGTTTTAGTGATGAGGAGAAGTGAAGATGGAAATGAAAGGAATACTAAACAGGTTCATGTGTTTTGTCTTACTAAAGAATTAGAAAAAATCAGAATTCAAGTGCCCCTCACAGAGTTGGTCAAAACACCAGTTTATCATAGAGAGATTGTTGAGTTTATCAATCTAAGAGAGAATGTGAATGTAAATGACACTGTGAATCTGCAAGAAGATAAACCAGTAGTGGTTTTTGGTCCACATGTGGACGAGGCAGATTCTTCAACACCTCCTTTCTACATTTCTTTATTGACTCATGATTTCCTCTTGCATAATTGTATGTTTGATTCAGGAGCTTCACATAACCTTATGTCGTTATCAGTGATGAAACAACTAAACCTACAAGTTACTAAACCTTACAGAGACTTGTATTCTTTTGGTTCAAATAAAGTCAAGTGTTTGGGGGTCATTAAAGATATGGTGGTGTCACTAGCCCAGATCCCAACTAGAATCTTGGTAATGGATGTAGTGGTAGTAGATATCCCTGCTAGATTTGGAATGTTGCTATCTAGGTCATGGGGGGCTAAACTGGGTGGTGTTGTGAAACTAGATTTTACTTACGCTATCATACCAATTTTTGGTGGAGAAGAAAGGAGGTTGTACATAGAAACCGAATTTTTAAAAACAATCACAAAGAACGGAGCAAGTAATTCACCTATATATAGCCAAGAGAAAGATGACTTTGATTGCTTCATGCTCCATGACAACGCAGAGTTGGTTGAAGATAACCAGAGGCAGCTTACTTCAGCTAGTGTAAATACAGAGCTGCAAACAGAAGGGGTGTGGAAGTGCTTCTTTGATGGAGCCTATTCTAAAGAAGGAACAGGTGTTGGTTTCCTTCTAATCACACTTGGAGGTAATATGTTCCCTTTTCTTTTAAATTGTAGTTCAAAGCAACAAATAATGTGGAAGAATATGAATCCTTGATCATTGCTATGAAAATAGCAAAACAAATGGGAGTCCATTCAATTTCTGTTTTTGGAGATTCAGAGCTGATTATAAAGAAAATAAAGAACCATTGTAAGTCAAAACACCCTAGGCTTAGGGCATACAGAATTGAAGCGTCGGATTTGGTTGAGAACTTCTTTCAAGCTTTCAACATTCAATTCATTCCAAGAGATGGAAACAGATTAGCATACTCTTTGGTAGTGGCTGCTAGTACTGTTAGGCCTCCTATTAATCCAAAGCTAAGATATGAGGTTGAAATAAGGCATAGGCCTTCTGTTCCTGATAATATAAAACACTGGAAGATTTTTTAGGATGATCAACAAATTAAGGAATTCTTGACTATGATTGAATATTTTTAGGGCACAGAGATTGATCAAGATGAAGATGAAGCAACAAGAGGTGCAGAAGTAAGTGGTTTGAAAAATTCCATAGTTAATCAAAAAATTATTCAATTGAAAGATAATACTCTGCCAAGGGGACTTGTCCCTCTTGAAAAACTTTTTAACTCCAATGATGTAGCTGTTAGTTCAAAGAAAATTCCACAGGATGAGCAGATTCAAGATCACAATATTGGAACCCAGGAGGAGCCCAGGTTAGTGAAATTATTTAATGGAGTTCCACTTAATTATAAGGAGAGATATATTAAGCTTTTCAAGGACTATATTGATGTTTTTGCTTGGTCCTATGAGGATCTCAAAACATATGATGTAAGTATTATTCAGCACAAGATTCCCTTGAAAGAGGGGATTAAACCATTTAAGCAGAAACTTAGACAGATAAACCCTTTGCTTTTACCATTGATTGAGAAAGAAGTCAAAAAGCTACTTGATGCCAAGATAATAGTTCCACTCAGGTACTCTGACTGGGTGGCCAATTTAGTGCCTGTGAGGAAGAAAAATGGAGAAATAAGGCTATGTGTGGACTTTAGAAATCTCAATAGGGCTTCCTTAAAATATAACTATCCGTTACCTAAAATGGATCATGTGTTGTAGAAGGTAACAGGATCATTCAGAATGTCCTTGTTGGATGGGTTCTCTGGGTATAACCAGGTGGTTGTTGATAAAGAAGATCATAAAAAGACTACATTCACAACTCCTTGGGAAACCATTATGTATGCTCGAATGCCCTTTGGGTTGATGAATGCAGGTGCAACATTTCAGAGGGCTATGTACATTGTATTTGTAGGGGATAAGTTTTTAGTGATATACTTGGATGACATCACTGTTTTCTCTAAGTCCGATGAGGAGAATCTGGACCATCTTAAAAAGACTTTTGAGAAATGTAGAAAATTTGGGCTTTCCTTGAATCCTAAGAAGTCTATTTTTTCTCTAGAAGAGGGCAAACTTCTGGGGCACATTGTTTCTAGAGATGGAGTGAAGATAGATCCAGCAAGGGTGCAAGCTGTGCAGAAAATACCCTTGCCCAGGAATAAGAAAGACATTCAAAAATTTCTGGGAAAAATCAACTTTTTAAGGAGATTTGTGTCCAATTATGCTGAAATTGTAAAAGAAATTACCAATATGTTGAAGAAGGAAAATGAAGTGCATTGGACTAAGGAAGCCAGAGAGTCATTCTCCAGGATTAAATAAGCATTACAAGCAACTCCAGTTTTAATTAGCCCTGATTATCAAAAGCCTTTTCAAGTTTTTCATTTGCATCACCTAATTCAATAGTTGTTGTTTTGTTAGAGAAAAATGATGAAGAAAAGGAGCAGCCAGCTGCTTTCTTTAGCAAGATTCTAAGAGATACTGAACTAAAGTACAATATTCTTGAAAAACAGGTATATGTTATGGTAAAATCCCTAAAGACCTTAAGGACTTATGTGTTGCAATCACAGATCATTGCTTATGTGCCAAATGCTGCAGTAAAGGATGTCTTAGTCCAGAGTGATGTGGAAGGCAAAAGAGGTAAATGGATAGCCAAGATTCAAGAGTATGACCTGGACATAAAGCCCACAAAGCTGGTGAAAGGGCAAGGATTAGCAAAAATGCTGACAGAGTCAAATTTTCAGGCATTGGGAATCAACTTGCTAACACTTGCAAATGAGGAAATAATTGAAGATGGTGAAGAAAAATCAAATCCAGGTATGAAGATTAGATATAGGCTTTTATGTTCAGAATGGTGCAAGCATATAGTCCATTATTTATGTTTTCTCTCTTGTCCTCAATCTTTGGATAGAACAAAATATAGAGCATTAAAAATCAAAGCGTAGCCATATGTGATTGTTGAGGGCAGATTGTATTGGAAGGATCCTGTGGGAATTTTATTATTATGTTTAACAGAGGATGAATTTACAGAGACTATTAAAGATTATCATGAGAAGTTATGTGGTGGACATTATAGTTGGAAGGCTAGTGCACATAAAATCCTCCAGGCAGGGTTTTATTGGCCCACCCTTTTTGGTGATACATATAAGTTTGTCATAAGCTATCAGAAGTGTCAGCATTTTGCTGAGAAGAAAAGGTTTGCTCCCTTGCCTTTAATCCCAGTCTTCATAAAAGAACCATTCAGACAATGGGGACTAGGTTTTGTTGGAGAAATTAACCCACCTTCAAGTGGACAGCACAAGTGGGTTCTTACAGCTACCGATTATTTCACCAAGTGGGTAGAAGCTATACCTACTAAAAGGGCAAATGACCAAGTGGTGATGAAGTTCTTAGAGGAAAATATTTTCAGAAGATTTGGATGCCCTGTCAAAATCATAGCAGATAATGCTCAAGACTTCAGTTCAAGTAAGTTTGTTGCTTTTTGTTAGAAGTATAATGTTATTTTATCTCATTCAACAGCTTATCATCCACAGGGAAATGGATTGGTTGAATCCACTAACAAAATATTGATGAAGATCCTTAAGAAAACCATTGCAGAGAATCAGAAAGACTGGGATTCAAAGTTAAATTTTGCTCTATGGTTTGTTCGAGTGACTACAAGGAGGTCTACAGGCAAATCACCTTTTGAGTTAGTGTATGGAACTCAAGCTCTGTTCCCAAGTCAGCTTGTGAAGCCTATAATTACAATGATTCAAGAGGCAAAAGAAGAACTCAAAAGCCCCAAGAGTTAGCTCAACCGGTCAAATCAAGTGCCTCGCCAATGGGAGGTCACAGGGTCGAATCCTGGAAGCTCTTGGGGTTAGGTCAGTAAATAGGCCGAGGGGTGTTGATGCTCTTCGGGTGGCATCCACTCAGTGTTTAAAACCCTGGACGTAGCGGCTACCCACTGACTCGGGTATCCGTGAACCAGTAAGTGAAAAAAAAAAAAAGAACCCAATGCTCTGAGAAGAAGGATGCATAAGGTAGTGGAATTAAGTGAAAGCAGGGATAAGGTAAGAGACAACTTGATTATGTATCAATCAAAGATGAAGGATATTTTTGACAGAAAAGCCAAAGAAATTTATTTTAAAGTTGGACACCTGGTATTAAGGTGGAATACTAGAAGAGAAGATAAGGGCAAACATGGGAAGTTTGATCCTCTCTGGTATGGCCCATTCAAAATTATAGAAGCAAGGGCAAATAATACATTCTTCCTGGAGAATCTTGATGGTGAATCTTTACCCCCGGGATAGACTGCAGGAAGTTACCAACAGCTGCTATGTTTAAAGACGTTGAAACACGTCTCTAGCCTAGACCTCTAGATATTTGTGTTAGGTGACAAATTCTCCTTAGGTTAATTGAGGTAAATTTTAAGTTTATCTTGAATTAAGTTTCAATTTGATGGCCCAACGATGTGACATGTTCCTATAATGCAAATAAATGATAAAAATGAAATCTTTTCATTCAATGAAGGCTATACTACTGAAGGAAGAGAGACAACCAAATAATGCATCAAACAAGCAAGAAATGCATCAAAACACCACACTTTATCTTCCAATGCAAAATGTAAATGAAATCTAATCTTTCATTTCACTAACAAATGCAATGCCAACATGCAATCCTATGAGAAACGAAAATCACTTTCCTTTCACTAAGATGCACTAAATCATTTCCTTTCACTTTGATCTAATAATGCAAACTAATGCAATGAGCAAAGGAAAATACAATCTAATCCAATGAAAATGAAAATCTCTTTCACTTTATGGTTTTGAATGCAAAAATGTTCCAAAAAATACTTAAATGAAGAAATCTTTCACTTTTTCTTTCTGAAACAAAGAATGAAAACAAGTACTCTCTTTCAATCCTACCAAAGCAAACAATTGTAATCTATGCTTGACAATGGAACAAAAGAAATCTTCAAAGCATCAATATGACTTGACACTAATGAAAACAACTTACATCAATGAACTGAAAGCAACTTGAAAAAGATGTCCTGGTTGCAGGAAGACTTCTGAATGGAAGCAATCAATCTCAAAGGAGCAGACCAAGCAATGAGTGGCGGGTGACCTAAAAAGCCTGGAAACCCTAGAAGTCAATCAAGCTTCAAACACACATTAACAAAGTCAAGAGACAATTGTAATCATACAATCATGACAATCAAGACAAATACACTGCAGTCACACTGGAAAATCATTGACAGAGGCCAAAAATACTGAAAACAAGAAGAAACCCTAATTTTTCTTCTATCCTCTGGGATCAGTGCACCTGTTATAGGAAAAAGGGCGATGCAAGGCATATTAGCACGACTTTAATTAAAAAAGCAGCAATGATAGCATGATTGTTGAAGCAGAAAATGAGTAGGGAGAGAAAAGTAAGGGAAAATAAAAAAATCTTCAAGATCAGAGCAAACTAAATGTCCTCAAGCAAGAACCAGTGATTGCAAATAGCTACAGTGATGCAAACAAGCCAAGAAACTGACGGTTGGTCAAACTCATCAGAGAATTTGATTGAAGGAATGAATGGAAAGGGTTATAGATTTCCTAGTAGAGTCACAATTTTGTTGTCTAGGAAAATCCTCTCTTTGGACAGAGATGATCCCTCTAGCCCAATGGTTGGGACTAGCAACCTACGTGACAATACTAGACACTTTCCTAAATTACAATCGAAATGAGAGAAGAGGAAGATGACCTACCTCGTCCTAATGTTATAATGTCCTCCTTTGTTGAAGACCTCGAATCACTTGCGCCACGGGCTCGCTCCTACTGCTTATAACGTTTGAATGCCTGCACAAGAGATCAAGGACATAACAAATCATACAAGTACAAATAGCATAATCGAAAGTAATCTACTTAACAGATCAAGGAGCATTAAGATAAATGGTGCATTAACACACACATTTATGGAAAGTGAACCAGTAGTTGTATATATTAATAGAATAAAGGAGGAAGCATACAATCAAGCCTTGATGTCAATAAGTTATCCTTGAGTGAATGTCCAAGTCCAAGCTCAAGCCCTCCAAGCACTCCTTCTCCATGTTAGAAAATTATATATTACGGAGCAATGGAACACATAAAATATTGCAGAAATATAAACACAGAAAACGCACAAAACAAGAGAGACACAGATATACGTGGTTCACCCAGTTTGGGCTACGTCCACCCCGAACAGCCAGTCCTTCCTTTCTATTATCCAGCAAAATGAAGAGACACAACCTACAGCAAATCCGTTGTAATATCCTCTGTTTTCTCTCACAGTCTCACCTCTCTGTTTCTCGCTCACAGAATACACATCTATATCTCAGCCTCCAATACAATGCCCTCATACAAAGAGATGGGTTGCCTTCTATGGCAAAAAACCCTAAACTAAACATAAGTTCTACCGTCAGATCATCTGCCTAATGAACGGCCCAGATTGACTAGAAATTACTATACTTTTACAAGGCAATTTTACATTTGTTTTTAGCTTCGGGGGCGCTGCCCCCGAGCCCCCGCCGGGGGATCGCTGGCCCCCGGACCCCCCAGCCGGGGGGGATTGGCCCCCCGGGTCCCCCCTGCATGGAGGGGTGTACAAACTTCCTGGGGTATACATCCAGCTGAAATAAAGACCTCTGAACAATCATGCTCCACACACAACAATCTCCCACTTGGAGAATGATTGTAGAAACTCCACCGCTGCTTCATTTGCTGGACAATGACTCCTCTTTGGACCTGGCTGTTTCTCATCTTCATCATCATCCTTGAAGACCAATTGAAACTGAGCATATTCTCAGTTTCACCCTGGTTACAACTTTTGTTAGCATATCTGCAGGATTCTGGCTAGTGTGTATCTTTTCCAGCTTCAACTCTCCATCTTCCAACACTTATAGTATGAAATGGTACTTGAGCTGTATGTGTTTAGTCCTAGAATGAAATTCTGAGTTCTTTGCAAGATGAATGGCACTTTGGCTATCACTGTATAACGTGCCCATATCATGCTCCTTACCCAATTCACCCCGTAAACCTTTGTAACCAAATCATTTCTTTACTAGCCTCTGTAGCAGCAACATACTCTGCTTCTGTTGTTGAAAGTGCAACAACACTTTGGATTTTTGAAATCCAACTGACAGCTGTTCCACCAACAGTAAATACATATCCTATAGTGCTCCTCCTGTTATCCCTGTCACCTGCCATATCTGCATCAACATATCCTTGTAGAGAAATGTTTGCACCACCAAAGCATAATGCTTGATTTATGGTACCTTTCAAATATCTGAGAATCCATTTTACTGTCATCCAATGTTCCTTTCCTGGATTATTCATGTACCTTCTTACAACTCCCACTGCATGTGCAATATCAGGCCTTGTGCAGACCATTGCATACATTAAGCTTCCAACTGTTGATGCATATGGAACTTTAGACATATAATCCATGTCTTCTTGGGTCTTTGGGCACATTTCCTTGCTAAGTTTGAAATGGCTAGCAAAAGGTGTACTAACTGGTTTTGCATTGTGCATGTTAAATCTTTTCAACACCTTTTGTATGTACTCATTCTGAGACAATGTTAATTTACGATTTTTCCTGTCTCTAGTTATTCTCATACCAAGGATTTGTTTTGCAGCTCCCAAATCCTTCATTGCAAATGAATTTGACAATTTTCTTTTGAGTACATTTATTTCCTGCATGTTAGATCCTGCAACAAGCATGTCATCTACATACAATAACAATATAATATAGCTGCCATCATTTTGCTTTTTCAAATAAACACAATGATCAGAGTGACATCTAGTATAACCTTGTTCAGACATAAACTTGTCAAATTTTAGATACCACTGCCTTGGAGCTTGTTTTAAGCCATACAAGCTCTTCTTCAACCTGCACACTAGTTTCTCCTTCCCTTTCACCTCATATCCTTGTGGCTGCTGCATATATATCTCTTCCTCCAAATCCCCATGGAGAAAGGTTGTCTTTACATCTAACTGCTCAAGATGCAAATCTTCAGCTGCTACAAGACTTAAAATGGTTCTGATTGAAGTCATTTTAACAATAGGAGAAAATATTTCATCAAAATCAATACCTTTCTTTTGTGCAAACCCCTTCACCACAAGTCTAGCTTTATACCTCTGTTTTCCTCCATCTTCTTCCTTCAGCCTGTAAACCCATTTATTCTTCAATGTAGTTTTTCCTACAGGCAACTTGACTAAATCCCAAGTCTGGTTATGCATTAAGGAGTCCATCTCTTCTTCCATGGCTACCTCCCACTTCTTCCTGCTTTCAACCTGCATTGCTTCTTCATAACATTCGGGTTCACCGGAATCAGTCAACAATAAATAATATAATGAAGGAGAGTATCGTTCAGGGGGTCTACTTATCTTGGTAGATCTTCTAACACCACTTTCAGGTGTTTGGGGTGCCTGTTGTTGTTGTGGTGGTTGCTGTTGTTGTGGTTGTTGATTATTATTATTTTCAGGCACCTTTCCTTTTTCAGTGATTTCATCAAGAACTGCGTATTCCTTGTTTTCCTTTTCCTATTTCTTTTCCTGCAATTGATTCTTATACAAGACCTTTTCATTGAATATTACATCTCTGCTCCTAATGATTTTGTGATTTTCGTAATCATATAAGCGATAACCAAAATCATTAACACCATATCCAATAAAGGTACATTTCTTTGACTTTGCCTCAAGCTTTGTTCTATTTTCTTTATCAATATGGACAAAGGCCTCACAACCAAAAGGCTTTAAAAAAGAGTAGTTTACCATTTTACCTGTCCATGCTTCCTCCGGAACACCACTAACCAAGGAACTTGAAGGCCCTCTGTTTATTAGATAAACGGAAGTATCTACAGCATCTGCCCAAAACTGTAAAGGCAATCCTGCATGCAATCTCATGCACCTTGCACGCTTTCCATTTCTTGAAAGTATCAAATACATCAGATTTATTCTTAATACAATAAATCCAAGTTTTTCTAGTTGCATCA